>JANAVB010044835.1:600000-1090000 GCA_029216955.1 Iris pallida
AGATTGTTACTCTGTGTGTCGCACCTTCTATCATTTGCACAGAACTGTTTTTGAAAACTAGAAATCGCTTAAGTCTTCTTCACTCATAAGAGTGAACTTTCTTGATTCTGACTATATTTTCTTTTGTAGTTGACCTCGGGGAAGATCCCCACGCCGAGATATTGGCTTCCGCTTTTTGCATCTCAGAATACCGTGAAGACTTATCTCATGTCATGTTCCCGCAATTTGACCCTAATATACCGACTAACAGAAGAGCTCTCTTAGAATCTCAGGATGACAAGACACTGCTGTGCCTGATGAATGGTGAACCTTTCTTGACTTTGGATCACGCTCCCCATAAAAAGTCAGCTATCTTGTTTGGTGAGGCAATTGGAACTGATTCTCAGCCTAAATTAAAACGAGAAGCTTGGATCTTTAAACGAGGAAATAAGTTGGTATGCCTTCCAGAAATGTTAAGGACTGTCTCTGCCTCTGTATGCTCATGCTAGCTACTTTCAAAAAATGTCGTCGGATATAACACCGTTCCAACAAGCCAAGGTTGGACGGATATGCCACAAATTTAGGGATAAGAGAAAGGACATATTCTAAAGTTCTTCCGAAAAGTATAGCATGCATTTGAGGGGTTTGAAACCGAGTTGCGTGTCATATGAAGATTTGTCCTCGATGATACCGGTTCAGACGCCTTTCTTCGTAAATACTTATGCTGCAGGAGGCTTCCCTAACCCCGAGGCTGACGGGATTAATGCACCCTGACATTAAACATTGGAATCGACTTTTCGTATGGATCATGGACACCTTCACCGCCAAATTACAAGAACTTGGACTCTATGAAGCTGTTTTAATGACCTCCTGTGGTAAATATACCAATTCTAATATGTTTCTTGCCCTGGTAGAGAGATATAATAACAAGACTGGCACCTTTGCTACTACTCATGGGGAGATACGCTTCGTCCTTCATGAGATACAGTTTTTGTCGCATTTGCCAATGGGTGAGAATCCTTATGAAGAGTACGTGCCTTTGAAGATGAAGTAGAGATTTTGGCTTAGGAGAATCCCCAGATGATTGCAATTTTTGATGAGTTGTTGTGTTATTTTATGGTATGTACCCATATTTTCAAGAGTAAGACGCCCGGAACGAGTTATATATCCAAGTGGTTGGTATATCTCTTCTTAGGTCGTGACACAGAGACAAGGTGCAAGAACACTTGGGTTGTTACCCACGTTTCTTTGAGCCGCTTGATGATTATACAATTAAAAGATTGATGCGAGAATCCGGATGTGTCGACAACACATTAGAAGAAGAATGGTGTGGTTACGCACCTGGCACCTCTGTCGAGAGTTACATAAGGCATGGTGGAATAACCATGTCTAAGGAGGCTACTTTGGCAGGCTTCCTCTCTATCTGGCTGAGTCAGTTCGTGGTCTTTGAAGCCAGTACAGTTGATCGCATCCACCGTGGTATTTTGTTTGCTGCAATGCTTCTGGTGTTTGGGTATAGAATGGATATTCTTCCGCCATGCCTAGCAGACTAAATGCGGGTCTTCACGAGTTCACGAATCTTTTGATGGAAAAACCTGATTCTCGAAGCAATTTTTCCCGTATTGAGATGCCGCTCACATATTTGTTCGGTTGGTTAGTGCTACACCATCCTTCTTTGATGGACTCTGCTCTTGGTACCAGTGGGGCTTTATCAGAAAACTTTATCTGTATATATGCCGAATCTACGTGGAAGGCAAACTTGCTTTTTGATTGTAGAAAGGCACTGAATCGAGGTTCCTACTAGAAGTTCTCCTATGTTTCTTCACCACCCGAATACGAAACTTGCTCGACTTCTTTCTAGGATCTAGAGCCCATTGGTTCTCGTCCACCTCCAGCAGCCTTTTCCTGGTTGGTCATGATCAGACCATCGCATTTGGTGTATCGGTTCGAAAACATGTGCTATCTGGAACCATATCTACCCAGTCGGTTCGCTCGTCAGTTAGGCTATGACCAGATGTATGTTGGGAATGCGACTACTTGCCTTCAAGCCTCTGGGCTTTTAATTGATGGGGCTCGAGGGTGGTGGTATTATTGTGCGAGAGGTACCAATGCTGTGTTTATCATGCCCTTAACTACTTTTGAGGCGGGCCCGCGTATGTTAAATATATACGCAAATTTTTATACCTCAGCCAACACCTTCTTCGAGGGTTATTCTATGACGGATAGCTTTGTTGGCGTAAGAAAAGCACCGAAAGGACTTTCGGCTTCCGTAGATTTGGAAGAAGCCGAGGAGGAGGCTCCCGCTGATTCTCCCTTAGAGACTGTACATGTCAGTTTCTATGACGAGGTACAAGGTGCATTGCATGTCCCTCTCAGGAAACAGAGGGAAAATCTCCAGTAAAGAGAAAGAGCAAGAAACAAAAGACTTGGACTTCATCTTTTCAGTCAGTTCATGACGAACCTCTTTCTTCTGCTAAGGAAAAAAAGAGAAGTGGAAAGAAGCGATTATTGTTGAGAAACCTGTGGTAAGGACAATGGCTCAATTACGACGACTTGAAGGTATCTCTCTAGAAGCTGAGCTTTCCCCTGGAAGAACATCATCTTTCAGGGGAATAACCCCATCTCATATCCAGAAGGAGAGCATGGAAGTTATTGAAGAAATGAGAAGAGAGCGGGTTGCATCTAGAAAATCACAAGATCAACCTTCAACTTCCGTTAGGTCGGCAGAAGTATCACCGCAACCACTGCTCAAGCGTGCAACAATGAGGAAATTAGTGGCGTCTAGAGTTGTGAGGGAGAAGGCTGCAGTTTTTCCTATTCTATCCTTGCCAAGGAAGTCTTCTTGTCATCAAGAGCCATCACTGTCGTCACGAGAAAGATCTTTGCCATCACCTGGAGGTGTACCCTCTCCGAAAGGTGATACCCTTGCTCTTTCAGTCCAATAAGAGTTATTAGACGTTAACCCTATGGCCATTTGTATTGATCTTTCTTCATCTTTAAAACTTTCACAGGTTAGCGCATCAGCTCCAGCCGCTTCTATTAATGTCCATGTGGTTACTGTTTCGAAGCCAGTGATTGCTGAGACCGATATCCACTTTTCTGCTAAAGCACTCTCAACACTCATTTAATCCAGTCTGATGTCTCTGTCGGCTTCTGATGATGACTCGAGAGCCACTGTACCTGAGGAAGTGTTAGTTCCATTTGGAAGAGTTCAGAGTCGAAATGGAAATGAGGTTGCTTCGGAGGTTCCAGCTCCTTCTTTTACCCAAACTCCTGAAACCATTATTCTGAGCGAGCTATCCTCTAAAGATGAAGACATTATAGTAGCACTGTTGGACTCTGATTATAAAGACGAGCAAATTTATGAGGATATTGCTGACATCGTCCAAGATCTTGAGAAGGATGAATTAAGCCGAGGTCAGTTAGCGACCCAGGAGGGTCAAGATTTGTTAGCCAAAGATGGCCAAATTATAACTGATGGTGATGAGAACCCTATTGGAGATGAGGGCGACCAGAGTCCTGATGGAGATAAAGGCATTCAGAGTCTTGATGAACCCATTAGTGACGAGAATTCTGATGTCGACATCGAGGGCAAAGGAAGCCCATCTAGTAAAGATGAGGGCGACGAAAGCCCTACTGAAGGTGATAAAGATGACAGAAGTTTCGAAGGCCCCAAGGGTGATGAAAATGCTGACATTGATATTGGGGGGGACTCGAAGCCCTGTTGAACATATTTCTGAATAGAAGCGGGCAGAATTAGAAGCCTAGGAAGAACGAGCCATATTGGAGGTTGGAAAGACCCTCATTCTATCGGGGACCAGAAGAGGTCAGGCTGAATCAGGAGCTAGGGGTAGCCATACTGGTTCAGAAGCCGAAAGCAGCCATTTTATGTCCGTAGGTTCAGAGACAGGGAGTAGTCAAGCTGGTGCAACAACATCTGCTTCTGTATTAGAAAGGATTTATTCGGAAAGAGATACTCAGCCTGTCGACACCTTTTATATTCCAACCGGCCTGGATAAACCTTTGATTTTACCATTACTTTTTTATCTAATGATATGTGATATGATGATTTTATTTTGAATTGCAGGAAGTCATGTAGGGACACTCGCTGAAGTCCTAATAGCTTTTACTGCATTCATCATTAGTTTAACTTCGGCTTCTTTGGATGTTGGGAATCTGGTGCCACATAGCATGGAGGATAGTTCCTCATGAGCGCCTATACTGAAATCTTTGAGTGCAGATGCTACCCCGGTTGCCAGTATTCCTCCAGCCTCTATAGAAGGAGACATTTCGGATACAGCAGCGATACCTAGCGTGCTAACGGTGATGGGTAGCATTATCCGTACTTATACAGATACCTTCTTCAGCTCTTTGTAATCCTTGGTACAATTGTCCATAGAGAAGAACTACTCTTATGATTTTGTAAGGAGGTCTTCTCTTTATCTAATTGACTCTATACATAATTTTTGGCGACATAGAGAAGGCTAGAGCAGATCCTGTCGGAACTAAGGGAGCCTATCCAGTCTTACCAAAATCTGATCAGGGGGGATATGAACAGAAAAGTGGATGTTGGATGTGAAGTCATAGCTCGAGAGCATGAAGAGCGGCGAGCTATGCTTGACAACACTATGGCATTATTTGATGTACAATATAGAGAAATATAGTATGTTACAGCTGAGGCCATCTCTTCTGTTGAACTTTATAAAGCTGAAGAAGAAGATAAGGAGAAAGAAGTATCTGAAGGTTAGGCTCGTATCCAAGAACTGGAAGCTGAATTGGCCCGAGTCCATGCATCAGTCGCAGCAACTAGAAACCGTCAGAAGGAAGTTGTAGAACTGCGTCAATTTGCATCGAGCCGTCTGGACAAATTGAACAGACAAAGAGACAATCTTATCCGAGCTCGAAATGCAGAGATGGAATGTCATATCTTGTCAACGCAGCCATTAACAACAGAATTCAGGAGGAATCTGGCCAGGAAAAGAGTTTTTGCTACCAGAGTGGAACACACTGAAGCTTTAAAGAAGATAATTTTTGACCTCAGTACTCTGTCTCCATAATGAATCTTTCAAGAGGCCAAATGAATGTAATAATCTTTTTCAATACTCTTTATCACATTTTAAGAAATGTAATAGTTCGTGTTCTTATGATTCAAAATGAAATGAAAAGCTGTTAGTTTTGTGATTCTATTACTTATTATATATCTGTTTGAGACAAAAGCAATAAATAGAAGTATAGAAATACATTCAAAGGTGCTGGACGTGGCATATTTTTTGAAAATAGCATCACTTATTATATCTGTTAGAGGTAATATGGACGTAACAGAATATAACTTGATGTGATGTTATTTCTTGGATGACACTATCAGAGGTAATGTGGACATGACAAGTCGTCGATACATACAATATAATTCAGAGGTAATATGGATGTGAATTTTTAAATTTGTCGATTATTCTTAATCCAACTGGGGCTCAAGAATAAGATACCTTTTAAAATGATTGAGTTTCAAAAGATGATATTGCGATGGATGTTATGGGTTAATCTTTTGGAGATGTACCATAAGATCTGAGTTAGACTCTACTGGGGAATTGTTTGAGGACTTATTATCTATAGATTTATTCACGAAAAGAAAAATGAATAAAAGATAATAATTCGAAGATTGTGTATGTATAATATTTTGCTAGAAAATATAATACATGCGTTCAAACATGGTATTTCTTTAAAAATTTACCGTTGATAGGCATTATAGCTAGTCGACCATCCATCCCGGTCAACTGATAAGCTCCGTTAGAGAAAACTTTGCTTACGACATAGGGCCCTTCCCACTTTGGCTCAAACTTGCCTTTGCTCATGTGCGTCATAATCATAGGATGTCTGACCGTAAGGACTAGTTCACCCTTTTGAAAGACCCATACTTTGACTTTGCAGTTGAAGACTTTCGAGATACGGGCTTGATATAACTCAATGTGTTATTGAGCTAGCAATCGTTTCTCATCGAGCGCTTCGAGCTTCTAAAGTCGAAGGTGATCATTATTTTCTACCGTTTGCTCATTGGCGATAGCTATTCTCAGGGATAGAATTTGAATTTCCAATGGTAACATAGCTTCACATCCGTATACTAGAGAGAAGGGTATGCAACCAGTTGGGGTACGTACAGTAGTATGGTACACCGATAGGCATTCTCCAAGCTTTTTACTCCAATTACCTTTATTAGCAGAAACGAACTTCTTGAGAAGCATGATAATTATCTTGTTGAATGCTTCTGCCAAACCGTTGGCTATAAGACTATAAGCTGTAGAAGCAATGTTGTTGATTCAAGTGTCATTATAGAATCGAGTAAATGCTTGACTTACAAACTGAGGTCCGTTGTCATGAATGATTCTTCGAGAAACGTCGAATCAATAAATCACACAGTGCTTGATGAAGCTGATGACATTGCTTATCTTGACTTCAGCGAGGGGAATAGCTTCTGTCCATTTTGAGAGGTAATCGGTTATAGCTAGGATGAACCGATATCCTCGGGATGATGGTGGGTTAATATGACCAATGACATCCATGCCCAAAGTTTCAAAAGGCCAAGATGCTACAGTTGGATGTAAGAATTCTGATGGTTGGTGGATGAAATCTGTATAGATTTGACATGCTCTGTATTTTCTTGCATACTCAATTGCATCTGTCACCATAGTGGGCCAAATGTATCCCATGCATCTAATACGGTCCTGTAGTTTATGACCAGGCTGATGTGAACCGCAGACACCATCGTGTGCTTCACGCAGTATCCGTTTTGCTTCATCACCCGCGAGATAACACAGGAGCATGTTGTCAAAAGATTGACGGTAGAGTGTCTTGGAAGAATGATTGTAATAGTATCAGAGTAACCGACGATAAATTATCATTGCTACTTTAGGGTCTTCTGGTAAGATGTCACATACTACAAAGTCGATGAAGGGAGTCCTCCAATCTTCACTAGTAGAGCAAATTTTGACCGCATTACTGAATTCAATGTTCAAATTATTCTTGACATAGAATAATTCTCGATTAGCGATGATAACTAACTGTTGCCCCTTCACAGGAACAGCTAGCACTACTGCTAGATTAGCGAGTGCGTTGGCTTCCGTATTATTGGTTTGGCTTATATGTTCAATAAAGTAATTGTTGAATGATATAGCAAATTTAACTGCTGTCTTTTGGTAGGAGATGAGATCTTGGTGCCGGACCTCATATGTACCTCTAACCTGGTTGACAATCAGTTTTGAGTCTCCGTGTACTTCATAATAATCGATATCCAACTGTTGAGCTAATTGGAGGCCGATAATCAAAGCGTTGTATTCAGCAACATTGTTGGAATATGGCTCGTCTAGACAATAGGCTCTCTGAATGACTAGCCCTTCTAGAGATACGAGGACAACTCCAACTCCAACGATGATGATATCGTTAGGTTCGATTCTAGATGCACCATCAAAGAATAGATGCCACGCAGGTATTCTTTCTGAAGTTGTGTTTGACTCTAGAGTTTCGTCGAGAATCTTGTCATAAAATTTTGATGTTTCAGGAATTGGATGAGGACCCAAGATGTAAGCTAGGACTTGACCCTTGACTTTGCGGGGCATAGAGCATGTCATACTGTGCTAACATCATCGCCCAGGTAGCAAGTTTAGAATTAAGTGTACTGAGCTTATTCATCCGGACTCGCAGAGGATTGACTCTGGAGATAACATGGATGGTTTGACCTGTGATGTAGTGACGCGTCTTCTGGATGGCAAACATCAAGGCTAGACATTCTTTTTCTACTGGCCTGTATCGGTGTTCAGCACCGACCACTGTACGACTGAGGTAGTAGATTGCTTGCTCATGGCCTTCATTGTTCTTCTGGCCTAGGAGGGCACCGAGAGAATGATCTATTGCTCGAATGTATATCAAGAAAGGTTTTCCTATGATTGGTGAAACTAGGATTGGAGGGTTCATCAAGTACTGCTTAATTCCTCAAATACTTGCTGACATTCATCAGTCCAAATGAAAGATACACCTTTCTTCATTAATTGATTGAACGATCTGCAGCATCCATAGAGATTTGAGATGAATCTTCTAATATAAGCAAGTCATCCTTGGAATCCTTGTAGCTCCTTTAGGTTGCATAGAGGACGCATCTATTGGATGGCTTTGACTTTATTGGGATCAACATATATACCCTTAGAGGAAATAACAAATTCGAGAAATTTGCCACTAGAGACACCCATGAATGACTTAGTAGGATTCATCTTGAGCTGATATTGACGCATTAGGTCAAAGATAGTTTTCAGATCTTGGATATGATCTTCCTTTGATTGACACTTGATGACAATATCGTCGACATAACATTCTACTATTTTTCGTTAATGTTCGTGGAAGAACGTACTAATAGGCCGTTGATAGGTAGCACCCACGTTCTTAAGACCTAATAACATGACTATATAGTAATAGACTCCAAGAGGTGTACGGAATAACATATGCTTTTCGTCTTCAGGATCCATCTTCATCTGATTATAACCAGAGAATCCGTCAATAAAAGACATTCGTTCGAACCCGCAGGGATTATCGATCATGACATCGATAATTGCGAGAGGAAATTCATCTTTGAGACAAGCTGCATTGAGGTCTCTGAAGTCGATACAGACTTGAACTTTTTCTGTTTTCTTTATAATCGGGACTACATTAGCCACCAAGTCAAGATATTGTTCCTCCCTAACAAAGCCGCATGTGGTAAGCTTCTTGACTTCAGCTTCGATAGCATCAATCATATCAGGTCAGAACCATCGTTGTTGCTGTTTAACAGGCCTAGTGTTTGGCATAACGTTGAGCTTATAAGTATCGATCTGAGGATCTAGTCCCGACAAATCCTCATAGCTCCAAGCGAACACATCAATGTATTCTTTAATGAACCAGATCAATTCTTGTTTGTTCGCTTCATGGAGGCTTTTACTGATGAAGATAGGCCTTGGAGAAGCTTCGTCTTCGACGTCAATCTGGATCAGTTCATCCTCAGTGGGTGGTTCACGCTTTTGAAGCAAAGTTCCTATTGAGTGTCCATCATTTGTGCCCAAGGTTCATTCTCATATGTCTCAATGAAGTCATTATCATCTTCTAGAAATTCAGTTGTCACCATATTAGCGGATAGAGTCAATCGATGGACATCCCCTATATTGGTGTCTGAGTCCCATAAGGAGGAGTCGGAAGAATGAGACCATATATCTTCATCTGACTCAGATCTGTCTGGGGTTGTGATCGACGTAGTGTAGCCTAACCCATGCTTAGTTTTAGTATAGTATTATGATGTCTTTCCTTTTGGGGCAGGTAGTCGAATAGGAGTTCGTCTACCTTTACCTCCGTTAAGTCCCGACCTAAACTTGTAACCTATTTTTTAAATAATATTTTTTGGATTGTTGACTATAACGACGCAGTTGTATTCTTCCATAATCATCGTTTTCAGATTCACTGTTGAGTATAGCACTTTGATTACATTCTCTGTTGAAGAGAATTAGATGCTCATTATCGTTCCGAGGAGGAACTATAAAGAACGAGTTTTGTACAGGTTCAAATGTTATCTCATCCTGGAAGGGTTGAATTACTCCAAAGGTAAGAGGCTCAAAATTATCCAAAATTTCTAAGTAATGTTGTGCGTAAAATTCGACATCGATATCCTGTGAATAAGGTATTGTTTTATTGATATATTTTTCTGCTTCAACAACATTTTTGACCTTGGCTGAAGACATCACCAAGTCGATAACAAGAGGAGACGAAAGAGAAGTAATAGACTTGTTACAACATAGGTCGATAACAATAGGCTCAGAAGAGGTGAGCTCCCTTTATTCCAGTTTTTCAATAGGAGGGGCGAGATTGATGGTCAACATTTGAGAGGATAAAGGGCGAGAAGTGCGTCCTTTGACTGGGATCACCAGGGCCTCATCTGGGTCATCTTTTTGGACCTCTTCCGCGTCCATAGCTATTACAACCTTCTTGTATTCTTCTTTGTACATCCTATACTCCATATAATAGGCTTTGACGCCTCGAAATGGATTGAGATCCGCAGCTTCCTTCTTGACCTCTCTATTGTCGTCTACGTACTTAAAGCACTGGTAGAGAGTGGACGGTATAATATTGTGCTCATGCAACCATGGTATCCCTAATAATATGTTATAGCAAACGTGACAGTCAATCACATACCAGATGACTTTTGTACGAAGATCGCCAATTTAGATTCTTAAGCAAATTTTTTTCGATTGTTTACTCCTCCCAGAATTGAACCCGAGATTAGTTGTAACCATCGCTGAGAGGCTATGGATTGGAATCTTTAAAGAATCCAGCAAAGTTTTTAGAATTATGCTAAGTGCGGAATCGGGATCAACAAGAACGCGATCTACCTTCATTGTGTCGGCATACCTAGTAAAGTAAAGAGGTTGGACATGTCGGTTATCTTCTAGTAGCATATCATCCTGGGTAAAGGTGATATTTGGAATTATCTCCATCTTACTATGACATTGAGGGCAAGCCATAGCTTCCCCATCTGGCTTTTTTAGATGTGCAAGACAAACGTCGGCTTGTATCAGGGCTTCGCTTAACGTTTCTCGAGTTTTCTTCGAGAGACGAAGGAGTTCAAAAACTGATAATCTTGCTGGAGTGTTGGCTAGTTGAGCCAGTATGTCAAAATTATATGAATTTTTGAGACCTTGTAGTGGAGTTTTCTTCAAGTTTTTGTTAAAACGAACCTGTTGCTTGCCCTTGTCAGCTGCTGTTTGCTTGGAAGGGCCTGAATCAGCTGGTGAAGTTGATATTGGAAAAGAATTAGGAGCAGGAGGAGGAGTGACAACTTCGTTCTCCTGACCTTCTGGGTAATCTTTGAGATAAAGTCACCTAGACCTAGTACCGGCCAAGATTTCTTCTTCTAGAACAGATTAGAGATAAACTATGTTACAGGTCTTCGTTCATGTCCTGCTTTGGAAGATTTCTTTCTTTGAGGCGGTAACATGTGATTATCCCAAATCCCAGACCGATATGAGACTTGTTATCTTGTATTTGTAGAGATAGAGGTACTAAAGACCCTTTTCCATCGTCCAAACCTTGTGCTTTCTGAAAGTTAGATCCCATCTCCAGCATCATCTCATGAGATTGTTGATGTATCGATGAATTTCGGTTGGTAGTCGCCTTCTGACGTAGGCAAATCAGTCTTTGAAGAGGAAGGCGTGAATCCTACTGGAATGAAGGTAACATTCAAGGGAAGGACACGACCATCAAGTGAGGTGGGCTCACTCGAAGTCATGTTGCATGATTTGTATTTTCTCGATTTCTTTGATTTGTTAGAAGAGATGGATGTTTTCTGTTTGAAGTCGACAATTAAGTCTAGATGAACCCACATTATTTTGCCTTTAGCTGTCGACAGTGGTACCAAACCGTCGTTTCGTGCTAGCGAAAGATTAACAATCTCCAAAGTTGTTTTCGGTATCGGGACGACATCGTCAGAGACTAGCTGAGGAGGGATGTCTCCAAATTGTAGAGAGATGACGTTGGCAGTCACCATCTCCTCGTCCTTCCGAAAAGTGATCGCCTTAGCGTTGATTAGCTCTTAGATCTTTCCTTTGAGTACAAAGCATGCCCTGGTTGGATGACCAGAAACCTGTAATACGCATAATATTTAGGGTAGTCAGTTTTACCTATTTTCTCTGGTCATTTGATCTCAGGCAGTTAAATCTTATTGCTCTTGATTAAGCAATCGAAAATGCTCATGACATCTTCATCAACGAAGGAATACTCTTCCTTGGGTCATGCTGCTATCCTCTATGGAGGTGCCGTTGTTGTAGGTGCCGGCTGACTTATATTGATTGCTAAGGCTTCTTTACCCTTATGAGTGTTCGGGTGACTGCTGCTGCTGGTAGCAAGATGTTTGTCTTTATCAAGGTTCGGTATCGGGATACCTAATTGTCGAATTTTTTCAGCACTGCGTTCAGTGCTATGGAACTTGAGATAAAATAACCCCAATCTTGAAATTGTATTGGTCCCATCTATATGTTGAATGTGGGTAAAAAGTTTGATTTGCAAGTATCGATAGTCAACGCGTTAAGGGTTCCTGGAGGCATTTTTAGTGACTCTTGTCCGAAGGGCTTTATGAAACGTTCGACTATTTTATTAGGCTTCTGTTTGATTTTGTTAAGGGTAGACATGGTCATATCGTTCATCCCTTCATAAAATAATTCCAGGAATATCTGTTTCAAGATAGGAAAAAATGTTATGAAACCATCTGTTAGGCTTTGATACCGATCGTAAGCAACCCCTGCTAAGCATCCAATGAATACTCTAGTGAGTAGAGCATCATTCTTTTGGAGGTGAGCAGTCATCATCTCGATGTAATTGATATATTGAGTCAGAGATGTATTGCCTTCGAATAGCATCATAGACTGCAGTTTGTATTTGAGCGAAAATGGGATATCATTCTACTCTGCATGGTAGGGTTGTCTAATCCCTAGCTTCTGTAGTCCCTCTTTCTGCTTAAATGCTTCAAACTGATTTTATATAAGCTTGATTGCTTCAAGTGGGTCTCCGGATGTTTGAGGAGCAGCAAAGTGATTCGATGGATTGGGATGTGGAACCGCGTGGTAAGCACCACCCCAGCACCAAAATGACTTGGAGTAGCCTGTGCTTGAAGACATATCACTTCTGGTACGGTGGTATTTAAAGGAAATTGTACCCCCGGACCAGTTTGTACTGGCCCAGACACTGTTGCGTGTTCTTGAGCTGGAGTTGGGTTCACAACTGGTAGAGCAGCATGCTGTGCCATAATCACTACGTGCATACTTGTAACCATGTCCTTCATGGCCTTCAGATTAGCCTCCAAAGCGGCAATCCTTTGTTCTTGATTAGCAGAACTGGTAGCGCCTTCTTCTTCGTTGGTTACGTAAACGAACACTTTTCTTGATATCGAGGATGAGCTGGTAGACAAGATAGTCCGATCAGAATCCTCACTTTCGGTATCAAAGTCCGGTAAGCTGCTACCTCTAGGGTTGGAATCAGGAAGATTCCCCTAACTGAGGAGGTCTCAGTTTTTCGATCATGTGTTTTGATAGACTCCTTCAGCAGAGTCAAAGATTCGATCGAGATATTGCCGACTCAGAGTTCGAGATGAGTTACGCCTCGGGCGTCTTCCACCCCCAGTACAACGAGACTTCATATTTTTTTCTTTTTTTTATGGAGGTAAACATAAAATCTTCTTCATCTACCAGGATCACATCGGGGTAGTGAGGGTAATTCAAGCAGTCAAATACAGACCGTTTGGCTGATTTACAGCAACACTTGTTTATTATCTCATGTGAATTACAGTGATGTTCGTTATATGAAGTCACTATTGTACAAGATAAGTCCTTGATCTTCCGCTTTTGTAAGATGAGCTCACGAAGATCTGTTACATTAGAAGGAGAAAAGAAGAAGGCAGATTATACCTGATTACATAGGAATATGATTTTTATTCCTAAATTTTTGTGTCCCCTACGTGTACAGGGAAGTACTGAGTTAATTAGCGTAAGTGAGCGACTTCTTGTTCTTAGAAACCTTCGTTGTGCATAAACTGGTGGTCGGTGTAGACCACGTCAAGGTCCTCTAGCACACCATATGGCTTGGTTTGGGAAGTTATGTTCGACGCCTATTGAGATAGACGCACATGTCAGTGTCTGGCGTCATTTGATTGTCAGTCTGTGACACCTTCAGTTTTCTCTGTTCAGTCCTTGATATGCAAGGTAGGGAGATCATGGCACAAACCTGATTGGCGCAGATCATTTTGGTGCAGAGTAGGCATAATGCCTTGTTGCTCTGCACGCATTGGCACGGAGCGTTTGGTACGGCGCCTGTGGGTAGAAGAAGTTGCACTTTAAACATGACTTACATTCTTAGCATTGTTTTGATTTTCTTTTCCAATATATGTAGAGTTTTTGTCCAGAAGTGTTTGAGCACTGATTAGCACAAAGGCACAATCGAGAGTGTTTTCTACCAAGTCGAGGACTGGAAAAGAGTGGAAAATGACCATTTGGTGCTTTCCCTTGATTTGTGCAGCAGCAACAGTGATTGGCGTGCATTTGGACTTCTGAGTCCAGATGGCACGCATTTATTTGTTCTTGGTAGTAGAATTGGTGCGCTTGGCACCCCCCACGCCAATCATCTCTTCGTAAGCCATTTGGTCGAATTGCCCGACCAAAGTCTTCTGCGTCGTGCCGACCAACGCAACATCACTTTGAGTTGCCACTTTCTCGTTAGAGAAGAAAGTCGTCCCCAGCAGAGTCACCATTTTGTTTGTAAAGAACAAAACTTTCCTAAGAAACTTAATTACAAACTGTGAAAGAAAGTACAAAATCCTTATACAAAGATCTAAGTACAATTTTGATTCTGAAGAAGTACAACTATAGGAATTTGATCAGAAGAAGATCACTTTATCCCTTAGACGATGCGATGTTGGAGAAGAACGGCTCTTGAACTTGCTGCGAAAGTAATAGAGAATTACCAAGAATTCTTGTCTAGAGTAAATGATAAGTATTGTGTCTAAAAAATGATTTTGGAACTCTATTTATTGAATTTGAGATAACTGCCACGCAGTCACAATGATTGTCATGCCGTACAAAGATATACTGATTATGTATTGCTTTGCACGTCATGTATCATTTTATCCATTAGTGCGAACGGTTAACTTAACTGCATAGGACGCGTGACTTTTTGTGAGAGAAAGACGCTTGGTTATGGGCAGTATAGTGTGCACGTTCTTCGAGATTAGTGGCATGCATGCCATGTCATCTTTAATTGCTTATGGATGGTGATTATGGTTGATTAGCACCAATGTGATGAATTGTACGTTTTGTTTGTTGACGCCAAACTGTAATTGGTGCTTGGTGTTGAGTCTGTGCAGAACTTGTCAATTCGCACCATTTGGTAAAAAATGCTGAGAAAGTGTACTGACAGTCATCAAGACAAATCTTTCTGAAAAGATATGAGATTTAGCTTCTCGAGGAAGATTACACGTGCTGGTATTTTGTTGTTTGGCACTATTTGAGTTTATGTCTGATTTGTCGATCCCGTTTTAGCACCAACTATATCTTTCAAATATCTTTCTTGAGCGCCATGAGCGCAGAACTCAAGAAAAGATCTTCTCAACTGTCCTGCAGTTAGTCATCATGATTGATATGACATAAAGTTTTGCCTTCTTGAGGAAGCTTTGCTACGGGACTTAGCGCTATCTGATAAAAGATGCCATTCAACGATTAGCGCAATTTAATAGACAACGCTATTTGATGCTTTTATGCGTGCTAACTGTCGATGGAACGGAGCAATCTATCAAAAATTTCTGAGCTTCTACAATGTTGCCCCCTCATTAGCAGTACTGGGGCCGAGCGCTTCATCGATCACCCCGACGTCGACTATCCAAAATTACCGCGTGTCCACCGCCATCCCCAAAACCATGAACACCGACGCCCAGTCTTCGAGGCTGCCGGATCCGCTTCTCCATCGCCTACCCCTGCATTTCGCCCCTGTCACCGATCCTACAGCCGTCGGAGTGACAACAGCTCGTACTTCCTGCTGCCATCTTTGTTTGGTCGCTGCAAGGAGTCAAGCTCATAGATCCAGGCATTCGACAATAGCCGCTCCTACACCGGAGACCTCTCGCAGCTTTGGTCCAATCTCTGTCGCTCTCACGATCTCCCTCTCGTCCTCCCTTCCACTTTCCTTCTCTCGAAGCTCTCTCTCTCTCACTCACGAGCTCACTTTCCTTCTCATTCATCTCTATCTCTCTCTCTCTTTCATGAATTTTTGGGTCAGGAAGCTTCTCTCTTTAGAGAGAAGGGATATGGTTGGTTGGGCTAACAGGTATTAGGACGGTTTTTTTTACTGTTTATTTGAAACTCTATGGTTGGTTGGGCTAACAGGTATTAGGACGGGTTTTTTACTGTTTATTTGAAACTCTATTTTAATATATATATATATATATATATATATATATATATATATATATATATATATATATTTTAATATATATATATATATATGTATATATATATATATATTTTTTTTACATATATGTATATATGTATATATATATATATATATATATATATATATATATATATATATATATATATATATATATATATATATATTCTTGAAATATTTGGTATTATACTATTTATTATTATTGTATTATAATTAATTGTATTAATACTATTTTATTAAATATGTATATAGTAAATAAATTTCTATAATTATATTGTGACAAGATGTACTATTGGGCTTAGGCCCTACATTGATTTTCAAACTGGATTTAGAAATACTAAAAATATACTATAATGTTTTTCTATCAATTTGTACTATTCTTTTTGACCTAAAAATGATTTTTCCACAGTGTCAAAATATTTGTTTTAAATGTTTGACAAATAAAATATAGCTTTCAAACATTATAAATATTTTCTAAAAATAGTTATAAATATTTATTTATACAATTTCCTTATATTATCAATTCTTGATCGTGCTAATCGTACAATCCAAATTCTTGCGAATCATGACTGCTTTATATCGACCCTAAGCTATTTAGATGGTTCTGGACTCAATAGCATGGTCTGTTCGATCATTAGAGGTCATCTTGTATAGTTTGGACATCTGAGACTATTCGGTACCAACATGATTAAGTCACACAACAACTACATCTAATCGAGGCAAGTATACTATTGTTTTATGTTTAAGTACATTATAATGTTATTCATCATTGTGTTTTCATTTACTATCATAATGAGACACGATTGTGACACAATAGGATTGTTGTATCATTGCTCGTTATTGTTGTTTAGTGACTCGGGAGGGGAAATACTCAGAATACTCAGTAGGTATGTGAACAAATCCTAATTATTGTTATTATTGATAGCTAAGTCATACACCTCATGTATGGGTTAGTCGTACCTTTTTATTGTGGATAGCCATTTATATGATGTGTCGTATTAGTCCAGCCGTTCATATATCGAAAGGTATTTCAAAAGCACTATTTGTTTTACTTGTACATGTCCATTGCTAGTTGTCTCGTTCATACATGTTCATGTTAGTAATTTTTTGTAGATGTTTATTGTTTTTAGTCCATATACATGTTTCTTTTATTTTCTACTACATTTCCACTTGTCTAGCTTATTTTGTTTAAGTTATATTATTACAATAGGTTTGTACTTTGCTCATTTCCTGACTGGATCGTTGCAGGTGACTTGCTACCTTATGTACTTTAGATCTTTCTAGGGAGATTGAGATCTTGGAGGCCGACTTAGATTCTAGATAGATCATATACTTCTTGCATTTAAATATTCAGCAAATTTGTTCCCAAATATCATTTTGATGTATTATCATATTTATAAATGGAATAGTTGTTGTGAATGAGCAATTAGATATGATTTTGTTGTATTTGAGTTTGACATTGGAATCTAGACAGCGTACTACCGTCGATGCTGCTACATAGGCTGGACTTGGCTACGTGCTCGTATCTCGAAAAGTATGTGCCGATTGTGACACAGCCTATCCCAAGACTATCTATCGAAAAAAATTAGAAATTGTTAGAAGCCAGAGGTAGAAAAACGAAGAATACAACCACCACCACCATCCGATCAGTGACTTAACCAGTCACCCCTTGTTTATGGTGACTACTCTTTCCCATATATTTAGGAGAATACAACCACCACCACCTTTATTCTTTTTCCTAGGGAACCGTGCCATGGCATATCACTTATGCATCATTTACATGTTAATAGAGGGAATTTTAAACCCAAAGGAAGGAGAAGAGAAGAAGAGGTAGCAGGTGGCTCGGCTCTTTGGGCGACTCGCCTGGCCGAGCAAGTTCAAGGACCGGCTCCGATCAAGAAGCTTCCCCAAAAAAGAAGACTTTGACCGGTTGGAGAAGAACTGCATCTGGGCAGTGCCCTTGGACTCGAGTCGGGAGTTGTAGTTCCGAGAACGAGCAATGGTCCCGTAAAATCGGTGACGTAAAATAGTAGCGCTCATTGAGAGACCAGAGAAACTTAAAGACGATAGAGAGAGAGAGAGGTTATTCTCTAGGAAAGACAAAAGAGTTTTGGAGAATATACGGAAGCGAGAGAATGGATGCGGCGGCTGATGTAAAGAATGGGAGAGGAGAGAGAAGGAAGTAAGTTTTAGTTTATATATATAATGGAAAGGCTAAAATTGTAATTTTCATTTCATTTTTCATTTCGGGTGGGTAACCGAAACCCAAACCTGACCATCGAACCGTAAAACGGAAATATCATCTACTCAAAACCGAAATCCAACCCAATTTTTTTAAAATCGACCCGAATTGTTAAATTGTGTCAATTTCGGTTCAAAAACTGAAATATGCTCACCCCTACAAATCTGGACTTTCATATATCAAACTGGAGTACTTAGACTATTCTGGACTTTAGGGAATTGTCTGTTTCATTATCTGGGACCATTTATTAGAATTTAGGTTCTAAACTATTTCGTGTCGACACGATCGTATCGTTCACATCGACAACAACTACCCAAAGCAAGTACTCTGCACCTATGTTACCCATTTCTTAAATATTACTATAAATGCTTGTGCAGTTAGCATAACATAATTTTGTGACACTTCTAGCTTACACATAGTACTCTCTATTCTTATGCCATGATTCGTGATTCCATGATCATTATGATCGTACCTTGTGATTTATAATCATGACTTGTGACTTTATGATCATTTCGTATCGTGACTTATTATGAGTACTAATTGGGCAGGAGAAATACCTTAGTATACATGTAGGCTACCCAGAACTATTCTATTAGTCTTACTTGAAGAATAGCAGGCGCACATCACACGTGCGTCGTGCCAAATCTTACCCCCCTAGCCGTCCACATGTGGAACAGGTATTTCAAACACTTAGAATAAATATTTCTTTTAAATTAATGCCATGTTAGTCTTGCTTATCATAATTAGCTATTTATTTACATGGTCATTATTCTTAACTAGTTGCTTATTATTTCCTTGGTTACTTGCGTGTTCCTTTGCATAGTTTTATTTCATGACTATTATATGTAATCATAGTTAATATTTAGTTATGGTTAATATATGTGTATGTAGTACTTGCTCCAATCTTGACTGGATAACTATTTTTAGGTGTTGTTTATGACCGTTATACCTCCCTCTTTGGACCTTGGACCGCATGATAAGTCCTAGGTCATGAAGCTATTTTTGGAGGATTCGACCATATTATGTTCCTAGTTGCTTTGTGTCATTTCCTAATCTTACTTTCTATTTTATTACCGGAATTGTCTCCGACAAACTCTTACTAGTTTTGTTTAAATTTTTTTTTAAACACTTGAAATCTCATGTCATGCGTTTAATAAAAATTTGTCTGTCTTTTTCCATGTTATCCTCTTTTAGCTACTGTGAATGAGTTGTATTATTGAATCATGTGATAGACAACAAACTACCGCCGAAGCTGCGACGTAGGCTGGGCGTGCCTCATTGACAGTGCCGTAACATGCGGGTGTGGGTCGTGACAATGTTTCATTGTTCATTTTGTATATGTTCCTCTTGATTATTGGTTCACATGCTTAGTGTTTTATCGCTTTATGTTGTACTTGTAACCCTAATAAGAATCTTACATGTAAGGATATAAGTAACAATCTTCAAAAGTAACAAGTATAAAAACTTATTTGTGGTTTAAAATCTATATTACTTTAGTTATCTCCTAGGTATTTTGCTAAAATAATCTAAATATAATTTTTATCTATTATAAATGAATATGTGCTCACAAATGCATCTTATGTGTTAAAAATGTATTTATATAAGTTATTTTTATCGATAGTCATATGTGTTTTTCTTAATTATATATGTAAATTTTTAAATCTATTTTCGTAAATTTAAAGTAACTATATTTATACTAGTTTCCAAGAGTTTATATATGATTATTAGAATAACCTATCAACTTCTTAAAGTATATATAGGTTATTGATAAAGGAAATTTATTTCCTAGATTAAACCCTAATAAGGGCGACCTATATGTATATAGATGTGGATGTATACACTGTGCATTGATTCTTGGTTGTATAGTTTGGACTTTCGTTTATTACTTGTGAACTTTAGCATATGTCTAGACATAGATATGATATTTGGTATCGCAGTCTCAGCAACTCGGACAAAACTCCAGGCAAGTATACCTTGCCAACTTGTACAGTATTTTATATGTATATTGTTATTCAGTCATTTTCCTATTCATGTCCATTATTTTGTTTACTGTCTTTTTCTATTGACACTTGTTGGACGAGTTACACGACTAAGTGCATGTATTACTTATTTTTGTCATATTATCATTATACATGTTCATGTTGTCTAGTTGTGATATTACTTGTTGCTCCAGATTTTTATTACTTGAGCATGTTACTTGATTTGACTCGTTCCTGACTAGACATGAGTTTGAATTGACTTGTTTCTTTGATTCCTTAGGCAAGGATAGCGTTGTTAGTACTTGTCTATTGACCACTCTCGATCGTTAGTATGCACTGTACTCGATAGAGACTTCATATAGATAGTTGGCACGCACCATATTGCTTTCTATAGGACCGTTAGTTCGTGCCACGCTGCAGTTTTACCGAATATTTCCTTTTAGCCACGACTAATACCGTTAATTTCGACGGCTTGCCACCCTATTAGATGTAGTGTTCATTGTATTTATTTTCTTGTTTCCTTTGTATATTTTTTATACTGTTACATTTGCATGTATATTATATATTTTGCTACATCTCTTCTGAGGACCTGGTGATCTCTCCAGGTTACTGCTGAGCTGATAGAATAGACGGATGATTATGATTGCATCTAATGATTCAGGTATTATTAGTGCATGGTTTTATTATATCATTCTCTCATGTTGTATATTCTTATCATGATATATTTTGTTGTTATTAGCCTAGTTTTATAGACTCATATTTTCTTTGGAGTCTACTCGAGCATACATGTTAGTGGGCTGCAGACCATGACATATGTTGCTCATTCATGATATTTATATTTCGTGGATTGAATAACAGTTTTCATGACATCATGGAGATTTGTAGATAGACATACTTGCCCTCTGTCACGACCCGTACCCAGTATTTGGACATGAGCCGTAGGTACGTCCAGTCTACACCGCAATATTGGCAGTAGAATACTGTCTAATCATCTCCACATTTATCAACACAATCATGCAGTTTATATATTTGCACAATGCAATCCAAATCCGCAGATAAGTCCAAGACAGAATAATATTTGTATAATAACCACAGTCAGATAGAAAAGATGTGAAATAAACTGAATAGTCTCAAAGAGAGATCAAATAATACTAGGTGAATATCCACTAATCAACTCACAAATCCTCAAAATAGATATAACAACTAAAAGGTCTCCGGAAAACAAATCAGGCTAACAACGAAATAATGTCTACTAAAAATCACCTGCAGTGGGTAGTTCCGCAAAAGTCGCATCCGGATCGTCCTGCACGCCAAGATTGTGATATGTAGTATGCTCATAATATGTGGTACAGAAATCTTCTAACTCCTCACCTAAAAATGTTGGTTTTTCCAGTCAGGAATGGAACAAGCATACAGACTGACATGCTATTCGCAACGTAATAGAATTTACAATACATGAAAATAGTATATGTTGAAGAAAAGTAGAAAGTAAATTGATGTCATGACATAATTAGAATGAAGCAGGAATATATAACAGAGTATATCAACTAGAAGAAAATATGTAAACATGGTGACATGGCAAGTGGTGAGAAAAATAAGAAAATAATAAATGAGGCAACTATCTATGTGTGTTGAAATATCGATTTCGACGTGTGAACGGCTAGGGGATAAATCAGGCACCCCACACGTGAAATGTGCGACTGCTATTCTCCACGAAAGAAACGGGGGATAGAAAGGATAGTTCACACATCCACTAAGATATTTTCTCTTTCGACATACTCATGGACCCGAATAAGTCAAGAACGGGATAAGCATGATAAATAAGAAATGTAATAGGTGGAGATCCATGATACTAACTCATGTGACAAGCGTGTCAACAAGCAAAGAAGCATATGTATAGTATGTACTGGAAACTATTAGAATTGAAAGCAATCAGAAAGTGTACTTGCATGTGGTCCTGAGCTGCGGGTACGAGTCGGGTGCTGAGTCAGAGTCCAAATAACCTATTTTTGAAATTTACCATGTTATTAGATGATTCAAACAAAATACACTTATTTTGCTTTCTTAAGTTTTAGCCTAACCAGTTATCTTATTAACCTTATAAGTACATGTGCACTCTGTTCTCCTAGTAGGTCAATAACCATTTGCCTCTATAGGTATAAGCTTGAGTATCTCACTAATTTGTGAACAAGATATACCTATCCATAAGTGCCTTAGGGTCCATGTAGTAGGTAATGTCTACCTGCTACTGCTCTATATTTCAGATATCTCTCCCCCTTGTCCCGGTCCTACAAAGCAGTACATACTGCTCCTTCACATGTGTTGTCTGCTAGAAGCCTCTCCTCTATTTTGAACTTCCTTATTAAAGGGCTCGACCCCTACTTGTTGTCTAAATAATACCCTATCCAAATTCACATGTACACTAATGGGACTGGCACCTATATTGGTGTTGGTATCAATATAACTATCAAGTGGTTTTCCTTCCCAGGTAACCCACTCATACTTACCCAGGTCTGGTACAGAGTAATCTCATCTACTATTTAGGGTGGCTACCTGCTAATATTCACCCTTATAGATGTGTTCATGAATATTGCTACATTAACACTTACTACCCATTTCCTGGGTATGTGTCAAGTGTTAATCCCCCACACATATTGTATATGGGAAACACAAGCCTACTTGTACTCGTTAGTCCATACCTCTCACCTACTCGATATCCCTGTAGATGAATATATATATTGGGTGCCTATGCTACTAGGTTATATCTAGGCTAAGTACCTATCTCCTCTCTATGGGTACTACTTGTCATTAGAATTTAATGTACTAGGTGGCAGCTACTGATAGCTTACCATATTCTCGGGATCTCGAAAACTGTATGACGTGTTGAGTTTTTGGACAACCAGCACTAAAATAATTCTCCAAAAATTCAGAAGCAAAATCTAAGAAATTAAAATATATATTCTAAAATATAACCTCGAGATGAATCAAATAAAAAAATGGCGCATGAAAACGAGGTCGGAGCTGTCTGCAATCACTTCGAGAAATTGGGGAATCTCCGAGATCAATTCTCCTCAAAACGGCCACAAATAGTTAGGTTTTTGGAATTCTGCGTTATATATATATATATATATATATATATATATATATATATATATATAGGGGAGCCTGAGTTGGTTGAGCTGCTCGAGTCGTGGCTTTGCCACGTGTCGTGATCCTGTCGGCTCCGCTCTATGGGACCAACGGCCAGATGGCCATGCTTGGCTTAGTCGACTCCAAGTCGGTTTCCTTATTAAGCCAAGCCGAGTCACTGCCTGCTCAGCTGACAGCTGGCCCGCCCTCTCGGCCTAAGTGGCTGACATGTGGGGCCGGCTCTGCTGACTGGATATTCGACTGGGTATTTAATTTCAAAAAATAATTTAAAAATTATTTTAAATAAAAATAAATCCAAATAAATTCCTAAAAATTCCTGAAAAATCCTAGAAAATTATAGAAATATTCCTAACCTCCTAGAGCCTAAATAAAAATACAATGTCCCAATATAGTCCCAAAGGGCCTTCTAATAAATCAGGGAAGTCACTAAAACATATAAATCTTCACAAAATAAATATTTAAAAATATCTAAAAATATCTAAAAATTATAGTAAATTATATAATAGCTAATAATACTTACAGAAGCCATCTAAAGGCCAAATGACCATAGGATGGTCCTAACTCACCTATGGGCTTAGGCATGACTCCCTATGATCATAGAAATTAATCGTAAGCTAATCAAGTAAAATTGAAAAGAATCTCTCAATTTCTAATCGGGGGTGGGGTGGGGGGAGGGGGGGGGTGGGGGCGCAGATGCCACATACTATCCTCCTTAAAAAGATTTTTGCCCTAAAAAATCTACATATCAAAATAAATAACTTCTATATGCAATCTAAAATAATTCCTAGTCCATATCATGGAAAGGATTAAGAAATCTAAGATAACTAATCTAGCATTAACTAAACATGCACACTAACTATAACTATGGAAGGATTTTAAGGGAACCTATTTTATTTACCTATACCTTTCAGTCGAGTCACAGCTACTAATGCTTGTCCTTGCTGTTGTCCTCCTAGTCCTCTCTGAGTATGTGATGGGCCTCGAAGAGGAGGTGTCATGGCGTAACTCTCACCCGGTGCGTAATCGATCTACACGATAAGCATTATCCTAATCTTTTGCGATATACCTCAAATTGATGTCCTAGTCTCCGACAGTAGGAGCATGTAATAATCGTCCGAGTATGATTCTGCTACTAATGTGCTGGGCCTTTACCAGGAGGTTAAAATTTTTGCTGCTGGGAATAAAGCTGCAAATAATACTGTTGCTGTCAAGTCTTCTCTGGAACATTGGGATGCTTCGCCGATCTTGATTGGCTGATACCTCCTCCATATGTATCTCGGTCTCTCTTCGACCTGCGATCTAGCTCTTTCTCTACTGCTTGTGTGACCTTCAAGATCCCTTCATAGGTAGTGGCTTGACTGGTGGCGACGGCTAGGCAAATCTTGTGAGATAATCCTTTCTTGAATCTTTGAGCTTTGCTTTCAGGGGTATTGACCATGCTCTCTGCGAAGCTGCTGAGGCGAGAAAACTCTAAACTTTACTCATCGACGGTGAGGTTTCCCAACTCCAAACTCTTGAACTGACTCTCTAACGCCTCTCGAGCTATGTCGGGATAGAACTTTTTTTTGAACAGCTGTCACTCCGGTTTTCTGTTATACGTATTTCCAGTATACGTGTACGGAATTCTGACCTATAATTAGACTTGTTTTGCGTAGCCTAGTCTTGGTTTAATCTTGACTTGGTTTATTTGATTGGTTTGGTTCAATTTGACTTGGTTTAGCTTGGCTTGGTTTGGTTTAATATGGAGAGGGTTGATATATAACCCAATTCCTTCTCTCTCTCTCCTCATTCACTTCTTCATTTACTTCTTCATCTTCTTCATTTACTCCTCCTACCTACCAAGTCCTAGGCAAGTGAAAATTGCTTCATGATGGATCTCAAGTTTTATTGTTCCATTCTCTTCCTTACTTGATTTTAAGCCTCTTTAGAACTTGACATTTTTGGGTTTGATGAATGGATTTTTGTAGATCTAAGTTTGTAGCCTTTTCGGTTTTCTTCGGTTTTGATCTACCAAACTTCATTATTTTTAAGTTTTAATTGTTTTATGTTGTAGAGAATTCGATTTTACCCAAAATGGACCTTTAAAAAATTAGAGTTCGACTTGTTTTGAGGAAGTTATGGCCAAAATAAGATTTGGACATTTTCTAGTTCATCTGTCCTGAATCTGGCAGGGACGATGAATAGTACTACATCGATGTATAGTGCCGCAGGAATAAATAGTGCCGCATAGCTTGCATAGTACCGTATGGATGCATAGTACCGCAGGAATGAATAGTGCCGTAGGAATGAATAGTACCGCAGGCTTGCATAGTGCCGCATGGATGCACAGACTTACATAGTACCGCATGAATGAATAGCGTCGCAGGATGAATAGTACCACAGGCTTGTATAGTTCCGTATGGATGCATAGTACCGCATGGCTTGCATAGTGCCGCAGGCTTGCATAGTGCCGCATGGATGAATAGTACCGCATGGCTTGCATATTGCCTTTTTTGGCTGTTTTTGGCTGTTTTATGTCGTATTTGGCTGAATTGTGGCAAGAATTTCTCCCAACACCCAACATGAAAGTTGTAGATCTTTTCATTGGCTTCAAAAATATGTTACTAGCTATTTTATGCAAGTTTCTCTCATTCATGATAATGTAAGGATAGAACACGATAGTGGCCTGTTAAGGCGCACTCTTAACAAGTAACAATTAACATGACGTGATGATACTTGATAGTGACCCATCGTGGTGCACTCTTGACAAGTAATATAACATGATAGTAGCCCGTCGTGGCGCACTCTTGATAAGTAAACATGACATGTAATCTTGATATGCTATTGTGACGGCTATCTTGACTTGATAAGTAACTCTTGTCTTGACACCGTGGGTGTTTATGCTTGTATAAGCTGCATGTCCCGTCTTGTATCATGTCTATGACATAAATTCCTGGTTACTACGGTCAGGGATTCATACTGAATCTGACTAGAATAATGACTAGATTGATCAAGTAGTTCATGAAGAGATTTCCCAGCTACATGCAGTCCCATTATCTGGGCGCTCTAATTGGACCTGTAGCCTGCCGTCGAATAGGGCACATTTCCAGCACACTGTCATGTGTTGCACCTCTAAGTCACCTAATCCAACTCTCTCAACTTGTGACCGGATAACCTGGATTAAGACTGCAGGGCTTGTGGCTGTTGGAACATCTCATTGCATCTTGCTAGCAACTAGGCTTGTGATAATCCTAGTTAGTTAAAGTATCAAGCGGTACACGTTGTTTGGCCGTGAATGATGAATGGAGTCCAGTCTAGTCTTATCTAAGTAAAGCCAGTCTATGATTACTTCAGCACTTTACTATTTATGTTTACTCTTGTCGATAATTGGTTTGAGACTAAGATCTGTTCAGGTGAAGGGTTACAACCCTAGTCCTTGTTTGGTTTACGGGTTGTAACTTGGCTACCGGAATAGTCACTTAGTTGTCTTATCGTTTATCACCTTGTTTTCTCTAACTCATGTCTTTTATTATCCTTTACGTCTTATGTGCAAATATGCTGGTTTTAGTTCTTAAGTGAAGCCTCCCTTGTGGTACTTGCTCTTTCTGGGATCTGACCCAGCTGGTTTTATATGGCCATATTTCGGAGTAGCACCCGAGGATCTTCCAGCCTTCCTGCCAGATGGTGAACACTAGGTGCAACCCTGGCAACGAGTGGGTTTTATTTTGCTCTCCCACTCTATTGTAAATTATTCTTTTGAGGCGTTTAGCCGTCGAGCAAGTGTTAGCTCGTGTTAAATTTACATTCCTGTCTTCCTAAGGGCTGTAACATGATTGACAAATCCTAGGGTTGATCATGTATGACTTAAACTCTTGCTAGTCTTCTCATTTTGTATGACTAACTTCATGATCATCTGAATATGTAATGTTTGAGACGCCTTACCTTGTATGTCTGATGATCTACCATCTTGTTAAATTTACTTGCTTGCTTGAGATTGAGACACTATGCTTGTTCTTTACTCTAAGTAACAAATGGCTTGTAGTAAACCCTTATGCATCTAGACAGCCGTGACCGTATTGCGAGGTGGGATTCACTTCAATGTACGTAGCTGGCTTTGTCTGTCCCTCGCTCTCCAATATTCTGGTTATGGGGCGTGACACGATTTAAGTGGTGGCCCATGCTGGTCTTGTAAATAAAGATGTATGAGGGTTTCACTAAATAGATGTCTCAATCAGCACTCGCCCTTGATCTCTACTTGTGCCTTTTAATCTTTCCGAAATCTTGACCTGATCACATGTTCAGATCCTCGATCTATCATGGTCCTTCCTTATTGTTCCCCATGTCGTTTCTTCAGCGGCATTGTTCCTGGTCCTACCGATCAGTAAGACGGAGCACCTCCAGTGAACCATCAACAACCTGGAGACCAAGCCCAGCACTCTGGAGCGACCTCCTGAGTCATGCATTCCGGGGATCTAGAGCCTCCAGTTCAGCCAGTCCAGCCTACAGAGCCTGACAATGGAACCCTGGTGGGTCTCATCAGGGAATTGCTTGCATCTCAAGATCGTTAGGGCGATGCCCTGCACCAGACAGTACAAGATGCCATGGTCAGAGTTGGTTACCAAGGGAACAATGCGGCCAACAGCTTCAAGCGTCTGAACCCTCCTTTCTTTGACGGCAGTGAAGATCCTATCGCTGCTGATGCACTTTAGGACATAGAAGTTATCTTGGAGGCAGCTAGAATTCCTGAGGAAGAGAAGGTGGCCGTTGTGCACCTGCAGTTATTGGACTTAGCCCGCTGCTGGTGGGCGATGCTAGCAGTTAGATTACCGAAGCCTGTCTCATGGGCGGTGTTCAGCGACAAGTTCCAGATGAAGTATTTTGACGCAGTAGCTCGCTATGATCTGCAGACATGATTCACTAATCTCAAGCAGATGGAAAGGACAGTCAATGGATATGCGGCCAAGTTTTCTAGGCTTAGTCGGTTTGCTCCCACCTTGGTGGTGACTGAATTGGATCGAGCCCAGCGATTCCAGTAGGAGCGCCACCAAGAGATCATTATATCAGTAGAGCAGTTTGAGCACCAGATGTTTGATGCCGTCTTGCGAGCAGCGAAGAGTTATGAGTATACTTTTCAGAGGATAGTAGATCGAGCCGGAAGGAGGAAGAGGTCTCATGGGTAGATGTCCCAATCATTAGTACCTTCCCCGGCAGCTAGGGCTTTGTCCATTGGAGTTCCTAGGAGGTCGACCCCAGTTTCGTCGGTTCAACACTCGACCCTGACGTATCCTCAGCAGCAGAAGCAGAAGCAGTCTTCCGCAATGGGCTGCACTCATTGTGGGAAGCCAGGGCATGTAGTATCAGAGTGTCGCAGAGCACAGAGATTGTGCTTGGTTTATAGGGCACTGGATTACAAGATAGGGTCCTACCCGCATAGAGCCAGTTCATCGGCATCAACCTTAACTTGTCCATCAGTTAGGGGTCCAGCACCAGTGCAGCAGCAGTACCAGCCTCTGAGGCCATTGCCGCCTCAGGCTCAGCAGTATGCCCAAGCTCAGATTCAGAACAGACAGAGAGGTTACCAGCAGAGGGGACCAACACCAAGAGGGCAAGGTCAGGTTATGGCTCTGAACGTAGTAGAAGAGCTAGCTTCAGGTGAGGTGGTGGCAGGTACCATTCTCGTCAACTCTTTTCCAGCATCAGTATTATTTGATTTGGGTACATCGTATTCATTTATGTCTGCACGATTCGCAACACGGATAGGACTGGAGCCCGAGTCATTATCAGTAAGGCTTAATATACTTACTGGTAACGGTCTTGTGGGAGTAGATAGAGTGTTTTCCTCGTGTCGAATCGTAGCTAGCGGTAGAGAGTTTCCTGCTAGGTTGATAGAATTCTCGGTGGCCGATTATGATGTGGTCCTAGGAATGGATTGGTTGAAGGAGCAATACGTAAGAACAGACTGCCATATTGGCAGGATTATTTTTGGTATTCTCGGTGAGGCAGAGTTTTCATTCTCTAGAGGCGAAGTAGAACCTTCTCCACCAGTATTGTGGATGGCAGTAGCAGAGACAGTTCAGTTTCCCAGAGTAGTAGAAGAGTTTCCTGATGTATTTTCTGAAGAGCTTCCAGGCATGTCCCCAGAGAGAGATAAAATTTACCATTGATTTGCTTCCAGGGATGGCACCAGTATTAGGGGGAGTCTACAGGATGGCACCTTCAGAGCTAGAGATCTTGTACATGATGATTGAAGAACTCAGAACCAAGGGATTCTTCGTGCTAGTGGATGACCTTGGGGAGCCCCGATACTTCTTGTGAAAAAGAAGGATGGTACGTCAAGATTATGTGTTGATTATCGTACCTTGAACTCTGTAACAGTCAAGAACAGATATCCTCTACAAAGGATAGATGATTTATTTGATCAACTTAGAGGAGCGGAAATATTCTCGAAGATTAACTTACGATCAGGATACCATCAGATCAGAGTCAGAGAGCAAGACGTCCCGAAGACAGCATTAAGATCCATATATGGACATTGGGACTTCCTTGTTTTGCCATTTGGAGCAACCAATGCACCAGTCGTATTCATAGACCTTATGAATCGTATCTTCATGCCTTATTTGGATCAGTTTGTGATAGTATTTATAGACGACATCTTGGTCTATAGCAAGAGTGAAGCGGAGCATGAGTAGGCTCTCCGAGTGGTCCTTCAGATTCTCAAGGAGCACAAGTTGTATGCAAAGTTCAGTAAGTACAAATTTTGGCTTGATTGTATTTTGTACTTAGGTCATATCATCACCAGAGGTGGAGTGGAAGTTGACCCACAGAAGATAGTAGCTATAGAGTCATGGCCAATACCCAGTATAGTTATCGAGGTTTACAGTTTCCTTGGATTGGCCGGCTATTACCGGCGATTTGTTTCATACTTTGCTCGGATTTTAGCACCCATGACTCAGTTGACCCGTAAGAATGTGCAGTTTACTTAGACGGCATAGTATCAAAGTTTATTTGAGAAGTTGAAGCAAAGATTAATGACGGTCCCCTTTCTCACTCTTCCAGATGGGATTGGAGAATTTTCAGTTTATTGTGACGCTTCCAGCAGAGGATTGGGATGCATCTTGATGCAGCATGGTAAGGTAGTCGCTTATGCGTCACGTCGGCTTCGTGACTGCGAGAGGAATTATCCTACCCATGACTTGGAGTTAGCAGCGGTGGTTTTTGCACTTAAGTTGTGGAGGCATTATTTGTATAGAGATCGGATGGAGATTTTTACCGACCACAAGAGTCTTAAGTATGTGTTTACCCAGAAGGATCTTAACATGCGTCAGAGGAGATGGCTAGAACTACTTGTGGATTATGATATCAACTTGCAGTATCATCCTGGGAAGACCAACGTAGTAGCAGATGCATTGAGCAGATGAGCCGGAGTTTATTTTCTAACAGCACAACCAAAATTGTTAGCTGATCTTCAGAAGATGGGTATTGAAGTTGTTTTTCCTACCAATGTGACATTGATGGCTAGTATGCAAGTTCAGTCCAGCATAGTTGAGAGGATCAAGATGGCGCAATCAACAGATTCCAAGCTACAACGGCTCAGGACAGAATATGAAGCAGGACGGAGAACATGGTTATGCATTCAAGAAGATGGTATACTCCGCCATGGAAGGTATCTTTGTGTACCCAGTGGTGATATCAGACATGAGATCATGACAGAGGCTCACAGTTCTCAATATTCAATTCATCCTGGTGGCACGAAGATGTACCGAGACATCCGTCATCATTTCTGGTAGAATGGCATGAAGAGGGAAATAGCCCGGTTTGTCTTTCGATGTTTAGTTTGCCAACAAGTTAAAGCTGAACATCAGAGACCAGCTGGACTTCTCCTACCTTTACCTATCCCAGAATGAAAATGGTAGCACATTACCGTTGTAACTGGGTTACCTAAATCCCCAGCTGGGAGAGATGCTATCTGTGTTATAGTTGATCGTTTCACGAAGGTAGCTTATTTTCTCCCCTTCAGAGTTGGTCAATCGATGGATCAGCTAGCAAAGATGTACCTCAGGCAGATTGTCAGATTGCATGGAGTGTCAGTTAGTATCATATCAGACAGAGATTCAAGATTCATATCGTACTTTTGGCGGAGTCTTCAAAAGAGTTTGGGGACTCGTCTCAAGTTCAGTTCAACATATCATCCGTATACAGATGGTCGGTCGGAGCGCACGATTCAGACTCTTAAAGATATGTTACGATCATGTACACTCGACTTCGGTGGTTCGTAGGAAGATCACCTACATCTCGTGGAGTTCTCCTATAACAACAGTTTCTCGGCTAGTATCCAAATGGCACCCTTTGAAGCACTGTATGGTAGGAAGTATATATCACCTTTAGCTTGTGATGATGTCGGTGAGAGACAAATGCTTGGTCCAGAGATGATTACAAAGACAATCGAGGTGGTCAGGCAAGTCAGAGATCATCTTCGAGTTGCCCAAGATCGCCAGCGCCATTGGGCCGATTCTCATCGGTGTCCCCTTGAGTTTTCAGTCGACGACCACGTGTTCCTTAGGATCTCGCCTACCCGTGGCGTCATTCGATTCGGCGTATGGAGAAAGCTTAGTCCTAAGTATATCGGGCTGTTTGACATTCTCGAGCGAGTAGGTGATGTGTCCTATCGTCTCGCTGTTCTATCGTCTCGCTCTTCCGTCGTTGTTACGTGAGGTACATGACGTGTTCCATGTATCCCAATTGAGACGGTATATCCCGAATCTGAGCCATATCCTTGATCATTCGAAATTGGTTGGTGGTACCAAGCTTTCGTATGAGGAAAGGCCCGTATCCATATTGGACCGAAGGGACTCAAGAACAAGACTATTAGTTTAGTCCGTGTTGCTTGGGGTCACCACTCTTTGGGTGAGTCAACGTGGGAGCATGGGGACGATATCCGCTCGCGATATCCATACCTGTTTGACTCATAAGGTATAATGTCTTCTTTATGCTTTATGCTCTTAATTTCTTGCTTGCATGAATGATTGCTTGATTGACTGCTAGTCGTAGCTTGCTTATGATTAATATAGCTTGCCCCGACATCTTTAGCATGTTGATTAAATTTAGAGGATGGAATTCTTTTAAGGTGGGTAGAGTTGTCACTCCCATTTTTCGTTATACGTATTTTCAGTATACGTGTATGGAATTTCGACCCGTAATTAGACTTGTTTTCCTTAGCCTAGTCTGGAATTAATCTTGACTTGGTTTATTTGATTGGTTTGGTTCAATTTGACTTGGTTTGGCTTGGCTTGGCATGGTTTGGTTTAAGATGGAGAGGGTTAATATATAACCCAACTCCTTCTCTCTCTCTCCTCATTCACTTCTTCATTTACTTCTTCATCTTCTTCATTTACTCCTCCCACCTACCAAGTCCTAGACAAGTGCAACTTGCTTCATGATGGATCTCAAGTTTTATTGTTCCATTCTCTTCCTTACTTGATTTTAAGCCTCTTTAGAACTTGTCATTTTTGGGTTTGATGGATGGATTTTTGTAGATCTAAGTTTGTAGCCTTTTTGGTTTTTGTAATGCTCGTAGCTCGTATTACGTATTTTTGGAATACGTGTACATATTTTGTCTCGTAATGCATGTCTCCTTGCTTGGTTATGGTTCATCTTTGTTCGGTTTGGCTTGATTTGGTTAGGCTTGGTTCGGTTTTGTTGGAGAACTAACCCACCTACCTACCACCACCCTTACCATTTATTAACCCACTCCTCTTTCTTTCTCTTCATTACTCTTCTTCTCTCCTACCATTACTCTTCACCTACCAGGAAGGTGTAGGCAAGTGCATCTTGCTTCATGGAGGAAGTCTATTTTTATTGTTCCATTGTCTTCCTCATGTGTTTCTAACCCACTTTAGTACTTAGCACTTTTCATTTCTGTGGTTAATTTCTTGTAGATCTAGTTTTATGGTATTTTCGGTTTTTATTAATTTTGATCTATCAAACTTGCATATTTTTGCTAGTTGATGGTTCCATGATGTAGAAAATTCTATTTTGTCTAAATTTAACCTACGGGAGTTTGGATTTGGGTTCCTAATGTTATTTAGAGGAGCATGGAGGCCATGGTATTTTCTATGGATATGTTCTCTGTGGGAGCCATTAATTTCACTTATGGCCGTATGAACATTTTTAGCTACTGGCCGCATGAGCATTTTTAGCTTCTGGCCGCATGAGCATTATTTATTGCGTGGCCCTTTTATTTTAGTTGCTTGCAAGCTTGCAAGAATTTGTATGCAACTTGCCTAGGCTGCATAGGCCATTCTTGACCGCATGGCCATTTGTTATTTCTGGCCGCATATGGCCCTAGCCATTCTTGGCCGCATGGCTTTGTAAGCATTAATTGCTTGCATGCATGCATTTTGCTTGCATGAAATAATTGCCATTAGTATTAAATAATTACTTGGCCTTAGCATTAATTGCATTTGCATGCTTTATGCAAGCAGTAGCTTGCATGGGTATTAATAAGTTAGCCGCTTATGGCTAGTTGCATTTAATGGCCGAAATGACTAGTTGCTATTTCGTTGAGCCGCATATGGCCAACTTTAAATATATTGGCCGCATGGCCATTTAATCTCCTGCATGTATATGAATATTTAAATATAATAATGGCCAGCTTGCATGCTTAAATAGTAACTTAGCCGCATATCGCCATTCCAGATTTCCTAGCCGCATATGGGAGCAAGAGTTGGCCGCATGGCCTTGCTTTATATTTGTATGCATGCTTTAGCTAGCAAGCAGTAGCCGCATATGGCATAAAAAAATTGTGAGCCGCATAAGGCTAGTTGTGAGCCGCATAGGCTATTGGCCGAATGGCCATGGCCAGTTAATTACCTTGCTGGCTTGCATGCTTTTATATTGCATGCATACTTAAATATGCATGGACTTTTCTTTACTTATTTTGCATGCATTAGTATTTAATGCGTTGTATTTGCTTGCAAATGCAAGCTTGGCCGCATGGATTATTATTTGCTGGCCGCATGTCCTTATTAAGATTTTCTAGCCGCATATGGCCATTATTTAATTTGCTGGCCGCATATGGCCTATTATTTACTGGCCGCATATGGCCCAAAATTTTCTGAGCCGTATGAGTTCCCCACGGCCCTTGCTCCTGCTAATATTTAATTACTACACATGTATGCTTGTGCCCTATTAATAGTTTCCTGACACGATGGTAACCCGTTGTGGTGCACTTTTGACAAATGACTTGACATGATAGTGACCCGCCGTGGTGCACTCCTGACAAGTAAACTTGACATGATAAACTTGACATGATAAACTTGGCATGATAAACCTGACATGATAGTGGTCCGACGTGGGGCACTCTTGACAGTGAACATGACATGATATATATATTTTGAAAGCTGTTGCGACGGCTACCTGACATGACAAGTATAAATAACCTGGACACCGTGGGCGATTGTGCTTGTACAAATGAACCAATATTGTCTTGCATCATGTTAGGATGGGGCTCCTGAATACCACGGTCAGGAGTACCTACTGAAATGGACTAAGGCTAATAATTAGAATAACATAGTAGTCATGAAGAGATTTCCTAGCTACAGGCAATCCCGTTATCTGGGTGCCCCACTTGGGATCTGTTGCCGTCGAGTAGGGCACATTTCCACCACACTGTCATGTGTTGCACCCTCTAAGTCATCTAAGGGTACATGCGTTTCCTAGACGATGTAGAAGAATCTCGCTGCATCTTGCTAGTAACTAGGCTTGTGATAACCCTAGTTAGTTAAAGTATCAAGCCGTACTTATTGCTTGGCCGTAAAATATTGGATGGAGTTTACTCAGTCTGGTCTTGTCTTGATCCTGTACAAAATTGTTACATGTCCTGATTTCTTATATTATTTTGTCGATAAATAGTGGGAGAAACCAAGTTCTGTTCAGACAAAGGGTTATAACCCGGTCCTTGTTTGGTTTACGGGTTGTAACCTGGTTATCTGAATAGTCCCATGCTTATTTCATCGTATATCACCTGTCATACTTTTCCTTAAATACTATCTTTTATTATGTAATTATATTCTTGTGCTAATTGCTGGTTTTAGTTCCTAAGTGAAGTCTCCTTTGTGGCACTTGCTCTTTCTGGGATCTGACCCAGCTGGTTTTGTATGGCCAGATTCTGGATCAGCTCCAGAGGATCTACCGATTTTTCAGCCATATGGTGACCACTAGATGGAACCCTGGCAACGAATGGATTTATTTTGGCTCTCCCACTCTATTGTAAAAATATTCTTTTGAGGCGTTTAGCCGGCGAGCACGTGCTAGATCGTATATATTTTACTTACTGTCTGCCTACGTGCTGTAACATGATTGACAAATCCTAGGGTTGATCATGTATGACTGAAACTCTTGCTAGTCCTCACATTTTGTAATGACTAGCTTCATGATCAACTGAATATGTAATGTTTGGGACGCCTTACTATTGTATATTTGGTGATCTTACATCTTGTAATATTTACTTACTTGCTTGTGATTGAGACACTATGTCATATCCCTATTTTGATAATAGGTATATGATCGTATATGGGTTATTTTCAAATTTTGTATTTGTTTAAAATTTTATTTATTTTTCGGACTTGTGCTGGCCTTACTTGTTTAGGCCTGACATTTGATTATTGTCTCTATTTAATTGTTATTAATATTATTATTAGGGGTTAACATGGCTAGCTTTTATTAAATTGTTTTTATTATTATTAATTATCATCATCATTGTTATTATTATTATTGTTATTATTATTATTATTATTATTATTATTATTATTATTATTATTATTATTATTGTTATTATATAACCTAACCCTTCCCCCAAATTCAACACTCTCCCTCTCTCTCGTTCTCCTCACTCAGCCCCTCTCTCTCTCGTTGTCCCCGGCCAGCTCCGGCCACCACCGCCACCATCACCCACCAGCACCGCCACCGCCATCAGTCACCACACTAAACCCCAGCCCCCTCTCTCCTCCCTCAACACTCTCCCTCCTCTCTCCCTCGAGCACCCGTTCGACCCCGCGTCCACCCCGGCCGCCCTCGTCTCGGCCTCCGCCGCCAGCACCACTTCCCACCACCACCATCGTCGGCGTCTTCATCACCTCCGCCACCACCTCCGTCATCGTCGGCGTCTTTATCACCTCCACCACCACCTCCGTCGACGCCATCGCCGTCATCTCCTCCGCGGCCGCTGTCTCCTCCGCCGGAGAGCCGACCGACCCCGGTGAGCCCCTTCACCCCTTCTTTCCTGTTCTTTTCGGTGACCAGCACCACCGTCGTGCCTCCGCCGCGTGTGCCGCGCCAGCCTCGAGTGGCGGGACGCCCTTGGGCCCCACATTGCTCGAGCAGCGAGCTCTCTCGATCTGCGTGCTTCTCGGGCAGTGAAGCCCCGTGCTCCGTGCCTTTCTTTGGGTTGCGTGCCCCGATCTGCGCGCTGCCTTGGGCAACGGGACATCTCGAGCCTCGCGCTGCCTCGGGCACCATGCCCCATTGGTTTGCATGTTGCTTCGTTTATGCGTCTCGGCTTTTGTGTCCATCCTAGTTTTTATGTCGCTCCGATTTGTATACCCGTACCGATTTACGTGTCGCCTCGGTTGCGTACCACTTTGATCTCCGTGTTGCACTGGTTTGCGTGCGTGCATCGATTTGCGTGCCGCATCGGTATGTATGCCACCTTGGACTTTGTGCCATTCCGCTTTGCATGCACGTACGGATTTATGTGTCGCCTTGGTTTGCGTATCACCTTGGACTCTGCACCGCATCGATTTGCGTGCATACGTCGACTTGTATGTCGCATTGGTTTGCGTGCTTCCTTGAATCTCGCTCCGTCTCAATTTGTGTACATGCCTCGATTTGCGTGTCGTAATGATTCGTATGCCATCTCGATATTCGTGATTCCTCGATCCTACGTGCACGTCTCGATTTACGTGTACGTTTATGTCTCCTGTTCGTCTCGATATTCGAGTCATCTCGTTTCTCGTACGCGTCTCGATATACGTGCGTGTCTCGATTTGTGTGCCCGTATCGGTCCGCGTGCCTCGGTTTCCGTACCAGATCCCTGCGCTGCTTGCGGGACCCGTACGGTATAGTCTCGTGCCATTCTTCTTGATTTGTCATTATTTTATTATTTAATTCTAATGATTGTTTATTGTGTGTTCTGAGGATCTCGATTGGCATGCTAGCTTGGATCGCGACTGCCGAAGACTTGCTTACCTAGCCGAGCCCTCTAGGCAAGTATCCCTTGCTCATCGGCGGCTCTTGCAATCTCTCCTAGATTTTATTGTATTTAATTTATTGTAAAATTGTATAATCATGAGTAGTGTAGCTTAGCAGTAGAACTGCCATGATAACCTAGACTAGCTTGGTCCGATACTGGGATAGACCGTATCGGACGACTCGAATGGGTCATCCACACCTCCGAGGACACGAGCACGACTCACTTGTACGGATTGTCCCCATGTGCCCCGTGTCCGACTCGCGGTCGGGTAATAGCTTTGGCTAACTTTACTTGTGGCGGTGATTGTGCTTGGGTCAGAGATTTATGAGCATGTGTTATGGTGCGCCCTGCGAGGCAGTTATTTTATTATTATGCATGTTGGCTTGGCGCCCAGTACACATTGTGGTGCTGCTGGAGGCCGTGACATTAGTGGTCTCGGGTTCGATTGATTTCCCAGTACGCCTGGTAGCGCTGCTGGAGGCCGGGGCTTAGTGTTCTCGGCAATCGATTTTTTCCCAGTACGCATCGTAGTGCTGCTGGTAGCTGAGACTTAGTGTTCTCAGTCTGCGATTCTGCGATTTTGCGGCGGGTTGCGTCGATTGGATTTTAGCCCCAATTCACTGGGAGCTCCTGTCCAGAATACAGAGGAGACTCTGCCAGATTCTTCCAAAATTCTCGATCGAGAATTTGGTTCGAAGGATTGGGCAGAACCATTCCCTTATTTTGCTGGACTGGGCTCGTGCCTGTTTACCTTGGTATAGTATACTTGATCCCATTGCTTGCTAGGTAGACTCCAGACTAGATTAGTCGTCTAGCTCCAGACCTGTCTTGTCCGTCGGGTAGCGTAAGGAGAGCGGTTCCACTCGAGAGACAGTCTGCAACCCTGGTCCTTGTTTGGTTTAAGGGTTGTGGATTTACTCCAGAGCGGTTCATGAAATCCTTGCCTTTCCGGCATCACTTATTGCTAGACTCTTATCCTCTGATCCCATCCTTTCTAGGAGTTATCCTAGCCTAGCTGGATAGGGCTGCTAGTGCCTTATATATAAGGATGGTAACTTTTGGATATGAATTATGATTGAGCATATTAGGGATTTTGATCTCGGGATATTGACTTGGTAGACCTACGTGAATTCTTGGATAGTGTTGTTATTGACTTGGGGGAAAGTTCATGTTTGACCGGGTATGACGGTGGATTCCTGTACATTGATGATGGTGCGAGTGTCTTGTGAAACGAGAGGAGTATCGAGGTTGTATCCTTATATGATTTTATCCGACTTCCCAAGTGCTTAGATTCTGGTGTGATTGATGTGAGTTATTATTGGAGGGTTGTTTCCCGATAGTTTGTGATCATTGAGTTAGAGAATTTTTGTGAGTCATAGGGCCTAACGTTGTTGATTCTGATTAGCTTAGTACCTGGTGTTTATCCTTTTTCGACCTGACATTTTCCCCATTGTAGATAGGAGACTCCTGATAGTTTGATAAGGTGGATGGATCGACTTGATGATTTGAGCTGTAGGTTCCCATGTGTACTTGAGAGACTGTTATAGTGGAGATTTTGATCTTGTAACCGACTTGATATCCATGTCACGATTTGGGCATGTGACTTCTTGTGACTGATAGGTTTGACCTTGTTCCTGGTATTACACGATGACCTAGACCTGTCTTGATTCTTGATAGTGGCCCGTGGTGGCGCACTCCTGGCTAGTACTCTTGACATGACATGTTTACTCATGACCGCTGTTGCGACAGCCAGTCCTGACTTGCTAGGTATGACCTTGTCTTGGCACCGTGGTTGATTTTTCTGATTGTGCTTGTATAATCTACTTGTCCTGTCTTGCATCATGTCTAGGACGTGACTCCCTGGGTACCACGGCCAGGGACTCATACTAAATTGGATTAGGCTAATGATTAGATCAAACTAGAACATGGAGAATTTCTAGCCATAAGTAATCTCGTTATCTGGGCGCTTTAATGGACTTGTAGCTTGCCGACGAGTAGAGCACATTTCCAGCACACTGTCATGTGTTGCACCTCTAAGTCACCTAAGGGTATATCGTCTCCTAGGCGATATACCCAACCATTCTCTCAACCCGCGGAAGAATAACTAGATAGTCTGCAGGGCTTGGGACTGAGAATTTCTTATTTGCATCTTGTTAGTAATTAGGCCTGTGATAACCCTAGTTAGCTAATAATAGCAAGCCGTAGGCATTGTGTGGCCGCTTGTCCTTTTGTGTTGTTTGGCTTGTTGCCTGCTAGCCAGCTGATATTGATTTCCAGCTGGCAATGCAGGTGTTAGTGGATGCTAGGGAGATTGTGATTGTGTTAGCTTCACTATACTTGTGGATTGTTATCGTGCGTTGGTACCGCACGATCCCTTACCTTTATTTACTGTTTTTAGATGTTATTCTTGTCATATTTTACCCTGCTGGTTTTCTTCGCCCGTCCTTGAGCCTTCCTTTCTGGTACTTGCTGCGGTTGGCCTGACCAACCCTGGGTTGTTCCCAGATTGTCTGAGACCGACCCGGTGGATCTTCCAGACTTGACTTGGAGGGTGTGCTTCAGTTCCAGACCATGCTAGGAACTGTGGGAAGGTATACTTGTCTACATCATTATCCTGTACTACAGATTCCAGATTTTCATATGAGTATTTCATGTTTTTTATATGATTATCTCTCTTGATATTGTTTTATTGTGATTTACCTGTGGATATGAGATCAGATTTAGGCCATAGATTGATTGCATGCTAGGATACCCAACCAGATTGGATAGCCATCATCACGGTATAGCGTATTCGTACCTTATACGGTGTAGCTGGCCGTGTACGTCCCCGTATTCCAGAACTGGGGCGTTACATGGTTTTAGTGGTGGCCTATGCAGGTCTCGTTTTGAGATTTTGTTGGGTATCACATGATTTTTGATCTCAGTCCACTATTCCTTGGGATTCTAACTTGCTATACACTTGCCCTTCGCTCCCTTGAACCTGTGAACTGGTCCTTATCTCTACTTGGACCTATCTTGCTTGGCCATGTCTTATTCGTGTTATCTACCTCTGATCCTTGTTTGATAGATATGATCCTATAGTTGGTCATGTCGATCAGCTTATTTGATGGGATGTTATCTTATCTCCATTATTTGGGTTACATGATTATTTATCTTGGGTTCTGTACTCTCTACCGGTGTTTCGCCTTAGTTGATTTCTTGTTATCCCTTTCGTGCGTTGACTTCGTGTTGACTTAGTATCATTATCGCCCACTTCGAGCGTTGGCTGGACTGCTGTAGAATGAAGATTTCATCAGGACTCTGAGATTGGATATTTTAACATATATTGAGTATCCGAGGCATATTCTCGTATCGATTCGGCTTCCTTGATTCCGGACAGTTCCGCACTCATGATTATATGTTTCAGATATTATTTTGATTATAGATATACTTTCTGTACATTATGTTTTGATATGGATCCTTGGTTTGGAGTATTTTCCTACGGATATGGAGTATTTTCCTAGAAAAGGCTATCTTGTGGTTATTATTGAAGATATATCTAGACAGCCGTGACCGTACAGTGAGGTGGATTCCATTTCATTATACGTAGCTGGCTATGTGCGCCCTCGCTCTCCAGTATTCTGGTTCTGGGGCGTGACATAGTTTTAGTGGTGGCCCATGCAGGTCTTGTAAATCAAGATATGTGAGGGTTACCGAATAGATGTCTCAATCAGTACTCGCCCTTGATCTCTGTTCGTATCCTCTGAATCCCTGAAATTCTTGTCCTGATCACATGTTTGTATGCTTGATCTGTCCTGGTCCTTCCTTATTGTTCTCTATGTCGTCTTCTTCAGCGGCATTATTCCTGGACCTGCCGATCAGCATGGCGGAGCACCTTCCGTGGACCAGCAGCAACCTGGGGACCAAGCCCAGCATTGAGGAGCGGCCTCTCGAGTCATGCATTCCGGGGATCCAGAGCCCCCAGTTCAGCCAGTCCAGCCTGCAGAGCCCGATGATGGCACCTTGGTGGGACTCATCAGGACATTGTTAGCTTTCCAAGACCGACGAGGAGATGTCTTACATCAGGCAGTGGCAGATGCTCTGGACAGAGGTGGACATCATGAAAATAGTGCATCGAATAGTTTCAAGTGCCTGAACCCTCCATTCTTTGATGGCAGCGAAGATGCTATCGCTGCTGATGCGTGGCTTTAGGACACAGAGTGATATTGGAGGGAGCAAGACCCCAAAAGATGAAAAGGTGGCCGTGGTGCGCCTGCAGTTACTGGATCATGCCCGCAGCTGGTGGGCGGCGCAGGTCGTGGGATTAGTGGCCCCTATTTCATGGGCAGTATTCAGAGAGAGATTTCAGACCAAGTATTTCGATGCTGTAGCTGGTATGATCTACAGACGAAGTTCACCAATCTGAGGCAGATGGGCAGGACGGTCGATGGGTATACGGTCGAGTTTTCCAGGCTTAGTCGGTTTGCTCCCACCTTGGTGGCGACCGAGTTTGATAGAGCCCAGCGGTTTCAGCAGGGACTCCACTTAGAGATTCTGCTGGCAGTGGAGCAGTTTAAGCATCAGACTTTCGATGCGGTATTGAGGGCAGCCAGGAGGCACGAGTATACCTCCCACAGGATCGTGGACATGACCGGAGGTCGAAAGCGATCTCACGACCAGATGACCCAGTCGTCAGCACCAGCCCCGGTAGTCAGGGCTTTGATAATTGGAACTCCGAGGCAGGCGGCCTCAGTGACGTCGGTCACGTCCCCTCAGCAAAAGAAGCAGAAGCAGTCTTCCGCAATGGGCTGCACTCATTGTGGGAAGCCAGGACATGTAGTATCAGAGTGTCACAGAGCACAGGGATTGTGTTTGGCTTGTGGGGCACCGGATCACAAGATAGGGTCCTGTCCGAAAAGGACCAGTTCATCATCGGCCCAGACTAGTCCCTCGGTAAGGAGACCAGCACCAGCACCAGTGGAGCAGCCATACCAGCCTCCGAGGCCATTGCCGCCTCAGGCTCAAGTATTCCAGCAGCAGAGACCCCAGCAGTATGCCCTGGTCCAAGCTCAGATTCAGAACCGGCAGAGAGGTTTCTAGCAGGATGTTTTACCTCTACCTTATGCCTTCAAATTCCTTGATTGAATGATTGATTGTTTGATTGATTGCTTAGTATAGCTTGTCCTTACATCTCTAGCCTCTTCATTAAATTCCGAGGACGGAATTCTTTTAAGGTAGGTAGAGTTGTAATGCTCGTAGCTCGTATTATATATTTTTGGAATACGTGTACGTATTTTGTCTCGTAATGCATGTCTCCTTGCTTGGTTATGGTTCATCTTGGTTCGGTTCGGCTTGATTTGGTTAGGCTTGGTTCGGTTTTATTGGAGAATCAATCCACCTACCTACCACCACCCTTACCATTTATTAATCCACTCCTCTTTCTCTCTCTTCATTACTCTTCTTCTCTCCCACTATTACTCTTCACCTACCAGGAAGGTGTAGGAAAGTGCATCTTGCTTCATAGAGAAAGTCCATTTTTATTGTTCTATTGTCTTTCTCATGTGTTTCTAACCCACTTTAGTACTTAGCACTTTTTATTTCTGTGGTTAATTTCTTGTAGATCTAGTTTTGTGGTATTTTCGATTTCCATGAATTTTGATCTATCAAACTTGCATATTTTTGCTAGTTGATGGTTCCATGATGTAGAGAATTCAATTTTGACCAAATTTGACCTACAAGAGTTTGGATTTGGATTCCTAATATTGTTTGGAGGAGCATGGAGGCCATGGTATTTTCCATGGACATGTTCTCTGTGGGAGCCATTAATTTCACTTCTGGCCGCATAAATATTTTTAGCTTCTGGCCGCATGAGCATTTTTAGCTTCTGGCCGCATGAGCATTATTTATTGCATGGCCCTTTTATTTTAGTTGCTTGCAAGCTTGCATGAATTTACATGTAACTTGCTTGGGCCGCATAGGTCATTCTTGACCGTATGTCCATTTGTTATTTCTGGCCGCACATGGCCTTAGCCATTCTTGGCCGCATGGCCTTGCAAGCATTAATTGCTTGCATGCATACATTTTTCTTGCATGAAATAATTGCCATTAGTATTAAATAATTACTTGGCCTTAGCATTAATTGCATTTGCATTCTTTATGCAAGCAGTAGCTTGCATGGGTATTAATAAGTTAGCCGCATATGGCTAGTTGCATTTAATGGCCGAAATGACCATTTGCTATTTCGTTGAGCCGCATATGGCCAACATTAAATATATTGGCCGCATGACCATTTAATCTCCTGCATGCATAAGAATATTTAAATATAATAATGACGAGCTTGCATGCTTAAATAGTTACTTGGCCGCATATGGCCATTCCAGATTTCCTAGCCGCATATGGGAGCTAGAGTTGGCCGCATGGCCTTATTTTATATTTGAATGCATGCTTTAGCTAGCAAGCAGTAGCCGCATATGGCATAAAAAAATTTTGAGCCGCATAAGGCTAGTTGTGAGCCGCATAGGCTATTGGCCGAATGGCCATGGCCAGTTAATTACCTTGCTGGCTTGCATGCATTCTTGCATGCTTTTATATTGCATGCACACTTAAATATGCATGGCCTTTTCTTTACTTATTTTGCATGCTTTAGTATTTAATGCATTGCATTTTCTTTTAAATGCAAGCTTGGCCGCATGATTATTATTTGCTGGCCGTATAGCCTTATTAAGATTTTCTAGCCGCATATGGCCTTTATTTAATTTGCTGGCCGCATATGGCCCAATTTTTCCTGAGCCGCATGAGTCCCCCACGGCCCTTGCTCCGGCTAATATTTAATTACAACACATGTATGCTTGTGCCCTATTAATGGTTCCCTGACACGATGGTGATCCATTGTGGTACACTTTTGACAAATGATGTGACATGATAGTGACCCGCCGTGGTGCACTCCTGACAAGTAAACTTGACATGATAAACTTGACATGATAAACTTGGCATGATAAACCTGATATGATAGTGGCCCGACGTGGCGCACTCCTGACTGTGAACATGACATGATATATATATTTCGAAAGCTGTTGCGACGGCTACCTGACATGACAAGTACAAATAACCAGGACACCGTAGGCTATTGTGCTTGTACAAATGAACCAATCTTGTCTTGCATCATGTTAGGATGGGGCTCCTGAATACCACGGTCAGGAGTACCTACTGAAATGGACTAAGTCTAATAATTAGAATAACACAGTAGTCATGAAGAGATTTCCCAGCTACAGAAAATCCCGTTATCTGGGCGCCCCACTTGGGATCTGTAGCCTGCCTTCGAGTAGGGTACATTTCCAGCACACTGTCATGTGTTGCACCCTCTAAGTCATCTAAGGGTACATGCATTTCCTGGATGATGTACCCACTTGAATTCAACCCCTAATTGCGTCCGGATAACCTAGATGGTCTGCAGGGCTTGTGGCTGTGGAAGAATCTTGCTGCATCTTGATAGTAACTAGGTATGTGATAACCCTAGTTAGTTAAAGTATCAAGCCGTACTTATTGCTTGGCCGTGAAATGTTGGATGGAGTTTACTCAGTCTGGTCTTGTCTTGATCCTGTACAAGATTGTTACATGTCCTGATTTCTTATATTATCTTGTCGATAAATGGTAGGAGAAACTAAGTTCTGTTCAGACGAAGGGTTACAACCCCGGTCCTTGTTTGGTTTACGGGTTGTAACTTGGTTATCTGAATAGTCCCATGTTTATCTCATCGTATATCACCTGTCATGCTTTTCCTTAAATACTGTCTTTTATTATGTAATTATATTCTTGTACTAATTGCTGGTTTTATTTTCTAAGTAAAGCCTCCTTTGTGGCACTTGCTCTTTCTGGGATCTGACCCAGCTGGTTTTGTATAGCCAGATTTTGGAGCAGCTCCAGAGGATCTACCGGTTTTCCAGCCAGATGGTGACCACTAGACGGAATCCTGGCAACGAGTGGGTTTATTTTGGCTCTCCCACTCTATTGTAAAAATATTCTTTTGAGGCGTTTAACCGGCGAGCACGTGTTAGCTCGTGTATATTTTACTTACTGTCTGCCTACGGGCTGTAACATGATTGACAAATCCTAGGGTTGATCATGTATGACTAAAACTCTTGCTAGTCCTCATATTTTGTAACGACTAGCTTCATGATCAACTGAATATGTAATGTTTGGTTCGCCTTACTATTGTATATTTGGTGATCTTACATCTTGTAACATTTACTTACTTACTTGTGATTAAGACACTAGGCTTGTTATTGACCACAAGAGACTGATGGCTTGTAGTTAAATCCTCATATATCTAGACAGCCGTGACCGTATAGTGTGGTGGATTCTATTTCATTATACGTAGCTGGCTATGTGCGCCCCCGCTCTCCAGTATTCTGGTTCTGGGGCGTGACATTTTTCTTGGGTTTTGATCTACCAAACTTCATTATTTTCAAGTTTTGATTGTTCTATGTTGTAGAAAATTCGATTTTACCAAAATAGACCTTTGAAAAGTTAGATTTTGACTTGTTTTGAGGAAGTTATGGCCAAAATAAAATTTGGATATTTTCTAGTTCATCTGTCCTGAATCTGGCAGGAACGATGAATAGTGCCGCATGGATTCATAGTGCCACAAGAATGAATAGTGCCACATGGCTTACATAGTGCCGTATGGATGTATAGTACCGCAGGAATGAATAGTACCGCAGGAATGAATAGTGCCGCAGGCTTGTATAGTGCCGCATGGCTTGTATAGTGCCACAGGCTTGCATAGTACCACATGAATGAATAGTGCCGCAGGATGAATAGTGCCGCAGGATTGCATAGTGCCGCATGGATGAAAAGTGCCGCATGGCCTGCATAGTGACGCAAGCTTGCATAATGCCGCATGGATCAATAGTACCGCATGGCTTGCATAGTGCCGTATAGTGCCTTTTTTGGCTGTTTTATGTCCTATTTGGCTGAATTGTGGCAAGAATTTCTCCCAACTCCCAACATAAAAGTTGTAGATCTTTTTCTTGGCTTCAAGAATATGTTACTAGCTATTTTATGCAAGTTTCTCTCATTCATGATAATGTAAGGATAGAACACGATAGTGGCCTGTTAAGGCGCACTCTTAACAAGTAACATAACATAATAATTCTTGATAGTGACCCTTCGTGGTCTACTCTTGACAAGTAACATGAAATGATAGTGGCCTGTCATGGCGCACTCTTGATAAGTAAACATGACATGTAATCTTGATATGCTGTTGTGACGGCTATCTTGACTTGATAAGTAAATCTTGTCTTGACACCGTGGGTGTTTATGCTTGTATAAGCTACATGTTCCGTCTTATATCATGTCTATGACATGAATTCCTAGTTATTACGGTCAGGGATTCATACTGAATCTGACTAGAATAATGACTAGATTGATCAAGTAGTTCATGTAGAGATTTTCTAGCTATAGGCAGTCCCGTTATCTGGGCGCTCTAATTGGACTTGTAGCCTGCCGTTGAATATGGCACATTTCCAGCACACTGTCATGTGTTGCACCTCTAAGTTACCTAATCCAACTCTCTCAACTTGTGACCGGATAACCTGGATTAAGACTGCAGGGCTTGTGGCTGCTGGAAAATCTCATTGCATCTTGCTAGCAACTAGGCTTGTGATAACCCTAGTTAGTTAAAGTATCAAGCCGTACACATTATTTGGTCGTGAATGATGAATAGAGTCCAGTCTAGTCTTATCTAAGCAAAGCCAGTCTATGATTACTTCAGCACTTACTATTTATGTTTACTCTTGTCGATAATTGGTTTGAGACTAAGCTCTGTTCAGCACTTTACGTCTTATGTGCAAATATGCTGATTTTAGTTCTTAAGTGAAGCCTCCCTTATGGTACTTGCTCTTTCTGGGGTCTGACCCAGCTGGTTTTGTACGGCCATATTTCGGAGTAGCACTGAGGATCTTCCAGCCTTCCAGCCAGATGGTGAACACTAGGCGCAACCCAGGCAACGAGTGGGTTTTATTTTGCTCTCCCACTCTATTGTAAATTATTCTTTTGAGCCGTTTAGCCGCCAAGCAAGTGTTAGCTCGTGTTAAATTTATATTCCTGTCTGCCTATGGGCTGTAACATGATTGACAAATCCTAGGGTTGATCATGTATGACTTAAACTCTTGCTAGTCTTCTCATTTTGTATGACCAGCTTCATGATCATCTGAATATGTAATGTTTGGGATGCCTTACCTTGTATGTTTGATGATCTACCATCTTGTTACATTTACTTGCTTGCTTGAGATTGAGACACTAGGCTTGTTCTTGACTCTAATAGACTAATGGCTTGTAGTAAACTCTCAAGCATCTAGACATCCGTGACCGTATTGCGAGATGGGATTCACTTCGATGTACGTAGCTTATTGTGTCTGTCTTCTGCTCTCCTGTAATCTGGTTCTGGGACGTGACAACAGCTCCTTGAACTCTGCCCATGTCATATCTGGTACAAAAAGTCAGGGCTCATCTCTATACCACATCTGGGCGATGTCGAAAAGCTGCATGCTGCCTGAGTCTATTTTTAAGTCTTTATGAACTCGAGCCATCCGAAGAAATCGCTCCACGTTCTCTAGCCACTCATCAGAATAGATAATCCTTTCTGTCCTATAGAATTTTAAGGGCCTGAGGTTTATTAAGTCCTTGGAAGTTCCAGGACGTGGTCGGGGATCATCTTTAGTCCGATGAGCCTCTCTCAAACTATTACTAAAGATGTTGGCCTACTTCATCTGGGAATGAATGAGTTGCTGAAAGATCCCAAGAAGCTGAGCATTGTCTAGTGTAGGTGCTAGAGGCAGTACAGGTGCTGGAGGTGGAGTCCGTGGAGAAAATTGTAGGGGTGGTGGAATATCATATCTACGAAACCTCGAGGTCTGCGGATGTGGCTGGTCGATCAGATGGGTAAGATGGCCTCCATGTGATGATGGGGTCCCGTCCGTAGAAGTTCCTCCTGCAGCTGGTGGGGTGTCCATTGGAGCAGTGTTCTTATCTTGAGAATACATTAACTGCAATAAAGAAAACCATTAAACGGTGGAAAGAATCAAGCATGATACAAATTAAGGAATAGTTAAAGTCAAAGGTGGAGATCAATAATATGTCAAACATATGGAGGAGGTCCTTAAAATTTAATCCTATTCGCAGGCCCGCAGTAGTACGACTAAATTAGGTACTACCACAAATTTGCAGTCTTTACAAAAATTGATCTGCATGGGCCACCATAAAAACTTGTCCCGACCCGCTCCCAGATAACCGAGAACGAGTTCTTAGCCAAGCCCAGCCTTCACCGCAATATCGACGGTAAAATGCTGTATAGTATACACAATAAATCCTCCACAAATACAAGTGATCACAGATACAAATCATACTCAGCAATAACACAAACCAAGAAAATAATAGTATGATAGATAATAAAAATAATAATATCCAAATCCAATAACAAAGAGACTAAAATATAGAATAATAATATAGTCCATCTGTTTGCCATGAAATATAAAAGAGCAGAACAATTTTATGGGAGGACTGGACTTTCACTTCACGTTACAAACTCGCTTGTACAATGAAAGCCTAGGGACGAAAACCTAGGTACAGCAATCTAAGTACAATTGTTTATTTTTTATTCTGGGGGGTGACGGTAGAGGCTCGGGAAAGCGACGACAGCTCTGCCTTACTCCTTGGACAATCGGACGTAGCCTTGGCTCCTGTGACGAGATGCTTGGCGTTGACGAAGAAATGATCTTCTTGCTCTCCTCGTATTGCTCTTCTGCCTTCTCTCTCTCTGGATTGATCTCTGTGTATTTTTCTCTCTGATTATTGGGGGAGCGTCCCTTTTGCAAGGGAATGGCACCTTGCTATTTATAATAGTGAGGGGCATCATTAGGGTTTGCAATGATTGCCCATTCTCTAAGTGGCGGCGGCCTGGTAAATGATCAATCTGGGCTATTAATCTTAAGCGTTAAGGATCTGGGCCCTTAATGAGGATTATGCCATATCATGTCAGTAATTAATGTTGATTGCAATAAATCCCCATCATGGTGATTTGCTGATGTCCGCAAATCTAAATGAATCAATTTAATTCATTCTCTTGCCACGTGTCCCAAATTATTGGGATCTGACCCAAAATTTGATTATCTTTAGGACACGTGTCCTGTCATTATTGTTGAGCCACATGAAGAGCGTTCATATTTGGGCCGCATGAAGGTCGTCATGGCCGAGCCGCATAAAAGATTTCATGACCGAGCCGCATGAATAGTCTCTATACTCGAACCGCATGAAGGTTGTCATGACCGAGCCGCATGAATATGTTCATGACCGAGCCGCATGGGGGTCTTCATGGCCGAGCCGGATGGGTTTCTTCATGGCCGAACCGCATGGGGGACCTTCATGATTGAACTGCATAGGTTTCTCTGTACTGGCCGTATGAACTCGTCTAGTCTGGCCGCATAAACTTGCCTCGAAGCTGCAAAGATTTTCTCCAGTTTCCTAGGAAGATAGTGCTCTTGTGTCAGTCATCATGACTACTTTACGTCAGGGCTGTCAGCTGTCAGCTGTCAGCCGTCAGAGCATTAATTGTGTTTGAATGACGCTGGGTACAGCTGTTCTGAAAAGACACGTGGTTTCCTCTGCGGGCCGCATGGAGTCCACTCGAACTGCCTATGTATTTGAGCCGTATGGGACTACTGAGCCGCATGCGGCTCTTTGGCCGCATGGATCATTTTTCTCTTTTTTTCATGCTTCTACAAGACCCCCTTCAAAGTTTTCAATTTGCAAAATTAAAATACTTTGAATAAGAAGCATGGTTATGCGAGAGCCGCATGGATGTATTCTGTCATAGCCGCATGGATTTGTCCAGCCGCATGATTACCTCAACCGCATAACTCTATAAGCCGCATGGGATGTTTTGGCCGCATGAGCTTCTTGCCACGTCTTCCTGCCACGTGTGCAAATCTTTTGTAAATCTTCTGCATTTAATGCTCTTGATTTGCTGTCAAATTTTAAGAGCCGCTTTTTGGGCCAGGATCCCAAGAGTCAAGCTATTATTCAGCCGTTTTGCCTCGATGACCGAAGAGTCGATCATCATGTTGCATGCGGATCGAGGCGTTCCTTCTTTGTCTATAAATAGGAACACTCTCGTTCTGGGAAATCTTCTTTGCTCTTTTCGACCTTTCGTTGTTCTAACTCCTTTCTCTCCCAAGCACTTATGGCTCCCAAGAAGGTTGCTGCGTCGAAGGCTGCGAAGGGCAAGGCGGTCGCTTCTGCGGCGACTGTGGCGACGAACGTGGCCACTCCTCTGCCGGCCGCTGTTCACTCTGTTCATCCCGACGTTCATCCACCTATTACTGGTAAGGGCGTTGCCTTAGAACCCTAACTGCCATGGCTCTGCTGTATAATTTATGCACAAGCCGTATGTACAAGGTTCATCGATATGACCGCATAAGCACTTCGTCCAGGGGGCCGCATGGGCTTGTCATACTCGATCTGAACCGCATATATATTTTCGGTTTGGGCCGCATGAGCGTAGTTCACTTTTGAACCGCATAAGCTCATCTGCTTGTAGCCGCATGAGTCTGTCTGTTCAGGGCCGCATGAGTCCGCGTGGACTTTGAACCGCATAGTCTCACCTGAATCCGAGCCGCATCAGCGCCTAGGTTTGTCTGTTGAGTCCATGTGAACCTCGAACCGCATAGGCCCTTCTGAACCCAAACTACGGAAGCTTCATAAGCTCATCTGAACTTGATTTGTATGGACTCGTCTGACTCGGAGCCGCATAAGGCTATGATGAACCGAACCGCATGGACTCATCTGGTTCTGAGCCGCATGAGGCTGTGACGACCCGAGCTGCATAGACTTAAATGATCTTTCAAATGCTTCTTGTTTTGACTATCTTCTAATCTTATTTCTTTCGTCTCTCTTCAGTGAATCTGCCAGTAAATCCTGCGGGGAAACTTCTGGTTGGCTCGAATCAACTTGCCATGGATGTGCGACGGGACGATTTAGTTCGTCAAGTGTCAGAGTAGCTCCTTGTTAATGAGCCTTTGGAACGACTGAATGTTATCAGGGTTCAATCTTTCCAATTTCTTAGTGACATGATGAGCTCCGGGAAGCAAAATGGAAAGTATCTGAGGCCGGTCTTCCTCTTCGGGGATGCATTGATCATAAAAAACTCCCGAGTGCTGGATATTTTCGAGAGTTGGGATTTTAATCTGGACGGGATGCCGATTCATATCCCCATTATGAAGCGTCATTTCCCTCTTGCGTGGTTCAACATGATCTTGTTGGACAGGCAGATGACAGACCCCCTCACTCCAACCAGACCGGAGATGTTTGTGGGTAACATCTGTTACAATAAAACTACTGGGTCAGTACGCACGATCAAGGATCCGGCCAGTCGATCTATGATGGGGTTAGCTCCGGGTACCTTCATCAACACACCCGGTCCTAACTTCTCATTTTCTCAGGCTGATACCTTCCTGAGCCAGCTTGCTCAAAAAGGGTCCTATCCTGTTGGCAGATTGGCACTGATGGGCTGGTTACACCCCATTCCCCCGTGGGCTAACCTGACCTCATGGATTCTGCGGAAATACGAGACGTTTTTACGAGAAGTCAATCTTTATGATGCTATCCGAGGTACCAGCCACGGATTGCCCATTAATAAGCCGTTGTTCGTGGCCCTTCTGGAGATGTAAAACCATCGGACAGTGACTTTCTTCACACCTGTAAGGGAGTTGGGGATCGCTCTCCATCAGATGTATGCTGTCTCCAAGCGTCCCTGGGGAGACGAGTCCTTCGAAGCGTACACTCCAACGAACGAGGAGTTTCAGGATCTAGATCGACGATTCCCAAGCTTCGTCGCTGTATACCAAGAACTGTTATGTCACCATAGTACCTGTCACCAAACGACTATCAAGAAAAAATGATAGCTCGGAAGGGGACGCTCCCCATACCGACTCTTGGGTCTCCTATCTTTTTAAATTCAGTGCTGCTGGCCGAGTTACTTCCCGAGGTCGTCAAACTCCTAGGGAAGTAGAAGGTTTGGTGTCGACTGCTAGGAGGTCGAAGTCTAAGGGTAACAAGTTTGGGAGCCAGATTGACTCCTTCAGCTATTTTTATTACGGTACTCGGCGGCTGTCAGAGAAGGCACTCTTGGCAGGTTTTTTAATGGTGTGGCTACGCAATTATGTGGTCTCAGGAGGGGCAGGTTCCATCGGGAGGATCGGCCGTCACTTTATTCTTCCCGCCGTGAAGTTGGCCTTTGGGGTCAGGCTGGCTCTTCTTCCCGCTATGGTGTGCAACATTCATCATGGTCTCCGTGCCTTCTCGTCTAAGGTCATCGCTCGTGACGTGGTGATTGACTTTGAACGTATAGAGCTGACTTATCATTACCTGCTGGGGTGGCTGTTGTTGGATTATCGGTCTTTGATGAGGCCTGGGACGGGAGACGACGTTACGGACGACGACGCTTTTTTTTTCCAGGTATCGCCATCAGCCTTGGGAATATAGTACCATACCGGCGTGTCGGAGGATGCTGGCGAGGGTGGACGGATATGATTTCTTCGTGTCCGTTCCTCGTTTTATCGAGAAGATGCGAGTGTCCATGTTGATGGCGTTGGATCTCCTCATTTCTTACCTGAGAAGATGCGTTTCTGGTTGCGTAACATTCGCCCGACAGATTTTGTTTATCGTAATCGCAACACTGTGTACCCGGAGCCCTACTTGTCCAGTAGGTTTGCCCGTCAATTTGGGTACAGTCAACTATTCTTTGGGCATCCTTGTTCCTGCCTGGGATTTGAGGGTAGCATCCTTGATGGTATTAGGGCATGGAGCTACTATGACACTTGTCATACTCGAACTAGTTTCTCAGTTCCTGCAGCAAACGTGCTAGGGGAAATCTTGCATATGGCGGCCTTATACCATGTTACGGCAGACCAGCCTCCTATTGATTTTGACCCGAGGACTAGCTTCATCGTGGGCACTCGTTTGGCGGAGAGGGCTACGGTGTCAAAGACAATAAAGAAAGGGACGAATAGGGTTCCCGTGCCCGACTCCGAGTCCTTTGACACATTTGAGGGAAACAACGAGCGGGATGACGAGGACTCTCTCTCTTCTGGTGGCGAAGCAGCGGCGGATCAGCCGCCCATCATGGCAGATGAGATGATGACAGATCAGCCGTCGGTCGTATTAGATGAGGTGGTAGATCAGTTGCCACCTATATCAGAGGTGGTAAGGGTAGAACCACCACCTGCCGTGCCTGGTCCCTTGCGTAAGCGAGGCAGGCGTGAGTCTACTGACGGAGGAGTAGCCCTTTCCGTAAAGAGAGCTGCGGTCAAACCTCGTAGGCTACTTATTACGGAGAGGGGTGAAAATGCTGACGATGTTCCGGAGGTAAGACTATGTTGGAGCCATCTCCTTGTTGTGTTTTCTTTTTCTTGGAGATATGACCTAATCATTTTTCTTTGTAGGCGTCTGACGAACCAGGCTCTCATGAGCTGTCTGCTGCGCCTGGAGTTGATCCGGCCCTTGTTGCTTTGATTAGTGGCATGTGTGCCGCGGTCCTTTCTGCGGGGGCTCTCTCAGCCGCGGCTGAAGACTCCCAATTTGCTGAGGCCTCGGTCCGGGGTGACGAAGGTTTTCTCGGGCCTGTCTCCGAGATTGCTGAATTTCAGCAAGACGACACCGATCTCGTCGCATCCCCTCCCGAGGGTGCCGGCGCAGAGGAGTCTATTATATTCGACTCGGAGGCTGCTGGTGAAGAGGTTGCGGTGGCTGTAGGCGAACCTCAGCCTCCACACTCTTCTGCTGGTAAGATAAGCCAAATATTGACTAGTGAGGGGGCTTATTTGCTCTATCAACATATCCTCCAAGTCAAATCGATTCATGGTTGTCTTGGCCCTACAGGTCCTGACCCTTTACTTTCCACAGCGGATGTTCTTGGGGAAGGCACGACCTGCTGCGATCTGGGGGAAAGGAGCATTTTCTCTCCTTTACCGACTCATGTCGAGGGGCCTCCCGCCAGCTCCGGGCAGATGGGAGTGGATCTTGTTCCGGGAGCGATGGTCTCTGCCTCATCCTCTGCTGCTTATACGGCTTCGTAGATTGACTTGTCGGCCCTGTCGAGCATTCAAGTTCTGCGGGCTGCTGAAGAGGAGTTGGCCGCTGTTCATGTGTCCTTCCGCACGGAGTTTGTTTTCCTTGTGGCAGGAGCGACAGATTCTTTTACGTCTTCTTCAGTGTTGCCAGCTACACTCCCGTTGACGTCGGCTTCTTCGGAGGCTCTGGACGAGGTATCGCAGGATGTGGTCGACAGCTTCTATCGCCATTTAAAGAGGGGCGTAGATGCTGCCGTAGAATGGGGGATCCCTTTTTCTCTGTCCCTGCGGTGCGCTCGGGGTCAGATTAAAACTTTGAAGGCTCTTCCTGGCGGGGTGGGGTTGGCTGCGCTCCTGGAACCCAAGTTGGCAGAGGCTGATCAGCTCGTGACCCGATTGCTGGTGTTACGGCAGGCTGACTTGCCTGCTGCGATTGAACGGGAGCGGGGCTTCCTTATTGCTGCTCGGGATAGGATAAAGCTCGCTCGAGACACTGCCGGGCCAGTTGTGAAGGGGGACCTTGACGAGCTTTCCGCTTCGTATGATAGGCTGGGTCGTCGAAGTCAAGCTTGTAGGGCTCGAGAAGAGACTGCTTCTCGTGGAATAGCTGACATGAAGGAGCGGATTCTCGCACTTCAGAGGGAATTGGCCTTCCTAGAGTCAGAGCTGAAGGCTGCTCATGCGGAACAGGAGTCAATCGTTCGGGAGGCCGAGAAGGTTTCCCGATCTTCTATTATCCTGGAGCAGGCTTTCAAGAAATTCGAGGACAACTGGCAAGCTTATGCTCATCTGGAGGACGCGGCGGTGCTGACCCAAGAGGTGGAGCGTCGAGCTAAACAGAGGTTTGAGCGGTCGGTTGCCTTGCTGACGGACCGTCTCACGACGTTATGTGCCCCGGAGCAGTGATCAGTTTTCTATTTTCTTTTGCTTTTTTTTTTCCTTTTTGTTTTCATTTTGTAAGGGATGTGATCCCAAATGTTGTAGCACTTTGAATTTTGAATAAATGAGCATGTTTCAACTCATCTTCTCTTTCTTGTACTCGTGGTGTTTGTGGAATTGGACCTGCTGGGGGATTATTTGTGGACCTGTTACCCTGGGCGTACCTTGGTTTTAGGTACGAGTAACAAGTTTTGGAGAGGAACACCTAGAACAACTTCGCGATAAGATAGCTATAGAAGTTTTTGGTATTCGAGAGAATGCCAGGGAGCAACTGGGCTCCCAGGCATGACAAGGAAGGGATGGGCGTATACTGGAGACCCAGTACAGCATCTGTGGTCGACTGAGGACATTTGTGGTCATCGGAAGACGTTTGTGGGCCTATTATCTTTGGGCATACTCAGATCGTGGGTACAGATAATAAGTCGTGGGAGGACCATCATACTTACTCAGAGGTAGTGAGGACATGGCAAGTATGGGGATTTCTTTACCGTGGGATCTTCCTGCTTAGAGGTAGTGAGGACATAGCAAGAGTGGATTCAACGAAGGATATTTGTGGACCTACTATCCTTGGTGTACTCCGGTCGTGGGTACGGATAATAGGTCGAGGGGTAACCATCATACTTACTCAGAGGTGTAAGGACTTGGCAAGCATGAATGGTTTCTTCGACGGAGCCTTCCCACTCAGAGGTCACGGGGACATGGCAGGAGTGGGCTCAATGAAGGATACATAGAATGACTCAGAGGTAAGAGGACATGGATGTTCTATGCGAGGGGCGGTTTATTTTTGGTGGAAGTGGAACAACTCAGAGTTAACATCGACATGGTTGTATAGGAATTTTGTGGATCTGTTACCCTTTTTGTGCATTGAGAATGCGAGCAGTAGATCAGGTGAGTTCAGCGGTACCAGCGGGTACATTACTCGTTGATCTGGAAAATGTGAGTATGAGTTCAGCGGTACCAGCGGGCACATGACTCTTTTGATTGGAAAATATGGGAATGAGTTCAGAGGTATCAGTAGGTACATGACTCATATGATTGGAAAATGTGGGAATGAGTTCAGAGGTACCAGCGGGTACATGACTCGTATGATTAGAAAATGCACTGAAAAAGGTTTCATGAATCACGCGTTCTTTGTGCATTCAAAGTGCGCAACACTATGCACTATGATTTGAGAAGAATGTGTGCACTCTCTCTTTCAACAGAGAGCAGATGGCGCTGCACAAAACAAAATTATCTTTTTTGCATGTGCAGAACATAAATTGTTATATTATATGCACAAAACAGAGATTGTTACTCTGTGTGTCGTGCCATCTATCATTTGCACAGAACTGTTTTTGAAAACCAGAAATCACTTAAGTCTTTTTCACTCATAAGAGTGAACTTTCCTGATTCTGACTATATTTTCCTTTGTAGTTGACCTCAGGGAAGATCCCCACGTCGAGATATTGGCTTCCACTTTTTGCATCTCAGAATACCGTGAAGACTTATCTCATGTCATGTTCCCGCAATTTGACCCTAATATAGCGACTAACAGAAGAGCTCTCTTAGAATATCAGGATGACAAGACACTGATGTGCCTGATGAAAGGTGAACCTTTCTTGAGTTCAGATCAAGCTCCCCATAAAAAGTCAGCTATCTTGTTTGGTGAGGCAATTGGAACTGATTCTCAGCCTAAATTAAAACGAGAAGCTTGGATCTTTAAACGAGGAAATAAGTTGGTATACCTTCCAGAAATGTTAAGGACTCTGTCTCTGCCTCGGTATGCTCATGCTAGCTACCTTCAAAAAATGTCGTCGGATATAACACCGTTCCAACAAGTCAAGGTTGGACGGATATGCCACAAATTTAGGGATAAGAGAAAGGACATATTCTATAGTTCTTCCGAAAAGCATAGCATGCATTAGAGGGATTTGAAACCGAGTTGCGTGTCATATGAAGATTCGTCCTCGATGATACCGGTTCGGACGCCTTTCTTCGCAAATACTTATGCTGCAGGAGGCTTTCCTAACCCCGAGGCTGACGGGATTAATGCACCCTGACATTAAACATTGGAATCGACTTTTCGTATGGATCATGGACATCTTCACCGCCAAATTATAAGAACTTGGACTCTATGAAGCTGTTTTAATGACCTCCTGTGGTATATATACCAATTCTAATATGTTTCTTGCCCTGGTAGAGAGGTATAATAACAAGACTGGCACCTTTGCTACTACTCATGGGGAGATACGCTTCGCCCTTCATGAGATACAGTTTTTGTCGCATTTGCCAATGGGTGAGAATCCTTATGAAGAGTACGTGCCTTTGATGATGAAGTGGAGATTTTGGCTAAGGAGAGTCCCCAGATGATTGCAATTTTTGATGAGTTGCTGTGTTATTTTATGGTATGTACCCATATTTTTCAAGAGTAAGATGCCCGGAACGTGTTATATATCCAAGTGGTTGGTATATCTCTTCTTAGGTCGTGACACAGAGACAAGGTGCAAGAACACTTGGGTTGTTACCCACGTTTCTTTGAGCCGCTTGATGATTATACAATTAAAAGATTGATGCGGGAATCCGGATGTGTCGACAACACACTAGAAGAAGAATGGTGTGGCTACGTAGCTGGCACCTCTGTCGAGAGTTACATAAGGTAGGGTGGAATAACCATGTCTAAGGAGGCTACTTTGGCAGGCTTCCTCTCTATCTGGCTGAGTCGGTTTGTGGTCCCTGAAGCCAGTACAGTTGATCGCATCCACCATGGTATTTTGTTTGCTGCAATGCTTCTGGTGTTTGGGTATAGAATGGATATTTTTGTAGAACCCTAGAGGGGGGGTGAATAGGGAAATAAAAAATAATTAGTGCAACAGAAGCAATATATGACAAATAAAAGTAAAGAGTGAGAAGATCAAACACAAGATGTATCATGGTATCCTCGCTTGAGGCAATCCAGTCCCGGAACTCTCTCCGGCTTAAATCCACTATTATATCAAATAGTACACACGAGTTTGGATCCGAAGAACTCGCCAACTTCAACACGAGTTTGGATCCGAAGACTCGCCAACTTCAACACACGAGTTTTCTTACGAAGGCTCGCCAACTTCAAACAAATGAGAAGAGAAACTTGTTGATCTTCTAACACGTGAAGATCGAAATTTACAACTCTTAAATACTCTATCATTTTGGGAGAGGATGACAATTAAAAGCTTGGAAGAGTATTAATGGTGGAGCTCTTGGTTGTTGGAAAATTTATGGCAAGAGTTGGTGAAAGCCTCAAGAGAGAGAGAGAGATCTTTCTTTTATAGAGAAACCAAGAGTGGGTGGCATTTAATGCTCTGGATACAGGCAGACCAGCATGCCGTCGGTATGCAGCGGCATACCGTCGGTATACCAGTCAAATAGTAACGGTCATATTAATGACCGTTTGAGAGCATTAAATGCGGCCATTAATGCTAGTTAGAGCAATTCAAAAACCAAATATTTGAAACTCGGTATACCGTCGGTATGTCGCGGCATACCGTCGGTATACCGACGTTTTGTCACAGCAAGTTTTGGGTCGCTAAAAATGGTATACCACCGGTATGCCGGAGCATGCCGTCGGTATGCCGACAATTTGTCACAGCAACTTTTGGTTTGCTAAAAACGGTATACCGTCGGTATGCTGGAGCATATCGTCGGTATGCCGACAATTTGTCATAGCAACTTTCTGGACTTTAAAAACGGTATACCGCCGGTATGCCGAAGCATGCCGTCGGTATGCCAACAATTTATCACAGCAACTTTCTGGACTCTAAAAATGGTATACCACCGGTATGCCGAAGCATGCCGCCGATATGCCGCTCTGTAGGTAATTGATTTTTGACTTGTTCTTTTACTTGTCATCCGTCCTTAGGTGTTTACAGATATACCTAGACTTTGTACAGACACGAAGACTCTAAGCAGAAGGATGCCATCTTATACAAGGAACGCCGGTAACTGCTTCAGTCTTTGATGTAAAAGATGGTTGCACTTGAACGGAAGGACTTTATGTAGTAGAGCTTCTGAGAATATTTGAATCTGAAGATACAGAAAACTAAACTACGAAGATGCTGTTAATAATCAAAATAAAATGTGCCAGCAATCTCCCCCATTTTGATAATTGACAAAATAGAGAGATAGCATCTTCAGGGAGTAACTCCCCCGTAGGAGACAACTCCCCCTCAATACGTTTTCTCCCCCTTTGTCACTTAGTCAAAGATGGGAAAACAAATTTAAAAACAGCAATAATAAGAACAAGTGTATAGAATAAAAAGCATGTATTTATATATAGAAGTGAAAGCTTAATACATGCAATATGGTCATACTACAAAAGACAATAAAAAAGACTCTCCCCACGAGAGTTTGATAACAAGAGACAGACACAAACCACCAAGTCCCCATAGGACATCAAAGTACTAGAACCAACCACACAAAGGTCCCCGAAGGACCGCAAAAGACAGAACATAAAAACAAACACACATAACTAAAACACGTATTATTCGAGACCATCATCCAAAGGGAAGCCATCCATAATCGTCCGCCGGATCGTCCCCACCATCCTGAGCTTGTTGAAAGGCACCGTAAGGATCAATTCCGTCCGGGTATATGAACGCATAGGCATTGGGATCGAAGAAGCGCGGAGCCTGGTACATTGGATCTTGAAGATTGAGATCCAGATACATATCCCAGTCCTGAATTGTACACTGGATAAAATAAGCTTGGTCATGGAAGCTGGACTGAATCAGATTCCCGAGGCCACGAGTATGAGCCCTCATCTGTTCCTCTGCCTGCGCCATGCGCATGTCAAAGTGCTGCTGAGTCAGCGACATATAGCGGCCGGAGGCTGGAGGAGTAGATGCGGAAGCAGCAGGAGTGGAAGCCGGTGGCTCTTGGGAAGACGAAGCACGCAAAGTAGAGGCGCCACTAGCGGAACGGGAAACAGCAAGATAGAAAGGGATGCCGTCCGAGGAGCAAAGAGAGAGATCAACTTTCTTGGATTCCAGAAGGAGAGTGATGAGGGAGCCGTAGTAAAGGTTCTGCTTTCCCGCTGGCATGACACGCCTGAAGAGAAGAAGGAGAGTCTTCGGGAAGGAGAAGGACTTCCTTGGATAAAGATAATACATGCATACCAGGGCATCGCCGGTAATGGCATCGTAGTTCCCGTCCTTAGAAAAGAGTGTATGACACACAATCCTATGGAGCTCGTAGTAAAACGGCTTCAGCTGTACGAAAAGGGCCGGGATAGCAGGAGGGTTGGGGCCCTTGCAGATGATGCGACAGAACTCGTCGAAGGGGGACGCCGCCGAGGAGTGAAGAGCAGCTAAGGATGGCAGAGCCTCGCCTCTGTCCGGGATGCCAAGGATGTTGCCGATGTCCCGAGATGTGAGATGGAAGTGACGATCGTTGACCATCGACTGAATGGCATTGTGCTCGTCGTCCGGGACCAAGTTGCAATAGAAGAGACGGACGACAGCGGAGTAGACGAGTATTTGATGCCGAAGGAGGCAAGAGAGTCCGGCCTCGTCAAACAAAGAGACATGGCCGGGGAAGAGATTCCAATTTATCGTTCGTCCCTTGAAGACATTATGATGAACGAAGTGTTGGAACCACAACTCGGCCGCCAAGGAGGTGGTAAAGACCCGCTGGTCATACCCGTGAGGTTGAGCCACCGGGATGAAAGGGTTGAAGAAGGTGGAGGAGGAGCGGGGATGCTTCGAATTGGCCATGGAGGAAGGTTAGGGTTTTGGAGAGGATAAGAGAAGAGTAGGGAGAAAAGATAGAGGAAATAGGGTTTTAATAGAGAAGGAGGAAGATGAAAGGATGGAGTTTGAAATGGGAGGGTGGGTTCGAAACGGTTGTAGAGGGAAGTAATGGGGGGATATGAAGGGTTAGTCGGTTGGAAATGATGAAGGTGGAGTAAAAAGAGGAGTAAAGGGGAATGTGAAAAGATGGGTAATAAATGAGATGGGAAGTTATGAATGGGAAAGATGAGAGGGTAGTTAATAAGGATGTGATGGGTGAGAAAGAATTAAATGAGGGTTGAGAAGAATAAAGGGAGAAAAGAATAAAGGTGGGCCCAGATCTGAATTTTGAAATCCTGTCCGCCTCGATCCGGCATGCCGTCGGTATGCCGACGTATACCGACGGTATGCCGAGTTTCGAGACAGAACCTAATTCTGAATCAAAAAATGGCATACCGTCGTATGCCGCTGTATACCGTCGGTGTGCCGGACAAGAGGGATTACGGATCAAAGGATAAAATGCCTAATTCTCGGCAAAGAAAGGTAAAGCGATCTTCCGGGAGCGGTTTGGTGAAAATATCGGCTAACTGATAGGTAGTATCAATAAATTCAAGACAAATATCTCCCTTTTGTTGATGGTCACGAAGAAAATGGTGTCTAATTTCAATGTGCTTCGTGCGTGAGTGACAAATCGGGTTTTTCGTGAGATTGATTGAGCTAGTGTTATCACATTTAATAGGGGTACAAGAATGAGAAATGTCATAATCTAAAGGTATTTGTGACATCCAAAGAATTTGTGCACAACAGCAACCAGCCGCAATATACTCGACCTCAGTGGTTGAAAGAGCAACAAAATTTTGTTTCTTACTAAACCACGACACCAAAGGCTTCCCAAGGAATTGACATATGCCACTAGTGCTTTTTCGGTCAATCTTGCATCCGGCAAAATCCGCATCCGAAAAGTCGTGAAGCTCGAAGGATGAGGATTTCGGATACCAAAGACCCATGTTAATGGTGCCTTTGAGATAACGAAAAATGCGCTTAATGGCACACAAGTGTGATTCCTTTGGATTGGCTTGATATCGTGCACACAAGCAAACACTAAACATGATATCAGGACGGCTAGCAGTTAAATAAAGTAAACTACCGATCATACCTCTATACTTACGAATGTCGACCGATGTGCCATCTTCATCATTGTCAAGCTTTGTCGTTGTAGCCATAGGAGTCCTCATTGATTTGGATGAGTCGAGGTCGAAACGGTTGAGGAGTTCCTTTGTATATTTCGCTTGATTGATGAAGGTTCCTTTGGGTCCTTGTTTGATTTGTAACCCCAAAAAGAAGGAAAGCTCACACATCATACTCATTTCAAATTCTTCCTGCATAACTTTAGTAAATTCTACACAAAGTTTGTTGTTAGTAGAACCAAAAATAATATCATCGACATAAATTTGAACCAATAAGAGAGTGCCATTATATGATTTAATAAAAAGTGTTGTGTCAACTTTCCCCTTTGAAAAATAGTGAGAAACAAGAAAGGAGCTAAGGCGCTCATACCAAGCACGGGGAGCTTATTTGAGGCCATAAAGGGCTTTGTGGAGTTTGAACACGTGATTAGGAAATTGAAAATCTTCAAAGCCGGGAGGTTGTTTAACATAAACTTCCTCTTTAATAATACCATTCAGAAAAGCACTCTTAACATTCATTTGAAAGAGTTAAAGTCATTAAAATAAGCAAAAGCACAAAATATACGAATGGATTCAAGTCGTGCAACCGGAGCATAGGTTTCGTCGTAGTCAATGCCTTCCTCTTGGTTATAGCCTTGAGCAACTAATCGGGCCTTGTTACGAGTTACCAACCCATCTTCATTAAGTTTGTTACGAAACACCCATTTTGTTCCAATAATGGGATGATTATTAGGTTTTGGGACAAGTTCCAAAACCTTGCTTCGCTCAAAATTGATTTAGCTCCTCTTGCATAGCTATCATCCAAAATTCATCACGAAAAGCATCATTAACATTTTTAGGCTCTATTTGAGAGATAAAAGCCACGTTTGCACAAAGATCACGAGTGGCGGATCTAGTGCTAACACTGGAGGAAGGATCCCCAATGATAAGCTCCTTAGGATGATTGGTGACAAATCTCCATTCTTTTGGGAGATCCTTTTGAGGAGGCTCGAAAGGAGGAGACTCTTTTGATGGAGTCACAACTTCATTATTAGATGAAGAAGGACGATCTTCAATAGAAGAGTTCTCCAACCCAAACGAGATGTCATCAATATCCTCGGAAGAGGAGAATGTAGAAGAGTTGAGTTCATTAAAAGAGACATTGATTGACTCTTCGACAACAAGACTTCTTTTATTAAAAACACGAAAACCTTTAGTATGAGTAGAGTATCCAAGGAATATTCCTTCATAGGCTTTTTCTTCAAACTTGCCTAGGTTATTCTTGGTATTCAAAATAAAACAATTGCAACCAAAAACTTTGAAATATTCAATAGAGGGAATTTTGTCAAACCAAAGCTCATAAGGAGTCTTCTTAGAAATAGGTCTAATCAAGACCCTATTTATAACATGACATGCCGTATTAACGGCTTCCGCCCAAAAATATTAGGGGAGCTTATATTGGTTTAACATAACCTGGGCCATATCGCCAAGGGTTCTATTTTTTCTCTCCACAACACCATTTTGTTGAGGAGTTCGTGGACAAGCAAAATCATGTCCAAAACCATTCTTTTTACAAAATCTTTTGAAATCGGCATTATCAAATTCTCTTCCATGATCACTTCTAATTTTGTTAATAGAAAAACCTTTCTCATTTTGAACACGTTTACAAAAGGCAATAAATTCACGAAAAGTATCACTTTTGCAAGCAAGAAAAATAACCCAAGTGAATCTCGAAAAATCATCAACTAAAACAAAAGCATAAAGCTTGCCTCCAAGGCTAGCAACTCTATTAGGACCAAAAAGATCCATATGGATAAGTTAAAGGGGTCTAGAAGTACTCACAGAGTTGATTGATTTGAAGGACGACTTTGTTAACTTACTCTTCTCATATTCTTCACACACCATATCCTTTTTGAACGGGATACTTGGGAGTCCTCTTATGAGCTTCTTGGTAGCAAGACGAGAGATGGTATCCATGTTGGCGTGTCCAAGCCTCATGTGCCAAAGCCAACTCTCATCGTTTTTAGCAACTAAGCACTTGTCATTGTTAGTGTCTTCAATAAAATATAAAGCATAGATATTGTTTTCTCTAATCCCTTCATAAACAATAGATCCATTAGAGCTATCGGTAATGAAGCATTTGAGCTTAACAAACTTGATATCATAACCATTATCGGTAAGATGACTAATACTAAGAAGATTGTATTTAAGATTATTAACAAGACATACATTCTTAATACAAGGATAAGGAGGGGAACCTATATTACCATTCTATATAATGTGACCTTTGAGATTGTTACCAAAAGAGACGTGTCCTTCCTTCTTCATCGATAGCGTTGTAAATAATGAAGCATCCCCGATCATGTGCCGTGAACAACCGCTATCGAGAATCCACTTGCTTCTAGCATGAGAAGGACTCTTCACCTACAACATAAGTTGAAGATGAACATTTTGGTACCCATGATCTTATGGGTCCTTGAGTGTTAGTCTTAGGAACACACATAAAAACTTTCTTATCAACAAGTTTCCTTGTATGACAATAATTGGTCGTATGTCCATGCAAGCCACAGTAATTGCAAATCATAGAGGATTTAGAAGAAGATATGTGAGAATCATGCATATGTGAGTCTCTAGTGCGAGGAGCTCTAGCATTAGTATTGTGATGATGATAATAAAAAGCATGATGCAAAGTGTTTTTCTTAACAAATGGTCCTTTCCTTGTGTTAGAAAAGGATTTGTGTGTAGTGTTCATGTAAGAAGTATGCCTAGCATTGTGATGAGTGTGGAGATGTCTAGCAGCATGCATGTGAGTAGTGTTCTTATTACCAAATTTCTTACACTGTATAAGAAGATCATTATACTTAATTGAAGTGTCATATTCTCTCCTATTAGCATCTTGAACGTTGTGTATAGCAAATTCATAAGAACTTCTCATGGATTGAATCTCATCATCCTTTTTCTTGATGGTGTCAAGAGATTCTTGAAGCTTAAGTCGCAACGACTCTATTTCATCCGTGTCAGAAACATGAGATTTTTCCTTTACATCAATAATGATGCTTGAGAGTCTTTCTACTTCAAGTTGAAGAGCATCAACCTCTTTAAGAGATTTCTTATATTTATTCCTAACACCTTTGTGCTCTTCATGCAATTCAAGAATAGCTTTCTCCAAATCATCATAAGTAAGAGTGTTTAAGGAGAGATCATCAAGTACCTCATCGGTTGCCATGAGACAGACGTTGGCATTGTGTTTGCACTCCTTGTCGTTGTCGGAGTCACTTGCGTCACTCTCACACCAAATGCTTGCGTTGGCAAATTTCTTAGAGGACGAGCTTCCTTTGCAAGGCTTCTCATACTTGCTTGAGTCTCTTCTTACCATCGGACAATCCCTCTTGATGTGTCCAGTTCTTCTGCATTGATAGCACACCGGATCTTCCTCATTGTCCTGTCTTAAGCGGTTGGCTTTGTTGAATTGGAGGAACTTCCGGAAGTGCTTATCTGTGAGAGCTATTTCTTCATCATCGTCCGACTCATTGTCGTCGGAGCTATCCTTGGAGTAGGACTTTGTAGCTTTGAGAGCAAGAGATTTCTCCTTCTCTTTGGTCTTCTCCTTCTCCTTCTCTTGTATGGAGTATTCCTCTTGATCCTTCATATCGAGCTCGTGAGTCATTAGCTTACCCATGAGGGTCTTAAGGTTCATGACTGTTAGATCGTTTCCCTCAATGATTGCGGTAGCTTTAGGACTCCAAACTTTCGTCAATCCTCTAAGAATTTTTCTGATCTTTTTATGAGCAGGATATTCCTTACCAAGGGAGAAGAGAGGATTAATAATGTCACCAAAATGAGTAAACATGCAAGTAATAGATTCATCATGCTTCATTTTAAAGGACTCATAATTCTTGCGTGAGTCTACTAATCTTGGATTCCTTCACTTGTGAAGTTCCCTCATGTGTGACTTCAAGTAACTTCCAAATCTTATTGCAAGTCTTGCAAGTAGAGATTCGGTTGAATTCATTACCGTCGAGAGCACAATAAAGAGCATTCATTGCCTTGGGATCTCGACTCGCAAGCTTCTTGTTGTTTTCAGTAAGTGTGTCCCTGAGGGTGTCAAGAGCAATATCCTCAATAACTCTGGAGGGAGTAGGAAGACCATTTATCACACAATCCCATAAATCGAAATCTATGGACTTCAGATAAATGCTCATCCTAATCTTCCAGTAGTTATAGTTGGTTCCATCAAATAGGGGAGGCCTATTTGTGGAGTGTCCTTCATTGTGGAAGGTGTTGATACTAGGGTTAGAGGCCATGGATCACTCAAAGGGTGTAAATCCAAATCAAGAGAACAAAGCTCTGATACAAATTGTAGAACCCTAGAGGGGGGGTGAATAGGGAAATAAAAAATAACTAGTACAACAGAAGCAATATATGACAAATAAAAGTAAAGAGTGAGAAGATCAAACACAAGATATATCCTGGTATCCTCGCTTGAGGCAATCCAGTCCCGAAACTCTCTCCGGCTTAAATCCACTATTATATCAAATAGTACACACGAGTTTGGATCTGAAGAACTCGCCAACTTCAACACGAGTTTGGATCCGAAGACTCGCCAACTTCAACACACGAGTTTTCTTACGAAGGCTGGCCAACTTCAAACAAATAAGAAGAGAAACTTGTTGATCTTCTAACACGTGAAGATCGAAATTTACAACTCTTAAATACTCTATCACTTTGGGAGAGGATGACAATTAAAAGCTTGGAAGAGTATTAATGGTGGAGCTCTTAGCTGTTGGAAAATTTGTGGCAAGAGTTGGTGAAACCCACAAGAGAGAGAGAGAGAGCTTTCTTTTATAGAGAAACCAAGAGTGGGTGGCATTTAATCCTCTGGATACAGGCAGACCGGCATGCCGTCGGTATGCAGCGGCATACCGTCGGTATACCCGTCAAATAGTAACGGTCATATTAATAACCGTTTGAGAGCATTAAATGCGGCCATTAATGCTAGTCAGAGCAATTCAAAAACCAAATATTTGAAACTCGGTATACCGTCGGTATGCCGCGGCATACCGTCGGTATATCGACATTTTGTCACAGCAAGTTTTGGGTCAAAAAGATGGTATACGGCCGGTATGTCGGAGCATGCCGTCGGTGTGCCGAAAATTTGTCACAGCAACTTTTGGTTTGCTAAAAACGGTATACCGCCGGTATGTCGGAGCATGCCGTCGGTATGCCGACAATTTGTCACAGCAACTTTCTGGACTCTAAAAACGGTATACCGCCGGTATGCCGAAGCATGCCGTCGGTATGCCGACAATTTGTCACAACAACTTTCTGGACTCTAAAAACGGTATACCACCGGTATGCCGAAGCATGCCGCCGGTATGCCGCTCTGTAGGTAATTGATTTTTGACATGTTCTTTTACTTGTCATCCGTCCTTAGGTGTTTACAGATATACCTAGACTTTGTACAGACACAAAGACTCTAAGCAGGAGGACGCCGTCTTACGCAAGGAACGCCGGTAACTGCTTCAGTCTTCGATGTAAAAGATGGTTGCACTTGAACGGAAGGACTTTATGTAGTAGAGCTTCTGAGAATATTTGAATCTGAAGATACAGAAAACTAAACTATGAAGATGCTGTTAATAATCAAAATAAAATGTGCCAACAATTCTTTCCGCCATGCCTAGCCGACTAAATGCGGGCTTTCACGAGTTCACGAATCTTTTGATGGAAAAACCTGATTCTCAAAGCAATTTTTCCCGTACTGAGATTCCGCTCACATATTTGTTCGGTTGGTTAGTGCTACACCATCCTTCTTTGATGGACTCTGCTCTTGGTACCGGTGGGGCTTTATCAGGAAACTTTATCTGTATATATGCCGAATCTACGTGGAAGGCAAACTTACTTTTTGATTGTAGAAAGGCACTGAATCGAGGTTCCAACTAGAAGTTCTCCTGTGTTTCTTCACCACCCGAATACGAAACTTGCTCGACTTCTTTCTAGGATCTAGAGCCCATTGGTTCTCGTCCACCTCCAGCAGCCTTTTTCTGGTTGGTCATGATCAGACCTTCGCATTTGGTGTATCGGTTCGAAAACATGTGCTATCTGGAACCATATCTACCTAGCCGGTTCGCTCGTTAGTTTGGCTATGACCAGATGTATGTTGGGAATGAGACTACTTGCCTTCAAGCCTCTGGGCTTTTAATTGATGGGGCTCGAGGGTGGTGGTACTATTGTACGAGAGGTACCAATGTTGTGTTTACCATGCCCTTAACTACTTTTGAGGCGGGCCCGCGTATGTTAAATATATACACAAATTTTTATACCTCAGCCAACACCTTCTTCGAGGGTTATTCTATGACGGATAGCTTTGTTGGCATAAGAAAAGCACAGGAAGGACTTTCGGCTTCCGTAGATTTAGAAGAAGCCGAGGAGGAGGCTCCCGCTGATGCTCCCTTAAAGACTGTACATGTCAGTTTCTATGACGAGGTACAAGGTGCATTGCATGTCCCTCTCAGGAAATAGAAGGAAAATCTCCAGTAAAGAGAAAGTGCAAGAAACAAAAGACTGGGACTTCATCTTTTCAGTTAGTTCATGACGAACCTCTTTCTTCTGCTAAAAAAAAAAGGAAGTGGAAAGAAGCGATTATTGTTGAGAAACCCGTGGTAAGGACAATGGCTTAATTACGACGACTTGAAGGTATCTCTCTAGAAGCTGAGCTTTCCCCTGGAAGAACATCATCTTTCAGGGGAACAACCACATCTCATATCCAGAAGGAGAGCATGGAAGTTATTGAAGAAATGAGCAGAGAGCGGGTTGCATCTAGAAAATCACAAGATCAACCTTCGACTTCCGTTAGGTCGGCAGAAGTATCACCGCAACCACTGCTCAAGCGTGCAACAATGAGGAAATTAGTGGCATCTAGAGTTGTGAGGGAGAAGGCTGCAGTTTTTCCTATTCTATCCTTGCCAAGGAAGTATTCTTGTCATCAAGAGCCATCACTGTCGTCACGAGAAAGATCATTGCCATCACCTGGAGGTGTACCCTCTCTGAAAGGTGATACCCTTGCTCTTTCAGTCCAATAAGAGTTATTAGACGTTAACCCTTTGGCCATTTGTATTGATCTTTCTTCATCTTCAAAACTTTCACAGGCTAGCACATCAGCTCCAGCCGCTTATATTGATATCCATGTGGTTACTGTTTCGAAGCAAGTGATTGCTGAGACCGATATCCACTTTTCTGCTAAAGTACTCTCAAAATTCATTTCATCCAGTCTGATGTCTCTGTCGGCTTCTGATAATGCCTCGAGAGCCACTGTACCTGAGGAAGTGTCAGTTCCATTTGGAAGAGTTCAGAGTCAAAATAGAAATGAGGTTGCTTCGGAGGTTCCGGCTCCTTCTTTTACTCAAACTCCTGAAACCATTATTCTGAGCGAGCTATCCTCTAAAGATGAAGACATTATAGTAGCATTGTTGGACTCTGACTATGAAGACGAGCAAATTTATGAGGATATTGCTGACATCGTCCAAGATCTTGAGAAGTATGAATTGAGCCGAGGTCAGTTAGCGACCCAGGAGGGTCAAGATTTGTTAGCCAAAGATGGCCAAATTATAACTGAGGGTGATGAGAACCCTATTGGAGATGAGGGCGACCAGAGTCCTGATGGAGATAAAGGCATTCGGAGTCTTGATGAACCCATTAGTGACGAGAATTCTGATGTCGACATCGAGGGCAAAGGAAGCCCATCTAGTAAAGATGAGGGCGACGAAAGCCCTGCTGAAGGTGATAAAGATGACAGAAGTTTCGAAGGCCCCAAGGGTGATGAAAATGCTGACAATGATATTGGGGGGACTCGAAGCCCTGTTGAACATATTTCTGAATAGAAGCGGGCAGAATTAGAAGCCTAGGAAGAACGAGCCGTATTGGAGGTTGGAAAGACCCTCGTTCTGTCGGGGACCAGAAGCGGTCAGGCTGAATCAGGAGCTAGGGGTAGCCGTACTGGTTCAGAAGCCGGAAGCAGCCGTTTTATGTTCGTAGGTTCAGAGACAGGGAGTAGTCAAGCTGGTGCAACAACATCTGCTTCTGTATTAGAAAGGCTTTATTTGGAAAGAGATACTCAGCCTGTCGACACCTTTTATATTCCAACAGGCCTGGATAAACCTTTGATTTTACCATTACTTTTTTATCTAATGATATGTGATATGATGATTTTAATTTGAATTGCAGGAAGTCATGTAGGGACACTCGCTGAAGTCCTAATAGCTTTTACTGCATTCATCATTAGTTTAACTTCCGCTCCTTTGGATGTTGGGAATCTGGTGCCACATAGCATGGAGGATAGTTCCTCATGAGCGCCTATACTGAAATCTCTGAGTACAGATGCTACCCCGGTTGCCAGTATTCCTCCAGCCTCTGTAGAAGGAGATATTTCGGATACAGCAGCGATACCTAACGTGCTAACGGTGATGGGTAGCATTATCCGTACTTATACAGATACTTTTTTCAGCTCTTTGCAATCCTTGGTACAATTGTCCATAGAGAAGAACTACTCTTATGATTTTGTAAGGAGGTCTTCTCTTTATCTAATTGACTCTATACATAATTTTGGTGACATAGAGAAGGCTAGAGCAGATCCTGTCGGAACTAAGGGAGCCTATCCAGTCTTACCAAAATTTGATCAGGGGGGATATGAACAGAAAAGTGGATGCTGGATGTGAAGTCATAGCTCGAGAGCATGAAGAGCGGAGAGCTATGCTTGACAACACTATGGCATTATTTGATGTACAATATGGAGAAATAGAGTATGTTACAGCTGAGGCCATCTCTTCTGTTGAACTTTATAAAGCTGAAGAAGAAGATAAGAAGAAAGAAGTATCTGAAGGTTAGGCTCGTATCCAAGAACTGGAAGCTGAATTGGCCCGAGTCTATGCATCAGTCGCAGCGACTAGAAAATGTCAGAAGGAAGTTGTAGAACTGCGTCAATTTGCATCGAGCCGTCTGGACAAATTGAACAGACAAAGAGACAATCTTATCCGAGCTCGAAATGCAGAGATGGAATGTCATATCTTGTCAATGCAGCCATTAACAACAGAATACAGGAGGAATCTGGCCAGGAAAAGAGTTTTTGCTACAAGAGTGGAACGCACTGAAGCTTTAAAGAAGATAATTTTTGACCTCAGTACTCCGTCTCCACAATGAATCTTTCAAGAGGCCAAATGAATGTAATAATCTTTTTCAATATTCTTTATCACATTTTAAGAAATGTAATAGTTCGTGTTCTTATGATTCAAAATGAAATGAAAAGCTGTTAGTTTTATGATTCTATTACTTATTATGTATCTGTTTGAGACACAAGCAATAAATAGAAGTATAGAAATACATTCAAAGGTGCTGGATGTGGCATATTTTTTGAAAATAGCATCACTTATTATATCTGTTAGAGGTAATATGGACGTAACAGAATATAACTTGATGTGATGTTATTTCTTGGATGACACTATCAGAGGTAATGTGGACGTGACAAGTCGTTGATACATACAATAGAATTCAGAGGTAATGTGGATGTGAATTTTTAAATTTGTCGATTATTCTTAATCCAACTGGGGCTCAAGAATAAGATACCTTTTAAAATGATTGGGCTTCAAAAGATGATATTGCGATGGATGTTATGGGTTAATCTTTTGGAGATGTACCATAAGATCTGAGTTAGACTCTACTGGGGAATTGTTTGAGGACTTATTATCTATAGATTTATTCACGAAAAGAAAAATGAATAAATGATAATAATTCGAAGATTGTGTATGTACAATATTTTGCTAGGAAATATAATACATGTGTTCAAACATGGTATTTCTTTAGAAATTTATCGTTGATAGGCATTATAGCTAGTCGACCATCCATCCCGGTCAACTGATAAGCTCCGTTAGAGAAAACTTTGCTTACGACATAGGGCCCTTCCCACTTTGGCTCGAACTTGCCTTTGCTCATGTGCGTCATAATTATAGGATGTCTGACCGTAAGGACTAGTTCACCCTTTTGAAAGACCCATACTTTGACTTTGCAGTTGAAGACTTTCGAGATATGGGCTTGATATAACTCAATGTGTTGTTGAGCTAGCAATCATTTCTCATCGAGCGCTTCGAGCTTCTGAAGTCGAAGGTGATCATTATTTTCTACCATTTGCTCATTGGCGATAGCTATTCTCAGGGATGGAATTTGAATTTCCAATGGTAACATAGCTTCACATTCGTACACTACAGAGAAGGGTATGCAACCAGTTGGGGTACGTACAGTAGTATGGTACACGCATAGGCATTCTCCAAGCTTTTTACTCCAATTACCTTTATTAGCAGAAACGAACTTCTTGAGAAGCATGATAATTGTCTTGTTGAATGCTTCTGCCAAACCGTTGGCTATAAGACTATAAGCTGGAAGCAATGTTGTTGATTCAAGTGTCATTATAGAATCGAGTAAATGTTTGACTTACAAACTGAGGTCCGTTGTCATGAATGATTCTTCGAGAAACGTCGAATCAATAAATCACACAGTGCTTGATGAAGCTGATGACATTGCTTATCTTGACTTCAGCGAGGGGAATAGCTTCTGTCCATTTTGAGAGGTAATCGGTTATAGCTAGGATGAACCGATATCCTCGGGATGATGGTGGGTTAATATGACCAATGACATCCATGCCCAAAGCTTCAAAGGGCCAAGATGCTACAGTTGGATGTAAGAATTCTGATGGTTGGTTGATAAAATCTGTATGGATTTGACATGCTCTGCATTTTCTTGCATACTCAATTGTATCTGTCACCATAGTGGGCCAAAAGTATCCCATGCATCTAATACGGTCCTGTAGTTTATGACCAGGCTGATGTGAACCGCAGACACCATCATGAGCTTCATGCAGTATCCGTTTTGCTTCATCACCCGCGAGATAACACAGGAGCATGTTGTCAAAAGATTGACGGTAGAGTGTCTTGGAAGAATGATTGTAATAGTATCAAAGTAATCGACGATAAATTACCATTGCTTCTTTAGGGTCTTCTGGTAAGATGTCACATTCTGCAAAGTCGATGAAGGGAGTCCTCCAATCTTCACTAGTAGAGCAAATTTCGACCGCATTACTGAATTCAATGTTCAAATTATTCTTGACATAGAATAATTCTCGATTAGCGATGACAACTAATTGTTGCCCCTTCACAGGAACTGCTAGCACTACTGCTAGATTAGCGAGTGCGTCGGCTTCCGTATTATAGGTTTGGCTTATATGTTCAATAAAGTAATTGTTGAATGATATAGCAAATTTAACTACTATCTTTTGGTAGGAGATGAGATATTGGTGCCGGACCTCATATGTACCTCTAACCTGGTTGACAATCAGTTTTGAGTCTCCTTGTACTTCATAATAATCGATATCCAATTGTTGAGCTAATTGGAGGCGGATAATCAAAGCGTTGTATTCAGCAACATTGTTGGAATATGGCTCGTCTAGAGAATAAGCTTTCTGAATGACTAGCCCTTCTGGAGATACGAGGACAACTCTAACTCCAACGATGATGATATCGTTAGGTTCGATTCTGGATACACCATCAAAGAATAGATGCCACGCAGGTATTCTTTCTGAAGTTGTGTTTGACTCTAGAGTTTCGTCGAGAATCTTGTCATAAAATTTTGATGTTTCAGGAATTGGATGAGGAGCCAAGATGTCAGCTAGGACTTGACCCTTGACTTTGCGGGGCATAGAGCATGTCATACTGTGCTAACATCATCGCCCAGGTAGCAAGTTTAGAATTAAGTGTACTGAGCTTATTCATCCGGACTCGCAGAGGATTGACTCTGGAGATAACATGGATGGTTTGACCTGTGATGTAGTGACGCGTCTTCTGGATGGCGAACATCAAGGCTAGACATTCTTTTTCTACTGGCCTGTATCGGTGTTCAGCACCGACCACTGTACGACTGAGGTAGTAGATTGCTTGCTCATGGCCTTCATTGTTCTTCTGGCCTAGGAGGGCACCGAGAGAATGATCCATTGCTCGAATATATATCAAGAAAGGTTTTCCTATGATTGGTGGAACTAGGATTGGAGGGTTCATCAAGTACTGCTTAATTCCTCAAATACTTGCTGATATTCATCAGTCCAAATGAAAGATACACCTTTCTTTATTAATTGATTGAACGATCTGCAGCATCCATAGAGATTTGAGATGAATCTTCTAATATAAGCAAGTCATCTTTGGAATCCTCGTAGCTCCTTTAGGTTGCATAGAGGATGCATCTTTTGAATGACTTTGACTTTACTGGGGTCAACATATATACCCTTAGAGGAAATAACAAATACGAGAAATTTGCCACTAGAGACACCCATGAATGACTTAGTAGGATTCATCTTGAGCTGATATTGACGCATTAGGTCAAAGATAGTTTTCAGATCTTGGATATCATCTTCCTTTGAATGACTCTTGACGACAATATCGTCGACCTAACATTCTACTATTTTTCGTTAATGTTCGTGGAAGAACATACTAATAGGCCGCTAATAGGTAGCACCCACGTTCTTAAGACCTAATGTCATGACTATATAGTAATAGACTCCAAGAGGAGTACGGAATGACACATGCTTTTCGTCTTCAGGATTCATCTTGATCTGATTATAACCAGAGAATCCGTCCATAAAAGACATTTGTTCGAACCCGTAGGGATTATCGATCATGACATCGGTGTTTGCGAGAGGAAATTCATCTTTGAGACAAGCTGCATTGAGGTCTCTGAAGCCGATACAGACTTGAACTTTTTCTGTTTTCTTTATAATCGGGACTACATTAGCCACCAAGTCAGGATATTGTTCCTCCATAACAAAGCCGCATGTGATAAGCTTCTTGACTTCAGCTTCTATAGCATCAACTATATAAGTTCAGAACCATCGTTGTTGCTGTTTAACAGGCCTAGTGTTTGGCATAATGTTGAGCTTATAAGTATCGATCTGAGGATCTAGTCCCGACAAATCTTCATAGCTCCAAGCGAACACATCAATATATTATTTAATGAACCTGATCAATTCTTGTTTGTTCGCTTCATGGAGGCTTTTACTGATGAAGATAGGCCTTGGAGAAGCTTCGTCTTAGACGTCGATCTGGATCAGTTCATCCTCAGTGGGTGGTTCACTCTTTCGAAGCAAAGTTCCTATTGAGTGTCCATCATTTGTGCCCAAGGTTCATTCTCATATATCTCAATGAAGTCATTATCATCTTCTGGAAATTCAGTTGTCACCATATTGGCGGATAGAGTCAATCGATGGACATCCCCTATATTGGTGTCTGAGTCCCATAAGGAGGAGTCGTAAGAATGAGACTATATATCTTCATCTGACTCAGATCTGTCTGGGGTTGTGATCGACGTAGTGTAGCCTAACCCATGCTTAGTTTTAGTATAGTATTATGATGTCTTTCTTTTTGGGGCAGGTAGTCGAATAGGAGTTCGTCTACCTTTACCTCCGTTAAGTCCCGACCTAAACTTGTAACCCATTTTTTTGAATAATATTTTTTGGATTGTTGACTATAACGACGCAGTTGTATTCTTCCACAATCATCGTTTTCAGATTCACTGTTGAGTATAGCACTTTGATTACATTCTCTGTTGAAGATAATTAGATGCTCATTATCGTTCCGAGGAGGAACTATAAAGAACGAGTTTTGTACAGGTTCAAATGTTATCTCATCCTGGAAGGGTTGAATTACTCCCAAGGTAAGAGGCTCAAAATTATCCAAAATTTCTAAGTAATGTTGTGCGTAAAATTCGACATCGATATCCTGTGAATAAGGTATTGTTTTATTGATATATTTTTCTACTTCAACAATATTTTCGACCTTGGCTGAAGACATCACCAAGTCGATAACAAGAGGAGACGAAAGAGAAGTAATAGACTTGTTACAACATAGGTCGATAACAATAGGCTCAAAAGAGGTGAGCTCCCTTTATTCCACTTTTTCAATAGGAGGGGCGAGATTGATGGTCAACATTTGAGAGGATAAAGCGCGAGAAGTACGTCCTTTGACTGGGATCACCAGGGCCTCATCTGGGTCATCTTTTTGGACTTCTTCCGCGACCATAGCTATTACAACCTTCTTGTATTCTTCTTTGTACATCCTATACTCCATATAATAGGCTTCGACGCCTCGAAAAGGATTGAGATCCGCAGCCTCCTTCTTGACCTCTCCATTGTCGTCTATGTACTTAAAGCACTGGTGGAGAGTGGACGGTATAATATTGTGCTCATGCAACCATGGTATCCCTAATAATATGTTATAGCAAACGTGACAGTCAATCACATACCAGATGACTTTTGTACGAAGATCACCAATTTAGATTCTTAAGCGAATTTTTTCCGGTGGTTTACTCCTCCCAGAATTGAACCCGAGATTAGTTGTAACCATCACTGAGAGGCTATAGATTGGAATCTTTAAATAATCCAGCAAAGTTTTTGGAATTATGCTAAGTGCGAAATCGGGATCAACAAGAATGCGATCTACCTTCATTGTGTCGGCATACCTAGTAAAGTAAAGAGGTTGGACATGTCGGTTGTCTTCTAGTAGCATATCATCCTGGGTAAAGGTGATATTTGAAATTATCTCCATCTTACTATGACATTGAGGGTATGCCATAGCTTCCTCATCTGGCTTCTTTAGATGTGCAAGACAAACGTCGGCTTGTATCAGGGCTTCGCTTAACGTTTCTCGAGTTTTTTTCGAGAGACGAAGGAGTTCAAAAACTGATAATCTTGCTGGAGTGTTGGCTAGTTGAGCCAATATGTCAAAATTATATGAATTTTCTAGACCTTGTAGTGGAGTTTTCTTCAAGTTTTTGTTAAAGCGAACCTGTTGCTTGCCCTTGTCAGCTGCTGTCTGCTTGGAAGGGCCTGAATCAGCTGGTGAAGTTGATATTGGAAGATAATTAGGAGCAGGAGAAGGAGTGACAACTTCGTTCTCCTGACCTTCTGGGTAATCTTTGAGATAAAGTCACCTAGACCTATTATCGGCCAAGAATTCTTCTTCTAGAACAGATTAGAGATAAACTATGTTAGAGGTCTTCGTTCGTGCCCTGCTTTTGGAAGATTTCTTTCTTTGAGGCGGTAACATGTGATTATCCCAAATTCCAGACCGATATGAGACTTATTATCTTGTATTTGCAGAGATAGAGGTACTAAAGACCCTTTTCCATCGTCCAAACCATATGCTTTCTGAAAGTTATATCCCATCTCCAGCATCATCTCACGAGATTGTTGATATATCGATGAATTTCGGTTGGTAGTCGCCTTCTGACGTAGGCAAATCAGTCTTTGAAGAGGAAGGCGTGAATCCTACTGGAATGAAGGTAACATTCAAGAGAAGGACACGACCATCAAGTGAGGTGGGCTCACTCGAAGTCATGTTGCATGATTTGTATTTTCTCTATTTCTTCGATTTGTTAGAAGAGATGGATGTTTTCTGTTTGAAGTCGACAATTAATTCTAGATGAACCCACATTATTTTTCCTTTAGCTGTCGACAGTGGTACCAAAGCGTCGTTTCGTGCTAGCGAAAGATTAACAATCTCCAAAGTTGTTTTCGGTATCGGGACGACATCGTCAGAGACTAGCTGAGGAGGGAAGTCTCCAAATTGTAGAGAGATGACGTTGGCAGCCACCGTCTCCTCGTCCTTCCGAAAAGTGATCGCCTTAGCATTGATTAGCTCTTGGATCTTTCCTCTGAGTACAAAGCATTCGCTGGTTGGATGACCAGAAACCTGTAATATGCATAATATTTAGGGTTGTCATTTTTACCTATTTCCTCTGGTCATTTGATCTCAGGCAGTTAAATCTTATTGCTCTTGATTAAGCAATCGAAAATGCTCATGACATCTTCATCAACGAAGGAATACTCTTCCTTGGGTCATGCTGCTATCCTCTGTGGAGGTGCCATTGTTGTAGGTGCCGACTGACTTACATTGATTGCTAAGGCTTCTTTACCCTTATGAGTGTTCGGGTGACTGCTGCTGCTGGTAGCAAGATGTTTGTCTTTATCAAGGTTCGGCATCGGGATGCTTAATTGTCGAAATTTTTTAGCACTGCCTTCAGTGCTATGGCACTTGAGATAAAATAACCCCAATCTTGAAATTGTGTTGGTCCCATCTATATGTTGACTGTGGGTAAAAAGTTTGATTTGCAAGTATCGATAGTCAATACGTTAAGGGTTCCTGGAGGCATTTTTAGTGACTCTTGTCCGAAGGGCTCTATGAAACGTTCGGCTATTTTATTAGGCTTCTGTTTGATTTTGTTAAGGGCAGACATGGTCATATCGTTTATCCCTTCATAAAATCATTCCAGGAACATCTGTTTCAAGATAGCAAAAAATGTTATGCAACCATCTGTTAGGCTTTGATACTGATCGTAAGCAACCCCTGCTAAGCATCCAATGAATACTCTAGTGAGTAGAGCATCATTCTTTTGGAGGTGAGCAGTCATCATCTCGATGTAATTGATATATTAAGTCAGAGATGTCTTGCCTTCGAATAGCATCATAGACTGCAGTTTGTATTTGAGCGGGAACGGGATATCATTCTACTCTGCAGGGTAGGGTTGTCTAATCCCTAGCTTCTGTAATCCCTCTTTCTGCTTAAAAGCTTCAAACTAATTTTATAGAAGCTTGATTGCTTCAAGTGGGTCTCCGGATGTTTGAGGAGCAACAAAGTGATTCGATGGATTGGGATGTGGAACCGCGTGGTAAGCACCACCCCAGCACCGAAATGACTTGGTGTAGCCTGTGCTTGAAGACATATGACTTCTGGTACGGTAGTATTTAAAGGAAATTGTACCCCCGGACCAGTTTCTACTGGCCTAGAGACTGTTGCGTGTTCTTGAGCTGGAGTTGGGTTCACAACTGGTAGAGCAGCATGCTGTGCCATAATCACTACGTGCATACTTGTAACCATGTCATTCATGGCCTTCAGATTAGCCTCCAAAGCGGCAATCCTTTGTTCTTGATTAGCAGAACTGGTAGCGCCTTCTGCTTCGTTGGTTACATAAACAGACACTTTTCTTGATATCGAGGATGAGCTGGTAGACAAGATAGTCCGATCAGAATCCTCACTTTCGGTATCAATGTCCGGTAAGCTGCTACCTCTAGGGTTGGAATCAGGAAGATTCCCCTAAATGAGGAGGTCTCAGTTTCTCGATCGTGTGTTTTGATAGACTCCTTCAGCAGAGTTAAGGATTCGATCGAGATATTGCCGACTGAGAGTTTGAGATGAGTTACGCCTCGGGCGTCTTCCACCCCCAGTACAACGAGACTTCAAATTTTTTTCTTCTTTTTCTTTTTTTTTGATGGAGGCAAACATAAACTCTTCTTCATCTACCAGGATCACATCGGGGTAGCGAGGGTAATTCAAGCAGTCAAATACAGACCGTTTGGCTGATTTACAGAAACACTTGTTTATTATCTCATGTGAATTACAGTGATGTTCGTTATATGAAGTCACTGTTGTACAAGATGAGTCCTTGATCTTCCGCTTTTGTAAGATGAGCTCACGAAGATCTGTTACATTAGAAGGAGAAAAGAAGAAGGCAGATTATGCCTAATTACATAGGAATATGATTTTTATTCCTAAATTTTTGTGTCCCCTATGTGTACAGGGAAGTACTGAGTTAATTAGCGTAAGTGAGCGACTTCTTGTTCTTAAAAACCTTCGTTGTGCATAAACTGGTGGTCGGTGCAGACCACGTCAAAGTCCTCTAGCACACCATATGGCTTGGTTTGGGAAGTTATGTTCGACGCCTATTGAGATATGCGCACATGTCAGTATCTGGCATCATTTGATTGTCAGTCTGTGACACCTTCAGTTTTCTCTGTTCAGTCCTTGATATGTAACGTAGGGAGATCATGGCACAGACCTGATTGGCGCAAATCAATTTGGTACGGAGTAGGCATAATGCCTTGTTGCTCTGCACGCATTGGCACGGAGCATTTGGTGCGGCGCCTATGGGTAGAAGAAGTTGCACTTTGAACATGACTTACATTCTTAGCATTGTTTTGATTTTCTTTTCCAAGATATGTAGAGTTTTTGTCCAGAAGTGTTTGAGCACTGATTAGCACAGAGGCACAATCGAGAGTGTTTTCTACCAAGTCGAGGACTGGAAAGAGTAGAAAATGACCATTTGGTGCTTTCCCTTGATTTGTGCAGCAGCAACAGTGATTGGCGTGCATTTGGACTTCTGAGTCCAGATGGCGCGCGTTTTTTTGTTCTTGGTAGTAGCATTGGCGCGCTTGGCACCCCCCACGCCAATCATCTCTTCGTAAGACATTTGGTCGAATTGCCCGACCAAAGTCTTCTACGTCGTGTCGACCAACGCAACATCACTTTGAGTTGCCACTTTCTCGTTAGAGAAGAAAGTCGTCCCCAGCAGAGTCACCATTTTGTTTGTAAAGAACAAAACTTTCCTAAGAAACTTAATTACAAACTGTGAAAGAAAGTACAAAATCCTTATACAAAGATCTAAGTACAATTTTGATTCTGAAGAAGTACAACTATAGAAATTTGATCAGAAGAAGATCACTTTATCCCTTAGACGATGCCATGTGGGAGAAGAACGACTCTTGAACTTGCTGCGAAAGTAATAGAGAATTACCAAGAATTCTTGTCTAGAGTAGATGATAAGTATTGTGTCTAAAAAATGATTTTGGAGCTCTATTTATTGAGTTTGAGATAACTGCCACGCAGTCACAATGATTGTCGTGACGTACAAAGATATACTGATTATGTATTACTTTGCACGTCATGTATCATTTCATCCATTAGCGCGAACGGTTAACTTAACTGCATAGGAGGCGTGACTTTTTGTGAGAGAAAGGCGCTTGGTTATGGGCAGTATAGTGTGCATGTTCTTCGAGATTAGTGGCATGCATGCCATGTCATCTTTAATTGCTTATGGATGGTGATTATGGTTGATTAGCACCAATGTGATGAATTGCACGTTTTGTTTGTTGACGCCAAACTGTAATTGGTGCTTGGTGTTGAGTCTGTGCAGAACTTGTCAATTCGCACCATTTGGTAAATAATGCTGAGAAAGTGCATTGACAGTCATCAAGACAAATCTTTCTGAAAAGATATAAGATTTATCTTCTCGAAGAAGATTGCACGTGCTGGTATTTTGTTGTTTGGCACTATTTGAGTTTATGTCTGATTTGTCGATCCTGTTTTAGCACCAACTATATCTTTCAAATATCTTCCTTGAGCGCCATGAGCGCAGAACTCAAGAAAAAGATCTTCTCGACTGTCGTGCAGTTAGTCATCATGATTGATATGACATAAAGTTTTGCCTTCTTGAGGAAGCTTTGCTACGGGTCCTAGCTCTATCTGATGAAAGGCTCCAATCAATGATTAGCGTAATTTAATAGACAATGCTATTTGATGCTTTTATGCGTGCTAACTGTCGATAGAACGGAGCAATCTATCAAAAAATTTTGAGCTTCTATAATGTTGCCCCCTCATTACCAGTACTGGGGCCGAGCGCTTCATCGATCACCCCGACGTCGACTATCCAAAATAACCGTGTGTCCACTGCCATCCCCAAAACCTCGAACACCGGCACCCGGTCTTCGAGGCAGCCGGATCCGCTTCTCCATCGCCTACCCCTGCATTTTGCCCCTGTCACCGATCCTACAGCCGTCAGAGTGACAACCGCTTGTACTTCCTGCTGCCATCTTTGTTTGGCCGCTGCAAGGAGTCAAGCTCATAGATCTGTTTGCCATGAAATATAAAAGAACAGAATAATTATCGGAGGACCGAACTTTTACTTCACGTTACAAACTCGCTTGTACAAAGAAAGCATAGGGACGAAAATCTAGGTACAGCAGTCTAAGTACAATTGTTTATTTTAGATTCTGGGAGGTGACGATAGAGGCTCGGGAAGGCGACGGCAGCCCTGCCTTACTCCTTGGACGATCGGTATGCAACCTTGGCTCCTTGTGAAAAGATGGTTGGCGTTGATGAAGAAATGCTCTTCTTGCTCCTTTGTTGCTCTTCAGGCTTCTCTCTCTCTTTGTGCATTCTTTTGACTATCGGGGAGTCTCTCTGTATATAAGTATTTTTCTCTCTGAAATTGTATATCTTTTTCTCTTCGATCTTGTATATATTTACAAGGAAATGGCACCTTGCTATTTATAATAATGGGATATGATCATTAGGGTTGCCAATGATTAGCTCTTGGAGATGGCGACGGCCTGTGGATTGGTTAATCTTGGCCATTCGTTTTAATTATGATAAATCTGGGCCATTAAGTGTAGATTACACCAAATCCCATGAGCAATTAATGCTGATTGGAATAAATCTTCCTTATATTGATCTTCTGATATCTGCGAATAAATTAGATCTATCCTTCTGCCACGTGTCCCAGATTTATTGGGATCTGACCTAATTTTTAATGGCAGCAAATCTGAGGAATTAATCGGTTTAGGACACGTGTCCTAGAAGCTGCTGGAGGGATCTGGACCGCATGACTAGTGAGCCGCATATAAATGTTAGCCGCATATGAATGTGAGCCACATATGGTTAAGCCTACGTGTCAGGGCTGCGTGGCCAGTGCCCCTCACTTGAGTCCTCTAGCCGCAGAAGAGTATTCTTTGTGGGCCGTATAGGTATATGTCCACTTGGGCCGTATGGACATGATCTTCTTGAACCGCATGAGAAGTCCTCGCTCGAGCCGCAGGAGGCTTTCATGGCCTGAGCTGCATAGGATGGATTCACTCTGAGCCGCATAGGAAGTCCTTTGTTCGAGCCGCATGAGGCTTCTACAGTCTGAGCCGCATAGGACGAATTCACTCTGAGCCGCATAGGAAGTCCTTTGTTCGAGCCGCATGAGGCTTCTACAGTCTGAGCCGCATAGGATTTAATCTGAGCCGCATGAGAAGCGAGCCGCATACGAATGCCCACGTGGCAAGGCCACATGGCGTTTTTTGTGGCTCTCAGGGAATTTGTGTCAGAGATTTCTTTCCTCTTTCCCAGAGATTCATCATTATGACAGCGTCATAATTACCTGCTTTTGTGTCAGGGCTGTCAACTTTTCAGAGGGGTCAGCCGTTGTAGCAATTAATGCAGCATGGGTCGGGGGGGAGCACTATCACGCCACGTGTCCTCTGAGCCGCATGAAATGCCTTGAGCCGCATAGCCCCCCTATGCCGCATGATTCCATGAGCCGCATGAGTCCTCTGAGCCGCATGGATCTTTCCTGGCCGCATGAATCATTTTCTTTAGTATTTTCCATGCTTTTACAGGACCCCCTTCAAAGTTTTCAATTTGTAAAATTGAAATACTTTGAATAAGAAGCATGGCCGGGTTCCTCTAGCCGCATATGGAATTCTGTCCGCATGGATATCTTGGCCGCAGGGGACTTTTGAGCCGCATGGCCATTCGAACCGCATATACCCTTTGTCACGTCATTATGTCATGCGTGTAGATCTTTTTGGGACAGGATCCCAAGAGCTCAGTCTTTATATGGCTGGTTTGGCTCGATAGCCGAAGAGTCGCTCGCATTTGCACGAGGCGTCGGTCCATAGTTTTCTGTCTATAAATAGAAGGGCATTTAGACAGTCTTCTCTCTTAGGCTCTTTTTGACTCAGATTTTTGTCGTGTTTTCTTCCTCTGATCATCAGACAACAATGGCACCCAGGGCTTCTAAGGCTGTGAAGAAGGATGTGGCGAGGAGTGAGAAATCGGCTTCGCCCTCAACTGTCGCGCCCCCCGTTCGTCTTGACGTTCATATTGCCATCGAAGGTAAGGTTTAGGTAGTCGATTTGAAACCCTAACAGAGCCTACTTCACTGCATACTCCAGACTTTGACGTGAACTTCTCAAACTACACGGTCCGCATACTCGTCCCATGACTGAGCCGCATGAGGATATGCCCCCTGTCTGAGCCGCATGAGACCTGTCTAAAATGAGCCGCATAACCATTTTTTGACTGTTTTCATTTTCTCTGTCTTTGGTTCTCGCAGTATCTCCACCAAATGCTGAGACTGCAGCGTCAGAGGAGCCGCAGCCTCCTATCATCAGCCAGGGATCTTCCTTTGTTAAGAAGGAAGTGAAGAAAGAAGAACCTGCGCCTGAGGGGGACGGCAGCCCTCCAAATATCGAAACTGCTGAGGGTGGCAGCGCTGGGAACTCTATTTCTCCTATTCCGGACGAGGATGCTCTTCACTTGCATCCTTTATATGTGAGATGGTTAAGGGAATGGTATATGCGCTCCTGTAATTAGGATGTGGAGGCTTCTCATGGATGTCTGTCTGTAGTCTTTGTTTTGTTTCGCCTTTCTTCTTGTCTTTATGAAGAACTCTTTTGACCTGCTTGCAATAGTGTGGATGTAACCAATTTCTGAATGAATGGAATATGTATTTGCTTCACTCTTTTGCTTTGTAATAATCCTCTTATTGGGACATTTTACGTGGACCTATTGTCCCTAATGTACACTGGTTTTGAATACGGACAACAAGTTTTAAAAGAAAGGAACCAATCATGCTAACTCAGAGGTACTGAGGACATGGTGAGCATGAGGGTTTCTTTGACGGGAGGTACATAGAATAACTCAGAGGTAATGAGGACATGGAAATTCTATGTAGAGGGGTGATTTGTTTGTGGCGGAAGTGGAACGGCTCAGAGGTAATGAGGACATGGCCGTCTTGGAAATTTGTGGACCCGTTACCTTTGTTGTGCACTGGGAGTACAGGTATTAGATCATGAGGGAGGATCTCTTATAGGAAGAAAGTTCAGCGGTATGATTATATATGACTTTCTTTCAAAACAGTGTCCAGGATGTAAGTTCAGGGGTACCGATGGGCACATAACTCGACAATCGATGAATGTTGGAATCAAAGTGTAAGTTCAGAGGTACCAGCAGGTATATGACTTGGAAATTTGGGATATCTTTGTGGAAGAAGGGCATGAGTTCAGCGGTACACGCGGGTACATAACTCGAAAATCTGGAATATTGTGGGTGCGAGCTCAGCGGTACCAGCGGGTACGTGGCTCAGAAATCTGAAGAATGGTGAGTGGGAGTTCAGCGGTACCAACGGGTGCGTAACTCGAAAATCTGGAGAATGGTGAGTGCGAGTTCAGCGGTACCAACGGGTACGTGACTCAATGATCTGGCAAACTATAAGGATGAGTTCAGTGGTATCAGCGGATACGTGACTCGAAAAGCTGACAATTTATGGAGTGAGTTCAGTGGTACCAGCGGGTACGTGACTCGAGAATCTGGAAAACTATGAGGGTGAGTTCAGTGGTATCAGCAGATACGTGACTCAATAATCTGGAAATTCATGGAGCGAGTTCAGTGGTACCAACGGGTAAGTGACTCGATGATCTGGAGAATGTTGTTTAAACATAGTATTTCTTCAGGAACTTGCCGTTGACGGGCAACATGAGCAAATCTCCGTTCTGCTTAGCGAGGCGGTAAGCGCCGTTGGAGAATACTGTCTCTATGATAAAGGGGCCTTCCCATTTTGGCTGGAACTTGCCGGCGGTCTTGTGAGTCATGACCATTGGCCTCCGGACTGCCAGAACAAGATCGCCCACTTGGAATGTTCTGATTTTGACCTTCTTGTTGAAGGCTCCTGATATGCGTGCTTGGTACAGCTCGATTCTTTGCTGAGCTAGGAGGCGCTTTTCATCTAAGGCCTCTAACTCTTGTAGGCGATGCTGGTGGTTGTCGTCGATTGTCAATTGATGTGTGAGGGTGACACGTAGTGAGGGGATCTGGGTCTCCAAGGGGAGGACTGCCTCGCTCCCGTATACTAAGGAGAATGGCGTATTCCCGGTGGCTGTCCGAATTGTGGTGCGATAAGCCCATAAGCACTCGCCGAGCTTCTCGTTCCAGTCGCGCTTGTTGGAGGAGACGAACTTTTTAAGGAGTTTGATGATCGTTTTTTTGAACGCCTCTGCTAACCCATTCGCTGTCGGGTTGTACGGCGTCGAAGCAATATTCTGAATACGGTGTTTATCGCAAAACCGATAGAATGTGTGGCTTACAAACTGCGGACCATTATCATGGATGATCCTTCGTGGTAGTCCGAAGCGGTAGATGATGTGATGCTTAAGGAAGCTGATCACGTTTGAAGTCTTAACTTCTGCGAGTGGGACAGCCTCCGCCCATTTGGAGAAGTAATCAGTGATCGCAAGTATGAAACGATGTCCTCTGGAAGAAGGTGGGGTGATTGGACCAATGATATCCATTCCCCATGCTTCGAATGGCCAGGATGCCACCGTCAGATGTAGAAATTCGGATGGTTGGTGAATGAAGTCCGCGTGGACTTGGCAAGCTTTGTACTTTCTAGCATAATCGATCGCATCTGCCACCATAGTGGGCCAATAGTAGCCCATTCGGCGAAGACGATCTTGTAGTTTTGGGCCGAGCTGGTGGGCCCCGCAGACACCGTCATGAGCTTCTCGTACTGCTTCTTTGGCTTCTGCGTTTGACCGACACCGAAGTAATAATCCGTCGTAAGAGCGGCGATACAGCATCTTCGTCTCTGTATCGTAGAAGAATCTGAGAGAACGCCTTCTGATGGAGGTGGCTTCCTTTGGGTTCTCGGGCAGGATGTCATAGACGACGAAGTCGATAAATAGTTGTCTCCAATCTGTGGCCTCATCGATCGTCTGGACGGAATAACTCGCCATGAATTACACATTGTTTTTGGGGCAGACCAGTTCATGACCTATCACTTCCACTGATTGGCGATCATAATTCGGAACTGCTAGGGAAGTGGCAAGACCAGCCAGGGCATCGGCTTCAATATTTTGTTGTCTGGGGACGTACTCGATGAATAACCCCTCAAATGACGAGATGATATCGATCGCTATTTAGTGATAAGGGATCATGTTTTCGTGGCGGACCTCGTACGAACCCCGGATCTGATTGACGATCAGTTGGGAATCGCCGTATGCTTCAAGGTATTCTACCCCCAGCTCTCTTGCAAGTTGGAGGCCAATGACCAGAGCGTTGTACTTGGCCACATTGTTAGAGCAGGGTTCTGTGAGGGAATAGGCACGGTTGATCACCAATCCGAAAGGGGAGACCAGCACTACCCCGACTCCAACGACTATATTGCCTTTAGGTCCGGTCCTTGAAGCGCCGTCAAAGAATATTCGCCATATAGCCTCGTGAAAGGTTGCATGCGAGTCGACGACCTCGTCTGGGATCTCTTCATATATTCTGGAGGACTCCGAGCCTGGGTGGGCTGCTAAAAAGTCTGCCAGGGCTTGACCTTTGATTGCCTGTTGTGGGACAAAGATCATATGATAAGGGGACAGCAATATTGCCTATGTAGCTAGTCGAGAGCTCAGTGCCCCTGGTTTGGTCATGAGGACTCTGAGAGGGTTGACCCATGAGATCACATGTATCATTTGTCCGGTGACATAGTGTCGCGTCTTCTGAATGGCGAACACCAAGGCGAGGCATTCCTTCTCAACCGCGGTGTATCGGTGCTCGGGTCAAACCATCATTCGGCTGAGATAGTATATGGCTTGTTCGTGGCCTGCATCGTTGTTTTGTGCCAACAGGGCACCGAGGGAGTGTTCCATTGCTCGTACATAGAGCAGGAATGGTTTTCCAGGGACTGGGGCTACCAAGACCAGAGGATTTGAAAAATATTCTTTGATGCTGTCGAAAGCACGCTGGCATTCCTCGTCCCATACGAATGAGACTCCTTTCTTCATGAGGTACGTAAATGGTCGGCATCGCCCGGAGATGTTGGAAATGAACCTTCTGATGTAAGCTAGCCTTCCTTGAAGGCCTCTGAGTTCGCAGAGATTTCTCGGGGGACCCATCTCCATGATTGCTTTTGTCTTCTCAGGGTCTACATGGATACCCTTTGCAGTGATGATGAAGCCTAAGAACTTCCCGCTGGATACGCCCAGGAAGGACTTCGTAGGGTTCATTTTTAAGTTGTGCGTTCGTATTAGGTCGAATACCGTCCTTAGATCCTGCAGATGGTCTCCCCTGCTACGGCTCTTGACGGCTATATCGTCAACATAGCACTCCACCGTCTTGCGTAAGTGGTCTCTGAAGATGATGCTCATGGCTCTTTGGTATGTGGCGTCGGCATTCTTTAAACGAAAAGGCATGACTGTGTAGCAGTACGTGCCAATCGGTGTTCGGAATGATGTATGCTTTTCGTCGTCAGGAGATATTTTGATTTGGTTGTACCCCGAGAAGCCATCCATGAATGACATGCATTCGAAGCCGCAGGTATTGTCGATCATGATGTCTGTGATAGGAAGGGGGAATTCATCTTTGGGGCATGCCTCGTTCAGGTTGCAGAAGTCGATACAGATTCGAATCTTCCCATTCTTCTTGAGGACGGGTACTATATTGGCGACCCAATCGGGATGTTGCTCCTCACGAATGAAACCGCTGGCTATCAGTTTGTTGACTTCAGCTTCGATCGCGTCCATGATGCCTGGACGGAAGCGTCACTGTTGTTGCTTGACCGGCTTCGCATCTGGTCGGATATTGAGTTTGTGAAGAGCGATGTCAGGATTTAACCCTGGCATGTCTTCATAGCTCCAGGAGAACACATCAATGTACTCTCTGATAAGTTCTAACAGCGACTCCCATTCTTCGTCGGTTAGGCTTTTACTGATGAAGATCGGTTTTGGAGAAGATTCGCTGCCGAGATTCACTTGTATGACCTCATCTTCAGTAGGAGGTTCTCTCAGTTCGAACCGCTTTTCCTATTGTGCGTCCAATTGTTGGGCCCATGGCTCTAGCTCAAGGATTTCGGGGATGTCTTCGTCTTCCTCGTAAGCGTCGGCGAATGCCATGTTGACTGACATGACTTGTCTTAATACATCTCCGATGCTAGTATCTGAGTCAGAAGCTGGTGATCCGGTTGAATGTGACTGCCAGTCGCATTCTTCATCTGAACTTTCAGGGGTCGTAGTAGGCGTTACATACCCTAACCCGCATCGAGTTTTGTTATAGTAGTTTCGTAGTTTGCCCGCCGGGACTGGCGGATTCAGAGGTAATCGTCGCCCAGTACCGTAGTTTAATCCTGGCGTCGTCTCTAGATCATACCCCTGTTTCTGCATAAGATATTTGGATTGAGGGCTATAGAGAAACAGAGGCAGTCTTCCGGCATCTGACCCGAGGTCGACTTCTTCTTTGGTGAGGGGATGCGGGTTGTTCGTTCGGCCGAAGATGATTGGATGATCTCCTCCCTCGAATATTCGGTAAGCGTCTTCTACTGGAGTAAGCTGGATCGCGGTGTACACATTTGTCACCTGTGTGTGTAGGTGAGCGCCTATACCGTGTTCCATAGCATACATTGTACATAGCTTATTGAGCTCGGTGTAGTTCAAAGATAACCCTTTATTGATGAAGTAAGGTATCTTTTCTAGGGGGATTACATCATCAACGGAGGGGACATCAGTGTGGGCAACCACATACTTGGCTAGCTCCGGTTCCTCTTCAGCTACCCCCTGTGTGAACGAAGATTGAGAGGATGACCTGGGAAGCTTGATTGTCAGTGGTTCGGTTGAAGGAGCAGAGCGTGGAGTTGTTGGCAGACTAGCGACCCCCAGTTTGGTATTTGATGTGGGGCGAGGAGTGGCTGGTTCGTTAGAAGTGTCAGACCTTGCATCGGGGTGACGACCCTTCCTGGGAAGGCGTATCGTCATGGGCCTATCCGAGGGGTTGAGCTTCCCTGCTTGTGGTTGGCTGACTCTTGGTAGCCTGATTGTCAGTGGCTCAGTTGTGGGTCTCGGTACTTGGCCGGACCTTGGCAGCCGGATTATTATTTGCTCTTCCTGCGCTGAAAGGCTGATTGCGTCCTTCCGCAGCGTGGCGGTAAGGGGTGCAGACTTGCCCGGTTTGCAAGCTTGGAGGTGGATCGCCAGGGGTCCTTCTGATCCCATGGCTGTTTCGGTATGAGTTTGTGCGTCTCCTTCCTCAAGGTGCCTCTTCGACTTTTCGTATAAGCAGGAATCCGAGTAGTAAGATTCGACCCCTTTGAAGGGAACGATATCAGCAAATTCTGTCTTCACGAAGCTGTGTTTGTCAACATATTTAAAGCACTGGTGTAGCGTGGAAGGCACGATCATGTAATCGTGTATCCATGGGTGCCCCAAGAGGATATTATAAGAAGTGTCTGCATCTATGACGTAGCAGGTGACTTCGGATTGGAGATCGCCAATTTGACACTTCAGACGAATCTTATCAATAGGGTAGCTCCTGCCCGAATTGAAACCGCTGATGGCGGTGCTTCTAGGTGTCAGGCGATGCATTAGGATGTAGAGATGATGTACCAGACCCTTCGGGATGATGCTTATGGAAGAGCCAGGGCCAATGTATATCCGATCCACCTTCACGTCGCCGATGTATCCCGTGTAGTATAGCGGGCGATCATGCAAGTTGGTTTTGATGAGCATGTCCTGCGGAGTGAAGACGATATTGGGCATCGCTTCCGTGCAGGCGCTGTCTTAGAGATCCACAGGTGAGTCCTTCCCGGTGAGGTTGGATTGAGCCAGATAAGCATCAGTATTTTGGAGTGCTTCGCTCAATGTAATACGAACGTCCTTGGAGAGCCTTAGGAGTTCGTATAGTGACAATTTAGCTGGAGTGTTAGCCAATTGCGCTAAGATGTCAAAGTTATAGGGCCTCTCTAGCCCTTGGGCTGCATCCTTTCGGAGGGATTTGTCGAAGCGAGTCTCCTTCGGCCTAGGCTTGTCGGTCATCGAAGGCTGAGCCAGTCCCGGAGCATCAGTTGTAGTAGGTTGATGATTTTTAGCTGGGCTGTCAACCACAGGTTGGGATTGCGCTCCGGACTGCGTGATGACGGTTGTAGCTTCCTTGTTGTCTGCTGAGATTGTGTGGCAGGTCCTGATTTTTCCATTTTTTTTTTGGTGGTAGGAGATGGTGTGGGCCGAGTTACTTCTGACACCAAGTCTGGATGGACCCACATGATCTCTCCTCGTGAGGTGGTAAGAGGTACCAGACCAGCCGCCTGATCTCGGGGAGGTGGAAGATTGGTAATTTCTATTATCGCTAGAGGGACGGGGATCACCCCGTCTTGAGTCTCCGTCGGAGGGAAGTTTCCGAATTGTACGGACACCATATTGGCTGCTACGGTTACCTCTTCGAAGTCGATGGCCAGAGCGTTCGAATCGATGAGGCTTTGGATGTATCGTTTTAGTTGGTAGCAGTCGTGTGTAGCATAGTGTACATAACGGTAGTAATGGCAGAACTTTGGGTTCTCCAAATCAGCCGGCCGAGGCTCCCGCCTTGGTGGAGGAAGCTGAATTCTATCTCCTTGTATGAGCATGTCCAAGATAGGCTTGACGTGGCCGTCTTCGAAAGAGTAAGTGATCTGAGGCTATTGTTTGTCTGCTGGTTGTGACTCGAGCTTCTGGGCCGTGTCGGCCACCATAGCCTGCTTTCCCTTGCTGTTTCGATTGTTGGAGGGGTTACCCCCATTATCGTTGTTGGGACGCTTGCCCTTGTCTTCTCCTTCTGAGATGTGTAATCCCAGTTGGCGAGCCTTCTTCAGTCGTTCTTCGGCACTTATGGCGCTGATGATGAACGCCTTCCAATCTTTGAATTGACTTTCGCCCATCCAGAGACTGATCGTTGGAAGCAGTCTCTTTTGGCAAATTTCAATCAAAGAGGAATCTAGATTTTCGGAAGGCAGCTTCATGGCGGTCTGGCGGAACCGCTCGATGTAGTTCCTTGTCAACTACTTCTTCCCTTGGACGACGTCCATGAGAGTGGACATAGTGACGTCCTGTCCTACTTCGTAGAATCGTTCCAAGAACAGGCGCTTGAAGCCGGCGAAGGAGTGGATGCAGTTGTCTGGTAGATTGCGGTACCAATCGAAGGCAACTCCTTCCAATGCCCCGATGAATAACCGTGTGAGGATCGCATCATCATGGGGCAGATGGTCGGTGGTGACCTGAAAGTAAGTGATGTACCGACTTGCAGAGGTTTTGCCATCATACGGGTTGATATTGAACGGCTTATATCTTGGTGGAAATGGAACATCCCTCCATTCAGCAGGGTATGGTTGCCGTATTCTGAGATCTTGAGCGTTTTCTCGGGCATGGAACATGGCTCGGAGCTCCTGGACCTCTCTCCTTACTTCTCGGGTCTCATCTGTCGCGGTAGGGGCTGCTATTTTAGGAGGATTATTGCCCAGGTTTGGTGCCGATGAGTTCGAATCCATATTGATCGCAGGGCCCATGCTTGTTTGACCGGGCGTTCCTCCTTGTAGAGTTGGCAAGGTCGCTTTAATTTCGTCTACAGACTTAACTAGAGCAAGTAGTATGGCTTCGAGATTGTCGATGCGTTGGCGATCATTGGAACCACCTTGATTACTGTCCGTCATAAAAACCGTCCTTACATAAGGAGTGATGGAAGGAACGGTAGAGGATGCGTCCTCCGAGTCGTACCCATGCACCGAAAAGTCATCGGGATAGGTGGGAATGTTCTTTTCGGGATCGGACTCGGAGGGAACGGTATCCCCAGCTTCAGATCTTGCTTCGTCTTGAGAGTTACGGATGTCCTCGGGGACATCAGCGTCTGTTGTCCCTGATGGGAGAGTTGTTTGTTCGGGCTCGGCTCCTTGAAACATCGGATTGTTGCGGATGTTCGGAGGAGTGCCACCCCCAGTTCCCATAACCTCCAGCGATGGGGATGATGAATTTCCCATCGCGGTAGATTTCGTCTTTGAACGGGTGTGTTGGAATACACCGGTAGAGGACAACCGTTTAGAAGACAGTTTCTTAGCTGTAGTGGTTGATATCTTGGGACTGAAGATGCTTGTCTTTTTCCCTCTTCCTTCGGCGGGGACCTTCTGAGAGGAATTGCAGGAGACAACAGGAGGTGCCTCATCTTCTGAGTTCGGGTGCTGTAGCCTGTGGAAGACGGACGGACGATCTTCCGTCACTGTCGCGTTGTTACAGCAGCAGTTGATGATGATTTGGGTGCAGCGATGTCCAAGCGAGGATTATTTGCACGTCGATGCTCCTTCTCTTTCCTTGCGTTTGTGAAGGATCACCTCCCGCAGGTCAGAGGAACCACTCTGTCTGTTTGCCACCGGGGGCTGGACTCGAGCGGTTGTATACAACTTCCCATCCGAGGCCCGTGTGATAGTCAACGGGACGCCCTGCTAGTCAGAGGTTGGGACAGCTGACTGGGCTCGATGAGCCCGCGCTGCCCTAGACTTCCTCCTTTTAGCACTTGTGGGTGCATAATAGGAGGAGTCCATGTTGGGTACCACAGAGTCTGGCTTATCATCCAGAGAATCATCAGGGTCGGGACCGCATGAGAGACGGTCGAAGACTGATCGAGAGAAGCGTAAAACGGACGCTATGCGGCTAGAGTTGGGTACCGTGCAGGCTGTCTGCATACGGTTGTCTTCTGCCGTCGGACGAATCGTTTTTGAGCGGCTAGGAGTCACGACCGTGCAGGCTGGCCGCATGCGGTTGGTAATTATGGCGCGCATGGGTTTTCTGCAAGCGATTGACTCCCAAGGCCGCATGTGTCTCATCTATGTGATTGGCGACTGTAGCCGCATAAGTCATGCGGCTGACAGATTTGGCCGCATGAGTTTTCTCCATGCGGCTGGCGGGTGTAGCCGCATGAGCTTTCTTCCTGCGGCTAATACCCTTATGCGGCTCGGATCTCATAGAGTTCCTCATTGCCCTGCAAGTCCAGCATCATAGTGTTTTCTTCTGCCGGACTTGGGGACAGCAGAGTTGTCTACGGTCTGAAGTGGGGCCGCAAGAGAGTCCTTCTCGCCGTCTTGAGCAACAGAGGATATCCCATCGAGGGCTTGGAAAGGAGCAAATGATTTTGGCCTCCACTCTTTGCGAGCCTTCGTGCTGCGGGTGCGTTTCTGGACCGGGCCAGCGCTTCCTTCGGAGAGCATCTCTTCAAACGCCTGTTGGTCGAACCGGGCGACCATCTTTTGTTGAGTGGAGCCAAGCTTGGCTGCATCCGATTGCGTCACCAACTCCTCAGTCGTGGAGAAGTTAGTCCCCAGCAGAGTCGCCATCGTGTTTACCATGAAATATAAAAGAACAGAACAATTATCGGAGGACCGAACTTTTACTTCACGTTATAAACTCGCTTGTACAAAAAAAGCCTAGGGACGAAAACCTAGGTACAACAGTCTAAGTATAATTGTTTATTTTAGATTCTGGGGGTGACGATAGAGGCTCGGGAAGGCGACGGCAGTCCTGTCTTACTCCTTGGACGATCGATATGCAACCTTGGCTCCTTGTGAAAAGATGGTTGGCGTTGACGAAGAAATGCTTTTCTTGCTCCTTTGTTGCTCTTCAGGCTTCTCTCTCTCTGTGTATTCTTTTGACTATCGGGGAGTCTCTCTGTATATACGTATTTTTCTCTCTGAAATTGTATATCTTTTTCTCTTCGATCTTGTATATATTTACATGGGAATGGCACCTTGCTATTTATAATAATAGGATGTGACCATTATGGTTGCCAATGATTAGCTCTTGGAGATGGCGGCGGCCTGTGGATTGGTCAATCTTGGCCATTCGTTTTAATTATGATGAATCTGGGCCATTAAGTGTAGATTACACCAAATCCCATGAGCAATTAATGCTGATTGGAATAAATCTTCCTTATATTGATCTTCTGATATCTGCGAATAAATCAGATCTATTCTTCTGCCACGTGTTCCAGATTTATTGGGATCTGACCCAATTTTTAATGGCAGCAAATCTGAGGAATTAATTGGTTTAGGACACGTGTCCTAGGAGCTGCTGGAGGGATCTGGACCGCATGACTAGTGAGCCGCATATGAATGTGAGCCGCACATGAATGTGAGCCGCATATGGTTAAGCCTACGTGTCAGGGCTGCGTGGGCAGTGCCCCTCACTTGAGTCCTCTAGCCGCAGAAGAGTATTCTTTGTGGGCCGCATAGTTATATGTCCGCTTGGGCCGCATGGACATGATCTTCTTGAACCGCATGAGAAGTCCTCGCTCGAGCTGCAGGAGGCTTTCATGGCCTGAGCCGCATAGGATGGATTCACTCTGAGCCGCATAGGAAGTCCTTTGTTCGAGCCGCATGAGGCTTCTACAGTCTGAGCCGCATAGGATGGATTCACTCTGAGCCGCATAGGAAGTCCTTTGTTTGAGCCGCATGAGAAGCGAGCCGCATACGAATGCCCACGTGGCAAGGCCACGTGGCATTTTTTGTGGCTCTCAGGGAATTTGTGTCAGAGATTTCTTTCCTCTTTCCCAGAGATTCATAATTATGACAGCGTCATAATTACCTGCTTTTGTGTCAGGGCTGTCAACTTTTCAGAGGGGTCAGCCGTCGTAGCAATTAATGTAGCATGGGTCGGGGGGGGAGCACTATCAGGCCACGTGTCCTCTGAGCCGCATGAAATGCCTTGAGCCGCATAGCCCCCTATGCCGCATGATTCCATGAGCCGCATGGATCTTTCCTGGCCGCATGAATCATTTCCTTTAGTATTTTCCATGCTTCTACAAGATCCAGGCATTCGATAATGGCCGCTCCTCCACCGGAGACCTCTCGCAGCTTTGCTCCGATCTCTGCCGCTCTCACGATCTCCCTCTCGTCCTCCCTTCCTCTTTCCTTCTCTCGAAGCTCTCTCTCTCACTCACGAGCTCACTTTCCTTCTCCTTCCTCTCTATCTCTCTATCTTTCATGAATTTTTGGGTCAGGAAGCTTCTCTCTCTTTAGAGAGAAGGGATATGGTTGGTTGGGCTAACAGGTATTAGGACGGGTTTTTTACTGTTTATTTGAAACTCTATATTTTTTTTTGAAACTATATATATATATATATATATATATATATATATATATATATATATATATATATATATATATATATTTTTATATATATATATATATATATATATATATATATATATATATATATATATATTATATAGTATATATATATATATATATATATAGTATTATATATAGTATATATATAAATATATATAATATAGTATATATATAGTATTATATAGTATATATAGTATTATAAATAGTATTATATATAGTATATATATAAAAAAAATTATATATATATATATATATATATATATATATATATATATATAGTATTATATAAATATATATATGTATATATATATATATACATATATATATTTATATAATACTATATATATATATATATATATATATATATATATATATATATATATATATATATATATATATATATATATTATATATATATATTTATATATATATATATATATATATATATATATATATATATATATATAATATATATATATATATATATAAATATATATATATATATATATTCTTGAAATATTTGATATTATACTATTTATTATTATTATATTATAATTAATTGTATTAATACTATTTTATTAAATATGTATATAGTAAATAAATTTCTACAATTATATTGTGACAAGATGTAGTATTGGGCTTAGGCCCTACATTGATTTTCAAGTTGGATTTAGAAATACTAAAAATATACTATAATGTTTTTCTATCAATTTGTACTATTCTTTTTGACCTAAAAATGATTTTTCTACAGTGTCAAAATATTTGTTTTAAATGTTTGACAAATAAAATATAGCTTTCAAACATTATAAATATTTTCTAAAAATAGTTATAGATATTTATTTATACAATTTTCTTCTATTATCAATTCTTGATCGTGCTAATCGTGCAATCCAAATTCTTGCGAATCATGACTGCTTTATATCGACCCTAAGCTATTTAGATGGTTCTGGACTCAATAGCAGGGTCTGTTCGATCATTAGAGGTCATCTTGTATAGTTTGGACATCTGAGACTATTCGGTACCAACATGATTAAGTCACACAACAACTACATCTAATCGAGGCAAGTATACTATTGTTTTATGTTTAAGTAAATTATAATGTTATTCATCATTGAGTTTTTATTTACTATCATATTGAGACACGATTGTGACACAATAGGATTGTTGTATCATTGCTCGTTATTGTTTAGTGACTCGGGAGGGGAAATACTCAGTAGGTATGTGAACAAATCCTAATTATTGTTATTATGGATAGCTAAGTCATACACCTCATGTATGGGTTAGTCGTACCTTTTTATTGTGGATAGCCATTTATATGATGTGTCGTATTAGTCCAGCCGTTCATATGTCGAAAGGTATTTCAAAAGCACTATTTATTTTACTTGTACATGTACATTGCTAGTTGTCTCGTTCATACATGTTCATGTTAGTAATTTTTTGTATATGTTTATTGTTTTTAGTCCATATACATGTTTCCTTTATTTTCTACTACATTTCCACTTGTCTAGCTTATTTTGTTTAAGTTATATTATTACAATAGGTTTGTACTTTGCTCATTTTCTGACTGGATCGTTGCAGGTGACTTGCTACCTTATGTACTTTAGACCTTTCTAGGGAGATAGAGATCTTGGAGGCCGACTTAGATTCTAGATAGATCATATACTTCTTGCATTTAAATATTCAGCGAATTTGTTCCCAAATATCATTTTGATGTATTATCACATTTATAAATAGAATAGTTGTTGTGAATGAGCAATTAGATATGATTTTGTTGTATTTGAGTTTGACATTGGAATCTAGACAGCGTACTACCGTCGATGCTGCTACATAGGCTGGACTTAGCTACATGCTCGTATCTCAAAAAGCATGTGCCGATTGTGACAGCCTATCCCAAGACTATCTATCGAAAAAAATTAGAAATTGTTGGAAGCCAGAGGTAGAAAAACGAAGAATACAACCACCACCACCATCCGATCAGTGACTTAACCAGTCACCCCTTGTTTATGGTGACTACTCTTTCCCATATATTTAGGAGAATACAACCGCCACCACCTTTATTCTTTTCCTAGGGAACCGTGCCATGGCATATCACTTATGCATCATTTACAAGTTAATAGAGGGAATACTAAAACCCAAAGGAAGGAGAAGAGAAGAAGAGGTAGCAGGTGGCTCGGCTCTTTGGGCGACTCGCCTGGCCGAGCAAGATCAAGGACCGGCTCCGATCAAGAAGCTTTCCCAAAAAAGAAGACTTTGACCGGTTGGAGAAGAACTGCATCTGGGCAGTGCCCTTGGACTCGAGTCGGGAGTTGTAGTTCCGAGAACGAGCAATGGTCCCGTAAAATCGGTGACGTAAAATAATAGTGCTCATTGGGAGACCAGAGAAACTTAAAGACGATAGAGAGAGGTTATTCTCTAGGAAAGACAAAAGAGTTTTGGAGAATATACGGAAGCGAGAGAATGGCTGCGGCGGCTGATGTAAAGAATGGGAGAGGAGAGAGAAGGAACTAAGTTTTAGTTTATATATATAATGGTTAGGCTAAAATTGTAATTTTCATTTCAGTTTTCGGTTCGGGTGGGTAACCGAAACCCAAACCTGACCATCGAACCGTAAAACAGAAATATCATCTACTCAAAACCGAAATCTAACCCAATTTTTTTAAAATCGACCCGAATTGTTACATTGTGTCAATTTCGGTTCAAAAACTGAAATATGCTCACCCCTACAAATCTGGACTTCTATATATCAAACTGGAGTACTTAGACTATTCTGGACTTTAGGGAATTGTCTGTTTCATTATCTGGGACCATTTATTGGAATTTAGGTTCTAAACTATTTCGTGTCGACACGATCGTATCGTTCACATCGACAACAACTACCCAAAGCAAGTACTCTGCACCTATGTTACCCATTTCTTTAATATTACTATAAATGCTTGTGCAGTTAGCATAACATAATTTTGTGACACTTCTAGCTTACACATAGTACTCTCTATTCTTATGCCATGATTCGTGATTCCAGGATCATTATGATCGTACCTTGTGATTTATAATCATGACTTGTGACTTTATGATCATTTCGTATCGTGACTTATTATGAGTACTAATTGGGCGGAAGAAATACCTTAGTATACATATGGGCTACCCAGAACTATTCCATTAGTCTTACTTGAAGAATAGCAGGCGCACATCACACGTACGTCGTGCCAAATCTTACCCCCTAGCCGTCCACATGTGGAACATGTATTTCAAACACTTAGAATAAATATTTCTTTTAAATTAATGCCATGTTAGTCTTGTTGACACAAAGTCACAGTCAACCAAATATTGACTACATTGACTAAATAATATCTGTATTAATTCAATTCGACACACGACGTCTGCATAACAGTTCAAGACAGATGACAGCTCAGTCTCCGGCTCTCAGTGTGTTTTCGAGTCTGTATTTTATATTTTCATTGAGTCTAGACTTGTGTACTCTGAGTCTTGCTGAGCTCTTGACACTTAGTCTACAGCCTACCCAAAATCCCAGGCTCCACTGAACCAAACACTGCCCAAAAATCCCCTTAGAACCACTCTATGCTCTGGAGACAGAGTTCGGGCCGAACTCTGCCTCCACACAGAGTTCGGGCCGAACTCTGTCCCCTAGAAATCAGGAACCCTAATTTTAGGGTTAGCTGGTTGCTAGTTGTCCAACGGCCAAATTTTTGAATTTTTCTACCCGAATTCTGGCCGAATTCTGCCTACAAAAACACTATAAATAGGGCATGAATTCTCTCATTCCAATCCATCCAATCTTCTTTTCTCTTCTCTCTTATAAGCTCAAGTAAGCCATACCCTTCCCATCTACTAGCCACAAGCCTCCTAAGTGTCGAGTGCTCAACATCTCTCAGTTAGGATTCTTGTGCAAGAGTCGAAGAAGTCGCTTGGACAATTCCAAGCAAATCGCCACTGCGATCATCTGTTAGAAGTTGACGTGCTCTTCTGAAGAAAAGGCACGTGTTGTAAACTACTATTTCACAAATAGTGGATTTAATCCTGAGCTAGAGTTCTCAGGCCTGGACTAGTCCTCCACGAGGGAAACCAGGTTAAAATTGCTGTGTTTGCGTATGCTCTTCTGCTCTTCATTTATTTTTCGCACTTTACTCTGATTATTTATTGTTTGTGAAAGAGTTATTTTTAATTGGCTATTTTTCTATATAAACTCTATTCACCCCCCTCTAGAGTTGCCAAACTGTTCTTCAATTGGTATCAGAGCTCTGTTCTCTTTATAAGGACTAACAGTCTAAGAGCTGATCCATGGCAACCACACAATCCTTGATTTCCAATCATGGTGAAGGTCAGTCCACTCATAGGCCTCCCCTATTTGATGGAACTAACTATACATATTGGAAAACAAGGATGAGCTTCTATCTTAAGTCTCTAGACTTTGACCTGTGGACTGTCGTCACTGACGGTTACAAAAAGCCCGCCAGGATAGTTGTCGATGGTGACCTCATTGAGAAACCACACGACAAATATTCTGTCGAGGAGAAGAAACAGGCAAGTCTAGATGCTAGGGCTATTAATGCTTTATTCTGTGCTATAGACAGGAATGAGTTCAACAGGGTCTCTACATGCACCACTGCTCATGAAGTATGGAGACTTCTAGAAGTGACGCATGAAGGAACCACACAGGTCAAGGAATCTAAAATAAGCCGTCTCACTCAAGAATACGAAGCCTTCAAGATGAAGCCAAGTGAGACGATCACTCAAATGATCACAAGATTTCTCGACATCATCAATCCTCTATCTTCGCTTGGAAAGCAGTACTCAAACCACGAGAAGATTCGTAAGTTGCTCAGAGGGCTACCAAAGATTTGGAACCCTAAGGTGACAGCCATCATAGAAGGGAACGATCTCACAACAATGTCAATGGAGACCTTGATGGGTAAACTCATAACTCACGAGCTTGACCTTGATGGGTAAACTCATGACTCAAAGCTCATCAACGAAGAGCTAATCATGATGAGACCGAAGAAGATAATTCGGATGATGAAGACCAAGCTCTCATGGTTCGCAACTTCAGGAAATTCCTTCGCTTCAATCGAAGGAAGAAGGAATCTCAAGAAGACGATGAAGAAGAGCCAACTTGTTATGGTTGCAAGAAAACTGGACATGTCCGAAAAGACTGCCCACTCCTGAAGAAGAGCAACAGCTATGAGAAGCCATACAAAAGGAACTCATCAAGGAAATATGCCAACACATGCATTTGGCATGAAAGTGAAGCGAGTGACTCCGAGGAAGAAAAGGACTCTCCTCAAGATACAGCAAATGTGTGCCTAATGGCAACTTCCAACAAGGTATCTAACGAAACTCTAGATGACTTCTCTTTTGATGAACTTGGCGATGCTTTCACTGATTTACTCGATGATCACAAAAAGGTCATCGGTAAATACAAACATGCCAAGAATAAAATCAAAAGTCTTCAAAATGAGATACAAAGAATTTCTTTACTTCTTGATAATGTTAGAAACACGACACCCACTAATGACACTGATGAAGTATCCAAGCTTAAATTAAGCTTACATGATGCTGAAGCACGTATTGAGCAACAAACTCAAGAAATCACTACACTCAACACGTTGCTTGCTGAAGAAAAGAGTAGACACAAGATTTCCATGACTAAGATATATGGCTTAAATATTAAGGTTGATGAACTGCAAGCTGTGTCTAAAAGATTAGAAACCAAATTGGGTAAACAGGTTGTTCAACCTCAAACCCAATCACATGGGCACAACACCACTCAAGCTAGTCAACCACGTCATTCTCATGCAGCACATAACCATGCATTTATATACACAAACTTTCACAAACCACGTGCACGTAAGAATAATTCTCACTCGGTACACAATCATCATGCACAAAGACACAATCAATATCACTCCACACATAGGAATCATCATGCCATGCCATATAGACAAGATCATCATGCAATGCCATATAAACAAGATCATCATATGCCATATAGACAAAATCATCATGCCATGCCATATAGACAATATCAGCATGTCACACATCATAGACAATACCATCATGATATGCCTCATAGACACCATCACCGTGCCACTCATTCTGTGCATAATCATCATCACCATGCTAACTCTTCACATCATGACCATCCTCATCCTGTTGCTTATAGATATTATTCTCATGCTCCTAGTATAAATAAGAATGCTATCTGTACTTACTGTGGATTACATGGACACATCTCACCACAGTGCAAATTTAGAAGACTTGTAGATAAAAAGATATATACTTGGTTTCCAAAGACTAACTTTTCAGGACCCTCAAGAACTCGGGTACCAAAGGTTACATCTACTCTTGATGTAGGTGGACCTTCCCTCTTCAACTGAAAGTAAGTGGATTCTCGATAGTGGATGCTCGCGACATATGACGGGAGACGCAAATCTTTTTGCATCACTATCGATGAAGAGAGAAGGATATGCATCCTTCGGTAACAATCTCAAAGGGCACATAATAGGTAATGGTATCATTGGTCATCCTCCTTCTCCTGTAATAAAGGATGTCTGCCTAGTGACCGAGTTAAAGCATAACCTGCTCAGCATTAGTCATCTTGCTGATCATGGATATGATATTAACTTTGGACAAAACAGTTGCTACATCTATGATAGGTCAACAGGAGACATTGCTTTTGAAGGAAAAAGAGAGGACAACATCTATATTTTCTATCTTTCTGTAAATACTAACAATGCAGGTAGATGTCTATATGCCCACAAAGACGAACGACTACTTTGGCACCAGCGTCTTGGTCACGCCAACATGGATGCTATATCCAGGCTTTTTACCAAGAAGCTAGTGAGAGGATTGCCTGACATTACATTCAAAAAGGACACGGTATGTGCCGAATGTGAACTAAACAAGGCAACTAAATTCTCATTTCATTCCATCAACTCTGTAAGTACTGCTAGACCCTTGCAACTACTTCATATGGATTTATTTGGTCCTAGTAGAATAGCTAGCCTTGGTGGCAAACTTTATGCATTTGTTATTGTTGATGATTTTTCGAGATTTACTTGGGTTTTCTTTCTCGCTAATAAGAGCGATGCTATCTTTGTTTTCAAAGTTTTTGTAAAGAAAGTTCAAAACAAAAAAGGCTACATGATTACTCGAATCCGAAGTGATCATGGAGGCGAATTCATAAATTATGATTTTGAAAATTTTTGTAATGCAAATGGTTTTGATCATGAATTTTCTTGTCCTAGAACTCCTCAACAAAATGGTGTTGTGGAGCGAAAGAATAGAACTCTCGGCGATATGGCCAGAGTCATGTTGAATAAATTTTTACTTCCGAAATACTTTTGGGCAGAAGCTGTCAGTACAGCATGCCACATTTTGAATAGGGTGCTAATTCGTCCCATTACGAAGAAAACACCCTATGAGCTTTGGTTTGGGAGAACCCCCAATGTTTCTTATTTTAAAGTTTTTGGTTGTAGATGTTTTATCCTTAACACCAAAGACAACTTAGGCAAATTTGATGCCAAAGCTGACGATGGTATATTTCTTGGTTATGCCGCCAAGAGTAAGGGATATAGAGTTTTTAATAAACGCTCACTTATTGTGAAAGAGTCAACAAATGTGACTTTTGATGAAGACAACAGTGCAGTAAGTACTCTTGATGATGACGTTGAGCCATCAACTTCTACTCCAATGAATACTTCAACCGAAACTAATTCTCTGGAGGGTTTGCCTAAGAAATTCTCTTTCAAACCTTCTCATCCAGAAAATTTAGTTATAGGAGAAGTTTCACGTGGAGTAACTACTAGATCATCACTAAGAGACTCCGTTGCTAGCACTGCCTTCATTTCACAAGTAGAGCCTAAAAATATTTCTGAAGCTTTTAATGATGAATTTTGGATTTCTGCTATGCAAGAAGAACTCAACCAATTCGAGAGAAGCCAAGTATGGGAACTCGTTCCTAGACCGATTAATCACTCGATAATTGGTACTAAATAGGTTTTTAGAAACAAAGTAAATGAAGATGGTTCAGTCACACGTAACAAAGCTCGTCCAGTAGCTCAAGGATACAACCAAGAGGAAGGTATCGACTACGATGAGACGTATGCTCCTATTGCTAGACTAGAATCCATTCGGATGCTTTGTGCTTTTGCTAATTTTCAAAACTTTAAATTATTTCAAATGGATGTGAAAAGTGCTTTCTTGAATGGTTTTATTAAGGAGGAAGTTTATGTGAAACAACCTCCTGGCTTTGAAAATCACAAATTTCCCGACCACGTGTTCAAGCTAAAGAAAGCGCTTTATGGCCTCAAACAAGCCCCTAGAGCTTGGTATGAAAGGCTAAGTAGCTTCTTACTTGAGAAAGGTTTTTCAAAAGGGAAAATTGACACTACACTGTTTATAAAATCTTTTAAAGACACTATTCTGTTGATTCAAATTTATGTTGATGATATCATTTTTGGTTCTACTGATGAAACCCTCTATCAAGAATTTGCCAAGTGTATGCAGACAGAATTTGAGATGAGCATGATGGGAGAGCTCAACTACTTTTTTGGTCTGCAAGTGAAATAAATGGCTAATGGAACTTTCATCTGCCAATCAAAGTATACCAAGGACATGCTGAAGAAGTTCGATCTTGACAACGTCAAACCAATCAGCACACCAATGGCTACTTCAACCAAACTCGAACCAGATGAGAGCGGCAAACACGTTGATCAACGTAAGTATCAAGGTATGATAGGCAGCTTACTCTATTTAACTGCTAGTTGTCCTGATATCATGTTCAGTGTTTGCCTATGTGCTAGATATCAAGCTAATCCTAAGGAATCACACATGACCGCGGTTAAGCGTATCTTTCGATACCTTAAGGGTACGGTTACAGTGGGCCTATGGTATCCCAAGTCAATATCATTTGATCTTATTGGTTATTCCGATGCTGACTTCGCTGGATGCAAGGTCGACCGTAAAAGTACGAGCGGTACGTGTCATTTATTAGGAAAAGCTTTAGTCTCCTGGTTTAGCAAAAAGCAGAACTCTGTCGCACTATCCACAACAGAAGCTGAATACATAGCAGCTGGGCGTTGTTGTGCACAAATTCTGTGGATGAAGCAAACCCTTGAAGACTATAAGTTATCTTTTATGCATATTCCTATATTCTGTGACAATACTAGTGCCATTAATTTGACTAAGAACCCTGTCTGCCACTCACGCACTAAACACATTAAGATCAGACACCACTTTTTGCGTGATCATCAGCAAAATGGTACGATTAACTTAGAATTTATCGACACTGATCATCAGCTAGCAGATTTCTTTACTAAGCCATTATCCGAAGAGCGCTTCAATTTCCTATGTCGTGAACTCAGAATTTTGGATGAAGCAGTTATAAGTTGAGACTCGCCTGCGTAAATATCGAGTATATTTTGATTCTTTTACGACAAATTTGCTATGGGTACAAGCCGAAAGGGTCCTTCTGACAACAAGGCGTAAAAGCCTAAGCGACACGGTGCACTAGTCCTCAGGACTACCGCTAGCTGGGATCCGGCCCCTGCGGCTAACCCATGGCAAATTTGAAATATTGAATTACAATATATTTCCTTGTTTATTATATGGTTTGTTTCGACTTAATATTGTCTAATTACTATATTCTAAAGTTTATTCTGACTTTTGAGTACCTCTCTATGTACTTCATTGATTTCATCAAACTTTTATCCTCAACCATCACTTTTCTTCAACACTTAACCAATTTTTCTATCTTTTCAGCCTGTTTTCTGTTCTGGACCACTAATCCAGAACTCGGGCCGAACTCTGCCCCAAACAGAGTTCGGGCCGAGTTCGGTCCAATTTTTCCAGCGTCGGGATCTGGCTCTGCCGTTGGATCATTTTAGATCCAATGGTCAATATAGCTTCCGACCAAAGAAAACCCTCTCTTATATTTCGGGTTTTCTTCTCCCTCCTTCACTATTGCCTTCTTCTCCACCTCTTCAACCTTCTTCCTTCCAAACCCTAACCCTAGTTTTTGATCTAGAGTGCTCCATTACTCCTCAAAATCAAGGAAAAGGAGTTTCTCATCAATCTCTTCCACTGTTTATTGATTATTTGAGGTATCATTCTTGTCTTCTATACTTCACACTATCAAGTTTTTATGGCTCCTCGCTTGATCAATCGTGGAAAGAGGATTCGAACTGAGAGTGTTTCCTCTTCGGATTCTCCTCCAACGAATGAACAGATCATTGAACAACTTCAACCACCTCATCCATTGTTCAACCCACCTCGTCTTCGAAATCCTTCTACCTATGACAACCGATTATTTGTCTCACTAGATGCCTCAAACAACTGGTTTAGTGACTATCGGAATCGTCAGGTATTCGCAGGACATCCTATTAATTTTTCTATCTTCTCTCAATATGATGCTTTATTTCATGACCTCTGTTTTGATGAGCTTATCACTACCACTTCTGCTATCTATCGTCATGCTGTCCAAATGTTCTACTGCAACATGACCTTTGATGATCTCCATATTTATTCACGAGTTGCAGGTATCAATATATCTTTTGATGACTTTGACTTAGCCGAATATCTTGATCTTCAAGAGCCCAATTCTTGGGAAAAGCTAGTTGACGCTCGCTCGTTCCGTTTTCCCGACGGAATTTCCCTTGAGAGCTTCAAGGACGATTTGTGTACTCCATACACACGTCCTTGCAAGCTCATGGCTAAATATCTCAACCCTTATTTTTCTGATCTTCAATGGATTATCTCTAACAGCATTCTACCCAAAACAGGTTCCCATGATGACATCACTTATCTTGAGATATCTGCTCTTTATCATCTTCACTTTGGAATTTCTTTCAATCTTCCACGTACAATGATGGACTGGATGATTTACTGTAGGAAGAAACCACGAGCTCTGGTTTATCCTTTGTACCTTCCTATGATCTTTCGTGCATTTAACATACCACTTGATATCTGTCCGTTCTTGCCTGCTCCTACTTTTCTGTCCAAGGCACGACGTACTCAAGCAGTCGTCGCCTCTCCTGAGGCTTCTGAGCATTCTGATGATGAGGAACCAGACGCCCCTCCACTCGGTCAGGATGCACCTCCTCCACCTGCCACTCTTGACTCCATCCAGACCATGCTCCGGGATCTTTTCGACTTAGAGGCCGATCGGTGGGCTCAGATGGACTACCGCACTACCCTGCAGATGAGTGCACTCTGCAACTCGCTGCATGATATTCGGTACTCCATGTCCCATCATCCTACTATGGCCATTCCCATGCAGCGGGATCCCGATCGTGAGGGATATCGCATTGATGATCCGTGGGTCATGCGTTACCTGGATCCGGGTGCTGCTCTTGTGGATCCCAGACGTTCAAACTCTCCTGGACCATCTCATGCTCCGTGATGGAGATTGGCTACTATCTGCTGCAGTTGCTGCTGATGATGACATTAGTTGATGCATTTTCTTTTCTAGTTAGTGAGTTTTAGTTTTATGTACTTGGATGCTTTTAAACTCTGGTTGTGTGTTTGACATTTGGTTATGACACTTTATGCTAGTACTTCTTTTGATTATTTTTATACTGTTTCTTCTCTGCTTGGTGTGGTTGTATTACTATTAATTGTCTACTGCAGTTTTCTTTTATTATTTATTTCTCTGCAGTCTATATTGCTAACTGCCAAAAGGGGGAGAACTATGTATATTCTGCCTGGATATATATGGCTGGATATACTTGTTTGGTATCAGATATATATGGCTGGATATACTTGTTTGGTATCAGATCCAATCTTTTCGTATTTTTGTGCTTGTTTGTGCTTGTTGGGAGATATTATACAGGTTCCATGCACTATTTACGGGGGAGCTATTGCTTCTAGCTCAGCACCGTTCACTGATTACGGGGGAGCTATTACATTCTAGCTCGGCATCAAGTATGGGGGAGCTATGTTGCTATAATCAACTGTGTCCAGGTATGAATATTGAATATACATATATCATTTTGTCAATTATCAATATGGGGGAGATTGTTGACACAAAGTCACAGTCAACCAAATATTGACTACATTGACTAAATAATATCTGTATTAATTCAATACGACACACGACGTCTGCATAACAGTTCAAGACAGACGACAGCTCAGTCTCCGGCTCTCAGTATGTTTTCGAGTCTGTATTTTATATTTTCATTGAGTCTAAACTTGTGTACTCTGAGTCTTGCTGAGCTCTTGACACTTAGTCTACAGCCTACCCAAAATCCCAAGCTCTACTGAACCAAACACTGCCCAAAAATCCCCTTAGAACCACTCTGTGCTCTGGAGACAGAGTTCGGGCCGAACTCTGCCTCCACACAGAGTTCGGGCCGAACTCTGTCCCCTAGAAATCAGGAACCCTAATTTTAGGGTCAGCTGGTTGCTAGTTGTCCAACGGCCAAATTTTTGAATTTTCCTACCCGAATTCTGGCCGAATTCTGCCTACAAAAACACTATAAATAGGGCATGAATTCTCTCATTCCAATCCATCCAATCTTCTTTTCTCTTCTCTCTTATAAGCTCAAGTAAGCCATACCCTTCCCATCTACTAGACACAAGCCTCCTAAGTGTCGAGTGCTCAGCATCTCTCAGTTAGGATTCTTGTGCAAGAGTCGAAGAAGTCGCTTGGACAATTCCAAGCAAATCGCCACTGCGATCATCTGTTAGAAGTTGACGTGCTCTTCTGAAGAAAATGCACGGGTTGTAAACTACTATTTCACAAATAGTGGATTTAATCCTGAGCTAGAGTTCTCAGGCCTGGACTAGTCCTCCACGAGGGAAACCAGGTTAAAATCGCTGTGTTTGCGTATGCTCTTCTGCTCTTCATTTATTTTCCGCACTTTACTCTGATTATTTATTGTTGGTGAAAGAGTTATTTTTAATTAGCTATTTTTCTATATAAACTCTATTCACCCCCCTCTAGAGTTGCCAAACTGTTCTTCAAGTCTTGCTTATCATAATTAGCTATTTATTTACATGGTCATTATTCTTAACTAGTTGCTTATTATTTCCTTGGTTACTTGCGTGTTCCTTTGCATAGTTTTATTTCATGACTATTATATGTATTCATAGTTAATATTTAGTTATGGTTAATATATGTGTATGTAGTACTTGCTCCAATCTTGACTGGATAACTATTTTTAGGTGTTGTTTATGACCGTTATACCTCCCTCTTTGGACCTTGGACCGCATGATAAGTCCTAGGTCATGAAGCTATTTTTGGAGGATTCGACCATATTATGTTCCTAGTTGCTTTGTGTCATTTCCTAATCTTACTTTCTATTTTACTACCGGAATTGTCTCCGAAAAACTCTTACTAGTTTTGTTTAAAAAAAAAATTTAAAACACTTGAAATCTCATGTCATGCGTTTAATAAAAATGTGTCTGTCTTTTTCTATGTTAACCTCTTTTAGCTACTATGAATGAGTTGTATTATTGAATCACGTGATAGACAACAAACTACCGTCGAAGCTGCGGCGTAGGCTGGGCATGCCTCATTGACAGTGCCGTAACATACGGGCATGGGTCGTGACAATGTTTCATTGTTCATTTTGTATATGTTCCACTTGATTATTGGTTCACATGCTTAGTGTTATTTCGCTTTATGTTGTACTTGTAACCCTAATAAGAATCTTACATGTAAGGATATATGTAACAATCTTCAAAAGTAACAAGTATAAAAACTTATTTGTGGTTAAAAATCTATATTACTTTAGTTATCTCCTAGGTATTTTGCTAAAATAATCTAAATATAATTTTTATCTATTATAAATGAATATGTGCTCACAAATGCATCTTATGTGTAAAAAATGTATTTATATAAGTTATTTTTATCGATAGTCATATGTGGTTTTCTTAATTATATATGTAAATTTTTAAATCTATTTTCGTAAATTTAAAGTAACTATATTTATACTAGTTTCCAAGAGTTTATATATGATTATTAGAATAACCTATTAACTTCTTAAAGTATATATAGGTTATTGATAAAGGAAATTTATTTCCTAGATTAAACCCTAATAAGGGCGACCTATATGTATATGGATGTGGATGTATACACTGTGCATTGATTCTTGGTTGTATAGTTTGGACTTTCGTAGATTACTTGTGAACTTTAGCATATGTCTAGACATAGATATGATATTTGGTATCGCAGTCTCAGCAACTCGGACAAAACTCCAGGCAATTATACCTTGCCAACTTGTACAGTATTTTATATGTATATTGTTATTCAGTCATTTTACTATTCATGTCCATTTTTTGTTTACTGTCTTTTTCTATTGACACTTGTTGGACGAGTTACACGACTAAGTGCATGTATTACTTATTTTTGTCATATTATCATTATACATATTCATGTTTTCTACTTGTGATATTACTTGTTGCTCCAGATTTTCATTACTTGAGCATGTTACTTGATTTGACTCGTTCCTGACTAGACATTAGTTTGAATTGACTTGTTTCTTTGATTCCTTAGGCAAGGATAGCATTGTTAGTACTTGGCTATTGACCACTCTCGATCGTTAGTATGCACTGTACTCGATAGAGACTTCATATAGATAGTTAGCACGTACCATATTGCTTTCTATAGGACCGTTAGTTCGTGCCACGCTGCAGTTTTACCGAATATTTCCTTTTAGCCACGACTAATGTCGTTAATTTCGACGGCTTGCCACCCTATTAGATGTAGTATTCATTGTATTTATTTTCTTGTTTCCTTTGCATATTTTTTATACTGTAACATTTGAATGTATATTATATATTTTGCTACATCTCTTCTGAGGACCTGGTGATCTCTCCAGGTTACTGCTGAGTTGATAGAATAGACGGATGATTATGATTGCATCTAATGATTCAGGTATTTTTAGTGCATGGTTTTATTATATCATTCTCTCATGTTATATATTCTTATCATGATATATTTTGTTGTTATTAGCCTAGTTTTATAGACTCATATTTTCTTTGGAGTCTACTCGAGCATACATGCTAGTGGGCTGCAGACCATGACATATGTTGCTCATTCATGATATTTATATTTCGTTGATTGAATAATAGTTTTCATGACATCATGGAGATTTGTAGATAGATATACTCGCCCTCTGTCATAACCCGTACCCAGTATTTGGACATGAGCCGTGGGTACGTCCAGTCTACACCGCAATATTGGCAGTAGAATACTGTCTAATCATCTCCACATTTATCAACACAATCACGCAGTTTATATATTTGCACAATGCAATCCAAATCCGCAGATAAGTCCAAGGCAGAATAATATTTGTATAATAACCACAATCAGATAGAAAAGATGTGAAATAAACTGAATAGTCTCAAAGAGAGATCAAATAATACTAGGTGAATATCCACTAATCAACTCACAAATCCTCAAAATAGAAATAACAACTAAAAGGTCTCCGGAAAACAAATCAGGCTAACAATGAAATAATGTCTACTAAAAATCACCTGCAGTGGGTAGCTCCCCAAAAGTCGCATCCGGATCGTCCTGCATGCCAAGATTGTGATATGTAGTATGCTCATAATATGTGGTACAGAAATCTTCTAACTCATCACCTAAAAATGTTGGTTTTTCCAGTCAGGAATGGAACAAGCATACAGACTGACAGGCTATTCGCAACGTAATAGAATTTACAATACATGAAAATAGTATATGTGGAAGAAAACTAGAAAGTAAATTGATGTCATGACATAATTAGAATGAAGCAGGAATATATAACAGAGTATATCAACTAGAAGAAAATATGTAAACATGGTGACATGGCAAGTGGTGAGAAAAATAAGAAAATAATAAATGAGGCAACTATCTATGTGTGTTGAAATATCGATTTCGACGTGTGAACGGCTAGGAGATAAATCAGGCACCCCACACGTGAAATGTGCGACTGCTATTCTCCACGAAAGAAACGAGGGATAGAAAGGATAGTTCACACATCTACTAAGATATTTTCTCTTCCGACGTACTCATGGACCCTAATAAGTCAAGAAGGGATAAGCATGATAAACAAGAAATATAATAGGTGGAGATCCATGATACAAACTCATGTGACCAGCGTGTCAACAAGCAAAGAAGCATATGTATAGTATGTACTGGAAACTATTAGAATTAAAAGCAATCAGAAAGTGTACTTGCATGTGGTCCAGAGCTGCGGGTACGAGTCAGGTGCTGAGTCAGAGTCCAAATAACCTATTTTTGAAATTTACCATGTTATTAGATGATTCAAACAAAATACACTTATTTTGCTTTCTTAAGTTTTAGCCTAACTAGTTATCTTATTAACCTTATAAGTACATGTGCACTCTGTTCTCCTAGTAGGTCAATAACCATTTGCCTCTATAGGTATAAGCTTGAGTATCTCACTAATTTTTGAACAAGAGATACCTATATCCACAAGTGCCTTAGGGTCCATGTAGTAGGTAATGTCTACCTGCTACTGCTCTATATTTCAGATATCTCTCCCCCTTGTCCCGGTCCTACAAAGCAGTACATACTGCTCCTTCACATGTGTTGTCTACTAGAAGCCTCTCCTCTATTTTGAACTTCCTTTTTGAAGGGCTCGACCCCTACTTGTTGTCTAAACAATACCCTATCCAAATTCACATGTACACTAATAGGACTGGCACCTATATTGGTGTTGGTATCAATATAACTATCAAGTGGTTTTCCTTCCCAGGTAACCCACTGATACTTACCCAGGTCTGGTACAGAGTAATCTCATCTACTATTTAGGGTGGCTACCTGCTAATATTCACCCTTATAGATGTGTTCATGAATATTGCTACATTAACACTTACCACCCATTTCCTGGGTATGTGTCAAGTGTTAATCCCCCACACATATTGTATATGGGAAACACAAGCCTACTTGTACTCGTTAGTCCATACGTCTCACCTACTCGATATCCCTGTAGATGAATATATATATTGGGTGCCTATGCTACTAGGTTATATCTAGGCTAAGTACCTATCTCCTCTCTATGGGTACTACTTGTCATTAGAATTTAATGTACTAGGTGGCAGCTACTGATATCTTACCATATTCTCATGCACTAACACACCCAACTGTTATATCCACCCTATATTTTCTATACCTCTGTTCACTAAGCTAGACTATTATCATAACCCCATAAAAAGGAGAATGGTGGCAAGTTGTCGAAGACTCAAATTTAAGGTTATTGAGTGTCCCTAACTTCGGATATCAGCAGGTCTCACTACAAATGTTTTGTTTCCTTCTATAACTTAACAATCAGCCCAGTATTTGGTCAATCATGTGCGGAAATAATCAAACATCATCGGGTAAATGTTCCCAGAAATTTGATTGTCTCAATAGAGTTATCCTGCATTCATGACCTCTTAGAAACAACATACAGGATGTAGGAATTCTCTTAAAGTATAAAGAAACATGACTGGATGACTGAATCATCGAGCATAACATTTAATACACTTATTAGAGGAATCGTGATGATGCATATCCTAAGAAGATTGGTGGGTGTGACAAGCTATCGGGTAATAGGCCATAGTTTAGGTCAATAAATATATGAAAGACCTATCCTCCCCAAATCATGATGGACGATGCACACCATAGAGTCAAACCTGAATGTATACAAAATTCAGTCACCTTCCTGAACAACTCAAATGAAGGTAGCCATATAAAATCATCTAAATACATTTATGTCTCAAATTTATGAATGATACGTTGGAGAGTTAGTTGAATATGGCCTTGCTTTGCCTACACAACACTTCAGAAGACATCCTATTTGTAAACCACATTATCAGGTTGACAGGTGCTTTGAGAGACTTGGACTTATCTATAGGAAAAGAGAAAAGGATACGAAAGCAAAGAGACCTAGGATACATAGGATACCTCTTTGTACTAAGATTTTCTCTGTGTTCATCAGTGTATGACTGATACGCCAATCGTTTCCTCTATGTCCATGCTACTTGGTTGTTTAATCTTTGGAATTCACTGACACGCCCACTCGACTATCTAAATGTGCATCTTGGTTACCTACAGTTTCCTTGGTCTGTCACACGCCCGGGTATACTTCACATCTACTGTGTTTGACTCATAGATAGGTATATCTGCCCTTCTAACCAACTAACATCTGGTTCCTATTGGAGTTTGCTAGATGCTGGGATATGTAGGGATCGCATGTACCCTGTTATCTAATTCACCTGACCTCTACCCATCATGCACGAGTATTTTAAAACTGGAAGAAGGACGCTGGATGCATACAACAGTTCATGTCAGTATATACGATATGTACCTGCTAGTACATTCAATACACATTTAGCCTATTTGCTAATCCCCAGAGGCGACTACCTCTGTCCCTTACACACGCAGGATTTCCTTCATTGATGTTGTGCATACTTATGTACCTCGATACACCCATGGTTCACATTAACTAATTACTCCTATTTTCCTAATCTAGAGTCAACTTCCTCTTCATTTATTCCTCTTGAACATTGACACAATCATCTAAGCTACTATTGAGAACAATATCAAGTTTAATTATGATTGAAGAATCAGGGAGTTTTGTTTACAGGGCCAAATATTACCTATGAAGAACTTGGATGTTCTTCCTGGCAATGCTCTTCTCGAACACAGCGATCCTTTCGAACTCCAGGGACGCAAGGAGAATTTAGGGTTTGGGGAAAAGGAATGATCTGTCCCTTAAGCCTTTATACAGTGCTTCTAGATAGGGTCGAATTTGGTTTCTGGATTGGACTATGATTAAGCTAAGGATTTGAGGGAAGCTTATATTCCTATCCGTTCTGTTTCGAACAGAGACTTGATTGAGGTCGGCCAATTATTAAAATTTGAACTTGGAACATTTTCAACCAAACCCCTCTCCCAACCTGGATTGCATAAGTACCCAGTATTATTAAAACTCAAATGACGTTAGGTCAATACTCTAGGGTTTTTGTTAATTACATTTGTACAGATATAACTAAATACAGTAATAACAATGGAAATAATAGTGGTAATAATAATAATTTGGTTCGAGGGCTCACAAATCTACCCTCTTTAAACAAATTTCATCTTCGAAATTTAAAGACAGACTCGATGGTAGAAACATATCTCATGTCTTGAAAAGGTAGGGATAATGCTCGCCATCTCGTCATCTCTCTCTTATGTGGATTCGCCCGGGGAATGATGCCTCCAGGCGAAACCCCCAAACAGAAACATCTGGTTGCGTAGTACCTTCTCTCTGCAATCCAAGATTTCCACGGGTTGTTCCTAGTAACTAAGGCTCTGTCCCATCTCAATCTCCAAATGGTCTAGTATATAACTAGGGTCCGCCACGTACCCTTTAAGCTGAGACAAGTAGAATATGTTATGCACTCCCTCCAATGCGCATGGTAATGAAAGTCGGTATGCCACCGCCCCAATCTTTTCAAGGATGTCAAATGGTCCGATGTATCTCGGACTGAGCTTCCCGCCTCCTCCGAAACGTATCGTGCCATATGTCGGAGATATCTTCAAAAATACCAAATTGCCAACCTAAATTTACTCATAAGGTGATTTCCTATTTTCTATCAATATTAATAATCTCAAAACTAAGGAAGATTATACCTCAAACTCTAATGGTCTTCGGTGACTGTCAGCCCAGTATTTTTATCTGTCCTGAGCCACGTGAAGTTGCTCTCTAATTTGCTTTACCTTCTCCACAACAACTACTACCCTCTTGGGTCCAAACAATACTTTCTCACCCACGTCGTCCCAAGATAGTGGGGTACGATACCTCCGTCCATACAGAGCCTCGAAAGGGGACATTTCGATACTAGCTTGGTAGCTGTTGTTGTAGGATAATTCCACGAAGTGAAGGTGATCCTCCCACGAGCCACCGAAGTCTAGTACTCGTGTTCGCAACATATCCTCGAGCGTCTGGATGGTCATCTCATACTACCCATGTCACGACCCGCACCCAGTGTAAGGGCACGAGAAGTGGGTACGTCCAACCTACATCGCAGTGTCGATGGTAGAACGCTGTCCTAGGTCACAACATCTAATAATATTACCATACCTGTACAATAATATATGCCCCAAATGGAAGACAATATAAAGGTACAGCTCAATCACAGAATCTAAGATGGAATAAAGAATGAAGAGATGGATAAGATAAAAGAGTAATCTCCAACAAGAGCTACAATGAGAGTAATATCTGAGTGTACAAACAACCCAAATATCCAATAACTGAAAGTACATAAATAAGACAACTAAAAGGGAAACTAGTCTAGAAATCTAATCTAGACACTAGTCAAGTCCTCAGCGACTGTAGGATCCTCCTGAGGGTCCAAGTCACCGGTGTCATCTTAGCCTGTGCCATAATATGCCGGAAAGAACTCCTCCTCATCACCTGTAATATCCAATCAAGACGGGAACGAGCATAATACATCTCACGCAGTTCATATCTTTGATAGGAAATATAAAGCATGTGATAGGTTAAGATACATGAAATACTGTAAGAAATAAGCATGAAGAGATAGAGAGAAACTGATAAACGAAGTTATCTATATATGATAATAGAGAACTGTAAGTGACTATGTGATTTAGAGTATAAGATAGACATGTGAATGGCTTGATTTGCACATGATTATAATAAAGAGATTGTATATGATTATACTAATTTGAAATTGTTCACATGACTATTTCTACTCCCCCATGACCCAATCAATACACAAGGATCTAGATAGGTTATGTTATTGTACATAATAGTTTATACATGAAGATCATGAGAGTACATGAGAGCACATGAGTATACATTGAATAATAAGAGTCCACAAAATACATGATATTCGTGAAAAGCATATGACATGATGTATTCGATGCACCCGAGGGGGATAACATCTCATGTAATGATCAATATAGTACTAATCTGTGATAATATCGTGTCAGCATCAAGTAAATTAAACTATGACAAGAATATAATTCCTAACAAGTATAAAACGGTCAGAGAATGTACTCGCCCGGTATCTCGACTGTCTGATGAGAATAAGAGTCCGAACTGGAGTATCTGAGTCCTATTTAGAACAACCATAGGTTACGAAGTGTCTAATATGAAATAAGAATAGCCTACAATGCATTCTAAATAATTCTAGGTCCTTCTAGGTTAAAGTCAACCTGTGGTCAACTCTAGTCAAACCTGGTCAACTATAAGTCAACTAGTCCATCTACCAAATTTTAGGTCACACAAGTTATCAAGTCATTTTAAGTCCGTTTGAGTCGATTTGGATCAAGTTTGACTCAAAGTTGACTTTTCTCAGCTTGGTCAACTTGCTAGCCAACTCGACCAAATTAGGCTCATTGAGTCAATCCTAAACTGACTCATAACCCATAGACTATATCTAATTGCAATCACAACATATACTTATATATTCTATTCACTCATTACATATGTGTATGAATATAGATATATAGTATCACACAATATAAAGCATACCATTCAAACTACATAGAGGAAATACCTATATATGAAATCAAGGTAGAGGATATCCACAATTGAATCAAGTATATATATCTACTAAACATATAGAAGCATAAATGATATCAAAAGAAAATAAAAGGAAAAAGGAAAGAAAGGGAATGAAAGAATGGAAGAGGAAAATAAAATAGAAAGAAAAATGGGACAATAGGCCAACTGCCAAACTGAAATAAAAGGCAAGCCATTCTTCAAATAAAACCAAGTCAAAATGAAAACTGAAATGTGGAATAATAACCGTTCACAGTTAATGAAACTAGAGAAATCAAATTTGAAATGCCAATTCAATTCGAAAGCTTAAATAGAACTAAAACCCAATTTCATCCAAACCTAATACCAATGGATATTACCAAAACCAAATGATAACTGGGATAAACCTCACAATTATTTCGAACACAGTTTATGTTAAGTATCAGAAAAACCATATGTTCGAAACTCAATTCACAAGCCAAATCGAAAGAAACTCAATCAACATAATGATAACTGATAACTTGGACAAAAAGCAAATATCAAAACCAACTGAACATGAGATTAACATTCATCAAACATTTGAATCCCAGTTCGAACTCAAATCAAAACCAAATATCAACCTAAAACCTATATTCAATATCCAAACCCAATTTACTACACAACTCAAAATCAAAAACCCAAAGTACATTACTAAACCACATGTAAACTGGAAAATAGGATGGGGTACACGTGTGTGTCATGCTCATATCAAATTCGAGTCAAGTTTGTGTCCAGATTGTGTCCACGAAGTGCATATCAGCACTGGGTCACACGCGTGTAGTGCAATCATCGTGGGGGCATGCACATCGATCAAGGACTCTACACAGGCCACTTCATGTCTTGTGATCATGCACGAGGGTCGACCTAGCATAGGTCTAGGTGTCCAATACCCTGCCACACGATCACGTGCCCATGCGTCAAAGAATCACACGCGTATCAGAGCCAGCCTGCACGTACGTGCACGACAGGCCCTGGTCCATGCGGCAAGGACACGGGTTCGTGCACATGACACATGACACCTCGTGCTCGTGTCCACGTGTTCGCCAGGTATAGGGCTATGTGCACACGTGTCTATCTCGTGTCCAAGTGAGTCGTGTCGAGTGATTCGAATGTGTATCAGTCGAGATTTTCTCGTGTGCACAGTGTAGGCAAAATCAATGCGCGTAAGATTCCTCGAGATCCACTCGAAGAAATCCCACAAAACTTGATCAGCCTCGTGTCAGACCTGTGCCCTATGTGTCCACCAAGTTTGCGGTCACGAAGTGTCCTATCATGTCCTTTACAGTGCCCGAGCAGCAGGACACAGGCACGGCTCGCGTGCGAGCGTGTTCGTGTCCAATTTGGACACGGACACAACACGAAATTCACCTCAGTGCGACACAAATCCATAAGCAACATAAAGATCTACAATTCTGTTCAAAAATATTTGGAAAACAGCAATAAAAATCCCTTTTGGGCATTTTATCAAACACCTATGCATAGGCAGTGATACGTGTCCGATACGGATACTAAACCAATACCAACTTATACAAAACTAACCCTACGGCTAGGGGACACCTAGATGGATGCATCTATGAAATGAATTCATAGATTTGAAGGGATTTGAAAAGATTTACCTATTGAGGGTAAATTCCCAATAAAAGCCCCAAAATGAAGATCCTTCCTTCAACTTAAATGATCCGAAACTCTTCAAAACTGAAATTGCTAGCCACCAACAGTCCACAAACTTGATTTAGAATCCAGTACAAAAGACGAGGATTAAAAATGAAGAGAAATAAAGAAAATAGAAAGAGATGAGTAATAGCACAAACCTAGGTTTTTTGCCAGAATAGAATGGATGAAAAAGAAAGGCAAGTGCTCAATAAGAGATATTAAATAGGGCTCCTGGACCTTACTTGGCCGGCCACCTATGAGATTGGGCTAGGGTTTTGATCCAAGGGTTAGGATTCACTCTACAAGTTTAAATAAAACATTAAATAATAGGTCTAACTAGTCTCTAATCGAAATTTGCTAATTAGCTTCTAACTTGAAACTAACTAGAATGGGATTACTAACACTAACTAACCATGCTAACTAAGTCACTAAGTCATGGTGAGACACTAGGCTAGGCTGCACCAAGGCTATACTATCAAAAGGCTAAAAATCACAATACCAATAATATAGTATATTAAAAATAAAATATTTTAACATCCTAAAATGCCCTCAAACTAGAAAAATGGATGTGACAAATCTACCCTCCTTAAAAGAATTTCGTCCTCGAAATTAAAGACAAAACTGAATAGATGAGAAGGTTAGAGAAATCATACCTCAAGACTGAAAAATATAAGGGTATTGCTCGCGCATCTCATCCTCCCTCTCCCAGGTAGACTCACCTGGACAGTGGTGCCTCCAAGCTACGCGAACCAAGGATATCGCCTGGTTCCTCAGTACCTTCTCCCGTCGATCCAGAATCTCCACATGCTGTTCTAGATAACTGAGAGTAGGGCCCACCTCGATCTCAGAATGATCAAGTACATGGCTGGGATCTGCCACATACCGTCTCAACTGCGACACGTGAAATACATTTTGGACTCCCTCTAATGCAGGGGGCAAGTCCAGTCTGTATGAAATGTCACCGACTCTTCTGCTGATAACGAAAGGTCCGATAAAACGTGGACTAAGCTTTCCACCTCCACCAAAGCGAATAGTGCCACTTTGGGATCTGTCCAGTACTAAGTACGGGCTAAGTCCTGCATCTGACTGCCCGTCGCTTCGATATATAGTCGGACTGGTATCTCCGCCAGCCGAAAAATCTTCTCGATATGCTTAATCCAATCGTCCGCATAGTGAATGCCCTCGGTGCCCAGGAACTCTCTAGGATGCATCTTCTGAAAGTCCTGGATATCTTTCTCCCTCCGGCGAGGCTACTGCTGTACCCCCTAAGCAGTCACCATCTCTACAGTAGTACGAACCAGCTGATGCGCCTCGTCAATCCCCTGACGAAAATTGGCAGTCTGCCGTTGCTACTGCTGATGAGACTCCAGAATCCTCTCCACGAAGGAAAAGAGATGAGCAGCATCTACCATCCCCGCAGGTGGAGGCTGCTGCAGCGGAAGGATCTCCGGAAGGACCGGGCTCAGCCTCCTAGCTGGTGGAGGTGCTCCTCGAAAAGCTACAGAAACACCCACTCCTGAGGGCTATACTGGGCCTGCAGTACCGAGAGCTGGCTGCTGCTGCTGAGGACGAGAGGTAGCATGCCTCTCCTCAGCGTCCCCTGGTCCGGGGAGATGCGATCTCGTCTCAACCTTCCTGGAGACACAGATCAAACAAGAAATAATTGCTGAGAATGAGTCAAAATATCAAAGAAGGACAATTAAAATTTTGAGGAAGACAATAAGCAACAAATTGTAGATATAAGAAATCTTGATAAGGAGTTTTTCCTAGTGTGATTGAGTACCTTCAAATATCCTAATTCCTACTGCAGACTGCAGTGATACTCTAGTTCGAATACCACTGTATTTCTAAACTAGACCTGCATGGGCTACCACTAAAAACGTGTCACGACCCGTACCCTGGAGTAAGGGCACGAGACGTGGGTACGTCCAGCCTACGTTGCAGTGTCGGTTGCAGAACGATGTCCTACGTCAATCATCTGACAATATATATAAGGTACCTGTACAGTATATACACTCAGAATGGAGGTGACATAGCAAATACAGTCTCAATCATATCTAAGGTAGAATATGATAAAAGATAGATAGATATGAACTGAAATGAAATCCACAGAGATACAATCCAGATGAAAGTCTAAGTGTCTAAGATAATACATATCCAGATAACATCTCAAAATCTCAGTACAATAATCCAGAATAATACAATGAAGACATCCTAGTCTAAGGGAGTGTCATCCACTGCTAAGGGGTCCTGCTGCTGGTCCAGGTCACAACAGTCCTCTAGGGTAGTCTCGTAATAGGTGGAACAGAACGCCTCAGCCTCGTCCTCTGTAATATTTTCAACAGGTCCAGTCAGGATAGAGCGATTACAGTACATCTCAACAAATCATAACAGGTTAGGAAATATAAACATGCCAGGGAGTAATATACATGAAACTGAAAGAACAACATGATGTAAAAAGAGAGACTGTAAGTAAATAGCTACTGTATATAAGGGAACTATCAGTGCTAGTAATTTAGAGTACAAGATGGTTATGTAAACGGCACGATGTTGTACACGAGTAATCTACAGAGGTTGCACACGAGTAATCTACAAGATTGAATGCATAACCACTTCTAATCCTCCACCCCAATCAATACACAAGGATCTAGTCATGTTATGTTATTGCACACGAAGTATAGTTGTATACGATGATCATGTGGGCACATGAGTATACACGATTTGTACACGAATAGCATGAACACAAGGAGTACACGATGCTCATGATAAAGTACATGAACATGAAATGCCCGATGTATCCGCTAAGGGGTAACATCGTACGACAAGATCCATATAGTACTAATCTGTGTTACCAATGTGTCAGCTTCAAGTAAAGTAATCTAAAGCAGGAAATATAATCCTAAACAAGATATGAAATGATCAGAGAATGTACTCGCCTGGTATCCTGAATATCTGAAGAGAATCTACTGTCCAAGGAGTGGTATCTGTCTCCTATAGAATAGTACAAGTCACTACATGTCCAAAATAATATAACAGACAGCTACAATGCATCTACATGATGTTTAGGGTCAATCTAGGCTAAAGTCAACCCTTGGTCAACTCTAGTCAACTTATCCTAGTCAACTAGGTCAAGCCTAACCCAAACAAGTCTCACTAAGCCTAACCAGCCTATTCTATCAAGTACATATCAAAACTAGGCTATACAAGCCAGCAACACACAATTTCTATATAAACATGTATATATTCACTATAGGCATATACCCACATTAGGAACCATAGGCCATATGCCATAGGCCATGTGGTCTACTACACACATTTCTCACATATTGCAAACATTAATATTTATCTAATTTATATAATTAACACACATTCACTTATAGGCCATATTTATATAAATATATCACAATAGAGAGATAGGGAGAGACACATGGCATGAGTGTGGGGGTTATTGGAAATCAGTGTACTGTGATAGTTCGAGTGTGTGTGCCAATGTCATAGGCTAGTATATTTATCAATATGTGTGTTTAGATAGGTGGGTGAGTGATCAACATGTGTGTGATGCATATAGAATTTAGTGTGTGTGTGTGTGTCCTATGTTACCATGTGACAGTAGGTGTAATGTGTCAATGGTGGTTAGTGTCTAGTGTATGTGTGACAGTTAACAGGAATGTGGCAATGGAAGAGTGTATATCAGTCCATCTATGTGTAATATTGAATCAATGTGATAGTTAGCTAGGTTAGTGGAGAGTGTAGCTCAGGTTTTTAAAGTGTCATTATGTGTTCAAATAGGAAATAGATTAGTGTGTTCTCAGGAATTCATGGTGCATAATGACAGTTTAGTGTAATAGAAAACTGGAAATTCAAGTGCTCATGACAGTTATCTAATAGTGTAATGCAGTGTGTGTGTATATGGATACAATAGAGTGTGATAGCTAACTCAGGAAAAATGGAATTTATGTAATGTGTATGGAACTGAAATCTGTGTGAGACTTAGGAGTTCTCAGGACATTAAGTAAATGACAGTTTGTGAATATAAGTTTAACATCAAAAATACATTTCAAAATCCTAAACCTTGCTATCCTCAACCAATTCATGTAACCATCATTAACAGTAAACTAACACACATGTGTATGAATCAAACATGGCAAATTAAACATCAAAATCAGTTTAAACAGGGAATTAAAATTCAGGATTTCAATTTCAGGAATTGTGTATCAGTTGACTAGGGAATTTGCATTTTGAAACATAAAAGCATGATAATAATCCAAAATAAAGGTTGGTAACTAATCCTCCACATGTGCACGTGTCTCACGAGGGTCTGTGTCCAACCAAGTGGACATAGCCATGTCTAAATAACTCAAACACCATACGAGTGCACAGGACTGTGCGCAGCGTCGTACACGCGTGCACGTATGTCCAGCGCACGAAACATGCCACGTGGGGACACGTGGCCGTGCACACACGTACGCCGGGGGTAGGGCTACCCCTCGGACACGCTGTACCATGTCCTTGACACGTGTCGTGACGTGTCCAGCCACGTATCAGTGGCTAAAAATGTGCGCGTACAGCACAGTGTCGGGTCAGTGCACGTGTGATTACTCTCTCGACACAACACGACACGCGATAAGGTTTCAGGGGGTCGTGTCAGACACTGCCCCTACCTCTGTATCGAGTTGCACGTGTCCAAGTGTCGTGTACAGTACACACGATACAATGAACAGCAGGACAGTGCCCTGCGTGTCAGCACAGCGTGTTCGTGTCCCTGTGTGGACACGACACGACTGCAAATTCAGTGAACAATAACACAAAACATTAAGCAAACCCTAGATCTAGAATTTTATTCAAAAACATTTGTAAAAATAGCACAAAACTATGGTTGTGGCGTTTCATCAAACACCTAGCCTATAGGTTTGATACGTGTCCGATACGGACACGAAACCTAATGTAATTTGCACCAAACTTCTACTGTAGCTAGGGAACACCTAGATCTAAGCTACCATGCACTAAAAATAAGAACTAAATAGAATTTGAGGGTTTTACCTATGAATTGCAAGGATCAAGGCAAAGTTCCAAATCAAACGGTTCTCGTTGCTAGCCAACTCCTCCCAATTGCTCTAAAACTGAGATTGCTCCTCAAAATCAGCAAGTAGAGGTTGGTTAGAATCATATGCAAAAGATTTGGGTCGAAAAGGATTAAAAATAAATTTTCTAGGAATTTAGGAAAGTAGAGATTTACCTTTCCTTAAAAAACTTGGATGAACACAAAAGAGGCAAGAGCAAGTCATTAGGACATTAAATAGGGGGGGTTTCCGCTATGGCCGACCATGGGTTGTTTAGCTAGTGTTAGGGTTTCATGTTATGGCCCATGTGTAAAACTCCTAAATTTCTACTATTTTTTTAAATTTGGTACTGATTTATTTTTTATTATTTTGTATTGTACGTCGCGTAGTTGTATTGTACGTCGCGCACAAAATTTAGTTTCGTAATTGCTCGACGAGTGCGAATATGTGCGAGCGTAGATATTTTTGAAAAATATTATTCTATTTTATAGTTTCATAATAATATAGATAATAATTATTTTTAGCTATCGTACCAAGATTTCCAAGTTTATGATTTTAATTTTGAAAAGCCTTTCATTTATACAGTTAAAATAATAAATAATTTTCCTATAAAATGGTAGATTAGAAAAGTATATTTATGTAAATATTATTTGGTCATACATATATATTTTGTAATTATTTATTATTTTATTTTTAAATAATAATAAAATTTTTGAAATTATTATTATTAGTATTTTTGGAAATTATATTTTGAAATTATTGTGGCAATTTAAAATCTTGATTTGAATTATTTTAAATAGTTTAAAATAGGGATGAAGATTTATCTATGTTGGGTTTATTTGGGTTAAACTATATTTAGATTTGATTTTGATTGAATTGATTTATTTAAATTAAATGGCATATTATCTATTAGGGATTTAAAATCCTCCTACGTCTTATCCAACTGGGAATTCCCACCTCCTATATAAGGAGAGTACCTCCATATTATTTTCTCCACAATTCATCTTCCATAAATTCTACAACCCAAATTGTGCATCGTGTCCGTGTCCCATCCACTATTCTCCTCTTTTACATATATATTGTTTTCGTCCCATGCCCGACAACTCCGCACATCCTCCCCCGTCGTGTCAAACACACCCGACACGACACCACCCTAACCCGCAAATACATATCCAAAATCTAAGACCTACGACCTCTTCTCATGACCCACGACCTCCACCATTCCCGTCGATACGGCCGACCACCTTGTGACCACCCCGTCACCCTGGCCGTGCCCGGCTCCAGCAAACCCAAACCCGACAGCTTCCAATTACCACCACCCAGACCGCCCGACTCTCCGGTCACGTCCTGCCAAACACCACCCACTGCCATGTCAACCCGACCACACACGCCCTGACCTCCATACACCCACCGACGGCACCAACAACAAACCCACGCCAGAACCCCTAACGCCACCATGTCCCACTGCCACCGCCAGATCCCACATCCCGACCAGCCACCCCGTCGACTCCACGACCACCACCTCCACCATTCCCCGTCACCATCACAACCACTAACGCCACAGCCTACACCACTCCACCACCAGCCACCACAACAGCCACCCACCATCACCACTGCGGCTAGCGCGGTCTCTAGCCAAACCAACCCGACCATAACAGGTACGTATAAAAAACAAAGAAAGTAGAAACCATCACCGCCACCGTACTTACCTCCGCTCGCCGGCCACCCTCACCGCGCCGCTCCGCCATCCGACGTAGCCATCTCCAGACCCTCCGTTTTCTCCGCCGCGGCGTGCCCTAGCCTCTTGCATCTGCCGGCCGGATCTGCCGCCCGTGCGCGCCTTCCAGCGTCTCCAAACCGCCGGCGAGCTCCCCGTTCCACTCCTCCGTCGACCAAGACCTCATCCCACAGCTCCGCCACCCTCTTTCCGTACAGATCCTCCGTCGACCCTCCGCTCTTCCGTCGATCGAACCCACAGCTCCGCCACCCTCTTCCCGTACAGATCCGACCGTCGCCCCCTTCTTTCCTCTTCTTCTCGCTCTCTCCGCCTCACTCTCTCTCACGCGTGTCTCTCTCCTCTCCTTCTTCTGTTGCTGTTGTTATTTATGTTTTTTATTATTATTATTTTTATTTTTAATCCCTCCACTCTCTCTCCATCTCTCTGTTTTCTTAAAAAAATTCTCCCTCCCCTTTCCTAAGGACTAAAAAGTAGCAGTACGTTTTTGTTTTGTTATTAGTAAATTTATTATTATTATTTATTTATTATATTTTTGTTTTGCTGTTATTATTATTATTATTAGTTTATCATTATTATTATTATTATTATTACTATCATTATTATTATTAGTATCATTATTATTATTATTGTTACTATTTTTTTATTACTACTAATTAAGTGTGTGTAGGAAAATAGTAGTTGAGTTGTTGTTTTGTTATTAATATTTTTTTAATATCAAGTACATAGCTACATGTATATATGTATTATTACAAGCATTAATGTTGCTATTATTTCTATTATAATTATTATTAAAATTATTATTTACTTTGAAAACTATTTATTAGTATTTTCTAAATTATGTTATAACAAAATTTTGTATTGTGCTAATACTTATTTTCCAAATTGGGTTTATGAGCCCTAAAATATTGTTATATTGTCTTCTATTAGTATATGGCTTTTTAGTTTAAAAATTATATTTGATAAAGATTAGTTTTTGTCATAAATTGTTTTCTCAAAATTTTCAAGTAACTATTTGCATTTTTGGAATACAAGAAAATATAGTCTTATCTATAATTGATTTTCAAATAAAAAGTGTAGAAGCATGGAAAATATCAGAATAATGGTCCATGCGGCTCCGGGGAAGAAGCCCATGCGGCTCATACAGGAGCTGCCTTATGCGGTTCAAAGAGGACTCTCAGTCTCATGCGGCTCGGGAGTGTATGCGGTTCAGCAGGAATATGCGGCTCGATCGACGCCACGTGTCCCCTTGTGATCCTTCCCTACAGCTGGCCATTTGAGTAGTGGCCTCATTTAATGCTCTGACACGACTTGTCGACTGTGACGGCTCTGGCATAAAGTATCATAATGGCTCTGCCATAATGACAGACTCTTCGGGAAAAGAAGAAAATCTCTAACCCGATCCGTCAGAAGTCCTAGGTTGCCACGTGGCAAGTCTCATGCGGCTTAAATAGAGAACAGCTTCATGCGGCTCACTGAGAAGTCATCCTATATGACCGACAGAAATCAGCCATATGCGGCCCGCTGAGAACCCAGTCCCTGCGGCTCAATACAACGATAGCTTATGCGGCTCGTAGAGATTAGGCATATGCGGTTCATTGAGAGTTCATCCCCTGCGGCTCAATAAAGCGTTGTCTTATGCGGCTTACGAAGATTATCTCCCTGCGGTTCAAGTCTTGTCTATCCCATGCGGCTCTGGCAGGACCCACAATTGAAATACGTGGCATCGGATCAATCAAGGATTTAACCGAATCTCAACAAATATATTTGACATCATCATTATAATTACTGAGATCAAGGCATATCATTTATCATCAAGACAATGGGACACGTGGCGAGCAATCAGACATTGGTTTAATCAATCATGAAGATTTAAAGCAGTTAACATTAACTGCTCACAAGATTCGGTGCTATCCGCATTAATGGCCTAGATTCATTATAATCAGGATCAAGGGTTCAGATAGATTGAAGGAGCGCCGACATTCCAAACGAATGATCATTAGCAAACCCTAATGGTCATACCCCACTCTTATAAATAGCCAACATCATTTCTTTGCAGAACCCCCGGCAACAAAAGAATAAAAAAAAAAGAGACAGATATACAGAGAGAGTTCCCCTCTTTTCGATAACCACAGAGAGAGAGAAGCCAGGAGAGCAACACGAGGAGAGCAAGAAGAGCACTTCTTCGTCCACGCCAAGCAGATCTTCAACGAGCCAAGGCTGCATAACGATCGTCCAAGGAGTAAGGCAGAGCGGCCGTCGCTTTCCCGAGCCTCTATCGTCACCCCCCAGAATCAAAAATAAACAATTGTACTTAGACTGCTGTACCTAGGTTTTCGTCCCTAGGCTTTCTTTGTACAAGCGAGTCTGTAACGTGAAGTAAAAGTCCGGTTCTCTGATAATTGTTCTGTTCTTTTATATTTCATGCCAGATACAATGGCGACTCTGCTGGGGACAAACTTCTCCACGGCTGAGGAGTTGGTGACGCAATCGGATGCAGCCAAACTTGGCTCCACACAACAGAAGATGGTCGTCCGCTTCGACTAACAGGCGTTCGAAGAGATGCTCTCTGAAGGCAACGCTGGCCCGGTCCAGAAGCGCACCCGCACCGCGAAGGCTCGCAAAGAGTGGAGGCCAAAATCATTTGCTCCTCCCCAAGCCCTCGATGGGATACCCTCTGTTGCTCAAGACGGCGAGAAGGACTCTCCTGCGGCCCCACTTCAGACCGTAAATAACTCTTCTGTCCCCAAGTCCGGCAGAAAAAAACACTATGATGCTGGACTTGCAGGGGCAAAGAGGAACTCTGCACGATCCGAGCCGCCGAAGGGTATTAGCCGCAGGGAGAAAGCCCATGCGGCTACATCCGCCAACCGCATGAAGAAAACTCATGCGGCCACATCTGTCAGCCGCATAACTTATGCGGCTACAGTTGCCAACCGCATGGATGAGACTCATGCGGCTATCAAAGTCAATCGTTTGCAGAAAACCAATACGGCCACAGATGCCAATCGCATGCGGCCAGCCTACATGGTCGTGACTCCTAGCCGCACAAGAACTCATACGACGGCAGAAAACAACCGCATGCAGACAGCCTGCACGATTTCCAATCCCAGCCGCATAGCATCCGCTCCATGCTCCTCTCGATCAGTTTTCGACCGTCTCTCGTACGGTCCGAACCCTGATGATTCTCTGGATGATAAGCCAGACTCTGTGGTATTCAACTTGGACTCTTCTTATTATGCACCCACAAGTGCTAAAAAGAAGAAGTCTAGGGCAGCGCGGGCTCATCAAGCCCAGACAGCTGTCCCAACCTCCGACTATCGGGGCGTCCCGCTGATTATCACGCAGGCCTCTGTTGGGAAGTTGTATAGGACCGCTCGAGTCCAGTCCCCAGCGGCAAACGGACAAAGTGGTTCCTCTGACCTGCGTGAGGCTATCCTCCACAAACGCAAGGAAAGAAAAAGGGCCTCGGCTTACAAAAAGTCCTCACATGGACGTTACTGCACCCAGATCATCGTCAACTGCTGCTGCAACAACACGGCAGTGACGGAAGACCGGCCGTCCGTTTTCCAAAGATTACAGCATCCGAGCTCGGAGGATGAGACACCTCCTGTTGTCTCCTGCAATTCCGCGCAGAAAGTCCCTGCCGAGGGGAGAGGGAAGAAGACAAGCATTTCCAGTCCGAAAATATCAACCACTACAGCTAAGAAATTGTCGGCTAAATGGTTTCCCTCCACCAGAATATACCAACACACCCGTTCAAAGACAAAATCTGCTGCAATGGGAGATTCATTGTCCGCACCGCTGAGGGTCGAGGGAGCTGGGGGTAGCACTCCTCCGAACATCCATGACAATCCGATGTTTCAGGGAGAGGAGCCCGGGGAAACAACCCTCCCGTCAGGTACAACAGATGCCGACGTCCCCGATGACATCCATGACTCTCAAGATGAAGCAAACTCCGAAGCTGGGGGTACTGTTCCTTCCGAGTCCGAACCCGAAGAGAATATTCCCACCTACCCCGATGATTTCTTGATACACGGGTATGACTCAGAGGGCACACCCTCCACCGTCCCTTCCGTCACTCCTCACGTAAGGACGGTATTCATAACGGACAACAATCAAGGTGGTTCCAGTGATCGCCAACGCATCGACACTTTGGAGGCCATACTGCACGCCTTGGTCAAGTCTGTAGACGAGATCAAAGCGGCTTTTCCTACTCTGCAGGGGGTAACACCTGGCCAAACAAGCGCGTGTCCCGCAAACAATATAGATTCAAATTTAGCGGCACCAAACCCGGGCAATAATCCTCCCGAAGTAACGGCTCCTACTGCGACAGATGAGACCCGAGAAGTAAGGAGAGAAGTTCAAGAGCTCCGAGCCATGTTCCACGCCCGAGAAAACTCTCAAGACTTCAGAATACGACAACCATATCCTGCTGAATGGAGGGATGTTCCATTCCCACCAAGATATAAGCCGTTCAATATCAACCCCTATGATGGCAAGACCTCAGCAAGTCGGTACATCACTTACTTCGAGGTCACCACCGACCATCTGCCTCATGATGACGCTATCCTCACGCGGTTATTCATCGGGGCATTGGAAGGAGTCGCCTTCGACTGGTACCGCAACCTGCCGGACAATTGCATCCACTCCTTCACTGGCTTTAAACGCTTGTTCTTGGAGAGGTTCTACGAGGTAGGCCAGGACGTCACAATGTCTACCCTCATGGACGTCGTCCAAGGAGAGAAAGAGCTGACGAGGAATTACATTGAGCGATTTTGTCAAACCGGAATGAAGTTACCATCCGGCAATCCGGATTCTTCTTTGATTGAAATCTGCCAAAAGAGACTGCTCCCAACAATTAGTCTCTGGATGGGCGAAAGTCAATTCAAGGACTGGAAGGCTTTTATCATCAGTGCTACAAGTGCCGAGGAACGATTAAGGAAGGCTCGCCAACTGGGGTTGCATATGTCGGATGGAGAGAACAAGGGCAAGCGTCCCAGCACCAACACCGACAATGGGGGTAGCCCCTCCACCAAGACGGGAGCCTCGGCCGGCTGACTTGGAAAACAAAGGCCTCAGATCACTTACTCTTTTGAAGACAGCCACGTCAAGCCTATCTTGGACATGCTCATACAAGGAGATAGAATCCAGCTCCCTCCACCAAGACGGGAGCCTCGGTCGGCTGACTTGGAAAACCTAAAGTTTTGCCATTACCACCGCTACGTCCACCATGCTACACACGACTGCTACCAACTGAAACAGTACATCCAAAACCTCATCGATTCGAACGCTCTAGCCATCGATTTCGAGGAGGTAACCGTAGCAGCCAATATGGTGTCCGTACAATTCGGCAGCTTCCCTCCAACAAAGACTCAAGACGGTGTTATACCCATCCCTCTGGCAACAATAGAAATTGCTAATCTTTCGCCCGTTCGAGACCAAGTTGTCGGTCTAGTACCTCTCACTATATCGCGAGGAGAAATTATGTGGGTCCATCCGGACCTGGTTCACGAGGTGACCCAGTCCCCAACGCCTCCCATTCACAAGAAGAGAAGTAGAAAAGTCAGATCATGCCGCACCGCCTCGGCAGATGAAGAAGAAGTCACGGCCGTTGTTACTCGATCTGGAGCACAATCTCAGCCCGTAGCTGAGAACTCAACTGATGATCATCCGTCCACTACCACTGATGCTCCGGGACCGGCTCAGCCTTCGACGACCGACAAGCCTAGGCCGAAGGAGACTCGCTTCGACAAATCCCTCCGAAAGGAGACACCTTAGGGGCTGGAGAGGCCCTACAACTTTGACATCTTGGCACATTTGGCCAATACACCGGCCAAATTGTCCTTATACGAACTCCTAAGGCTCTCAAAGGATGTCCGCACGGCCTTGAGCGATGTACTCCAAAATGCCGATGCATACTTAGCTCAGGCCAACCTCACGGGAGACAATCAGCCCGCAAATCTCCAAGACAGCGCGTGTACGGGAGCGATGCCCAATATCGTCTTCACCCCGCAGGATATGCTCATCAAAAGCAACCTGCACGATCGCCCGCTATACTACATGGGATACATCGACGACTTGAAGGTGGATCGGATGCACATTGACCCTGGCTCTTCCATAAGCATCATCCCGAAGGGTCTGCTACATCATCTCCGCATCCCAATACATCGCCTGACGCCTACAAGTACCGCCATCAGCGGTTTCAATTCGGGCAGGAGCTACCCTATTGGGAAGATTCGTCTGAAGTATCAAATTGGCGACCTCCAATCCGAAGTCACCTGCTACGTCATAGATGCAGACACTTCTTACAACTTCCTTTTGGGGCACCCTTGGATACACGATTATATGATCGTGCCTTCCATGCTACACCAGTGCTTCAAATACGTCGACAAATACGGCTTCGTGAAGACAGAATTTGCTGATATCGATCCCTTCAAAGGGGTCGAATCTTACTACTCGGACTCCTGCTTATACGAAACGTCGAAGAGGTACCTTGATGAAGGAGACGCACAAACTCATACCGAAATAGCCACGGGATCAGAAGGACCCCTGACCATCCACCTCCAAGCTCGCAAGTCGGGCAAGTCTGCACCCCTTACCGCCACTCTGTGGAAGGATGTAGTCAGTCTCTCAGCGCAGGAGGAGCAAATGATAATCCGGCTGCCAAGGTCCGGCCAAGTGCCGAGACCCACAACTGAGCCACTGACAATCAGGCTACCAAGAGTCAACCAACCACAAGCAGGGAAGCTCAACCCCTCGGATAGGCCCATGACGATACGCCTCTCCAGGAAGGGTCGTCACCCCGATGCGAGGTCTGACACTTCTAGCGAACCAGCCACTCCTTGCCCCACATCAAATGCCAAACTGGGGGTCGCTAGTCTGCCAACAACTCCACGCTCTGCTCCATCAACCGAACCACTGATAATCAAGCTTCCCAGGTCGTCCTCTCAATCTTCGTTCACACAGGAGGTAGCCGAAGAGGAACCGGAGCTAGCCAAGTTTGTGGTTGCCCACACTGATGTCCCCTCCGCTGATGATGTAATTCCCCTAGAAAAGATACCTTACTTCATCAATAAAGGGTTATCTTTGAACTACACCGAACTCAATAAGCTATGTACAATGTATGCTATGGAAAACGGTATAGGCGCTCACCTACACACACAGGTGACAAATGTGTATACCGCGATCCAGTTTACTCCAGTAGAAGACGCTTACCGAATATTCGAGGGAGGAGACCATCCGATCATCTTCGGCCGGACGAACAACCCGCATCCCCTCGCCATAGAAGAAGTTGACCTCGGGTCAGATGTTGGAAGACTGCCTCTGTATCTCTATAGCCCTCAATCCAAATATCTCATGCAGAAACAGGGGTATGATCTAGAGACAACGCCAGGATTGAACTACGGCACTGGGCGACGATTACCTTTGAAGTCGCCAGCCCCGGCGGGCAAACCACGGAACTACTATAACAAAACTCGATGCGGGCTAGGGTATGTAACGCCTACTACGACCCCTGAAAGTTCAGACGAAGAATGCGACTGGCAGTCACATTCAACCGGATCACCAACTTTCGACTCAGATACCAGCATCGGAGACGTATTCAGATAAGTCATGTCAGTCAACATGGCATTCGCCGACGCTTACGAGGAAGACGAAGACATCCCAAAAATCCTCGAGCTTCAGCCATGGGCCCAACAATTGGACGCACAATGGGAAAAGCGGTTCGAACTGAGAGAACATCCTACTGAAGATGAGGTCATACAAGTGGATCTCGGCAGCGAATCTTCTTTAAAACCGATTTTCATCAGTAAAAGCCTAACTGAGGAAGAACGGGAGTCGCTGTTAGAACTTGTCAGAGAGTATATTGATGTGTTCGCCTGGAGCTATGAAGACATGCCAGGGTTAAATCCTGACATCACTCTCCACAAACTCAACATACGGCCGGATGCAAAGCCAGTCAAGCAGCAACAGCGACGCTTCCGCCCGGGCATCATGGACGCGATCGAAGCCGAGGTCAACAAACTAATAGCCAGCGGCTTCATTCGCGAAGAGCAACATCCAGACTGGGTCACCAATATAGTACCCGTCCTCAAGAAGAATGGAAAGATTCGAATCTGCATCGACTTCCGCAACCTGAACGAGGCGTGCCCCAAAGATGAATTCCCCCTTCCTATCACAGACATCATGAGCGACAATACTTGCGGCTTCGAACGTATGTCATTTATGGATGGCTTCTCGGGGTACAACCAAATCAAAATGTCTCCTGACGACGAAAAGCATACATCATTCCGAACATCGATCGGCACGTACTGCTACACAGTCATGCCTTTCGGCTTAAAGAATGTTGGCGTCACATATCAAAGAGCCATGAGCATCATCTTTAGAGACCACTTACGCAAGACAGTGGAGTGCTACGTTAACGATATAGCCGTTAAAAGCCGTAGCAAGGGAGACCATCTGCAGGATCTAAAGACGGTATTCGATCTAATGCGAACGCACAATTTGAAGATGAACCCCACAAAGTCCTTTCTGGGCGTATCCAGCAGGAAGTTCTTAGGCTTCATCATCACTGCCAAGGGTATCCATGTAGATCCCGAGAAAACAAAGGCGATCATGGAGATGGCTCCCCCGAGAAATCTCTGCGAACTTAGAGGCCTCCAAGGAAGGCTAGCTTACATCAGAAGGTTCATTTCTAACCTCTCCGGGCGTTGTCGACCATTCACGCACCTCATGAAGAAAGGAGTCTCAATCGTATGGGACGAGGAATGCCAGCGTGCTTTCGACAGCATCAAAAAATATTTGTCAAATCCTCCGGTCTTAGTAGCCCCAGTCCCTGGAAAACCATTCCTGCTCTATGTACGGGCAATGAAACACTCCCTTGGTGCTTTGTTGGCACAAAACAACGATACAGGCCATGAGCAAGCTATATATTACCTCAGCCGAATGATGATTGGGCCAGAACACCGATACACCACGGTGGAGAAGGAATGCCTCGCCCTGGTGTTCGCCATTCAAAAGATGCGGTACTACATCACAGGGCAGACTATACATGTGATCTCACGAGTCAACCCTCTCAGAGTCCTCATGACTAAACCAGGGGCACTCAGCTCTCGCCTCGCTACATGGGCAATATTGTTGTCCCCCTATCATATGATCTTCGTCCCGCAGAAGGCTGTCAAGGGTCAAGCCCTGGCAGACTTCTTGGCAGCCCACCCAGGATCGGAGTCATCCAGAATATATGAAGAGATCCCAGATGAGGTCGCCGATTCGAATACAACCACCCACGATAAAATATGGCGGATGTTCTTCGATGGCGCGTCAAGAATCGGACCCAAGGGAAACATCGTCGTTGGGATCGGAGTGGTATTGATTTCTCCTACTGGGCTGCTGATCAATCGCGCCTACTCTCTCACAGAGCCCTGCTCTAACAATGTGGCCGAGTACAACGCTTTGGTCATTGGCCTCCAACTTGCAAGAGAGCTGGGGGTAGAATACCTTGAAGCGTACGGCGACTCCCAACTAATCGTCAATCAGATCCGGGGCTCATACGAAGTCCGCCACGAAGACATGATCCCTTATCACCAAATAGCGATCGATATCATCTCGTCATTTGAAGGATTCTTCATCGAGCACGTCCCCAGACTCCAAAATATCGAAGCCGATGCTCTAGCAGGCCTTGCCGCTTCTTTAGCAGTGCCAACCAAGCTCATCATTCGGTTGACGTGATAGGCCATGAACTGGTCTGCTCCAAGAACAATGTTCAATTCGTGGCGAGTTATTCCGCCCAGACGGTCGACGAAGCACCAGACTGGAGACAGCCATTCATCGACTTCGTCGTCTACGACATCCTCCCAAAGAACCCAAAAGAAGCCATTTCTGTCAGACGGCGTTCTCTCAGATTCTTCTACGATACAGAGACGAAGATGCTGTATCGCCGCTCCTATGACGGATTATTACTCCGGTGCCTGTCAAACGCAGAAGCCAAAGAAGCCGTGCAAGAAGCTCATAACGGTGTCTGCGGGGCCTACCAGCCCGGCCCAAAACTACAAGATTGCCTACGCCGAATGGGCTACTATTGGCCCACGATGGTGGCAGATGCGATAGATTATGCTAGAAAATGCAAAGCTTGCCAAGTCCATGCAGACTTCATCCACCAACCATCCGAATTTTTACATCCGACGGTGGCGTCCTGGCCATTCGAAGCATGGAGAATGGACATCATTGGTCCAATCACCCCACCTTCCTCTCGAGGACATCGCTTCATACTTGCGATCACGGATTACTTCTCCAAATGTGCGAAAGCTGTCCCACTTGCAGAAGTTAAGACTTCAAACGTGATCAGCTTCCTTAAGCATCACGTCATCTACCGCTTTAGACTACCCCGAAGGATCATCCATGACAACGGTCCGCAGTTTGCAAGCCACGCATTCTATCGGTTTTGCGATAAGCACCGTATTCAGAATGTCGCTTCGATACCATACAACCCGGCCGCAAACGGGCTAGCAGAGGCATTCAACAAAATAATCATCAAACTTCTCAAGAAGTTTGTCTCCTCCAACAAACGTGACTGGAATGAGAAGCTCGGCGAATGCTTATGGGCTTATCGCACCACAGTTCGAACAGCCACCGAAAATACACCATTCTCCCTGGTATACGGGAGTGAGGCAGTCCTCCCCTTGGAGACTCAGATCCCCTCACTACGTGTCACCCTCACACATCAATTAACGACAGACGACAACTACCAACGTCGCCTGCAAGAGTTAGAGGCCTTAGATGAAAAGCGCCTCCTAGCTCAGCAAAGGATCGAGCTGTACCAAGCACGCATCTCAGGAGCCTTCAACAAAAAGGTCAAAATCAGAACATTCCAGGTAAGCGATCTCGTCTTGGCAGTCTGGAGGCCAATGGTCATGACTCACAAGACCGCCGGCAAATTCCAGCCAAAGTGGGAGGGCCCATTTATCATTGAGACGGTATTCTCCAACGGTGCTTACCGCCTCGCGAAGCAAAACAGATACTTGATCATGCTGCCCGTCAACGGCAAGTTCCTGAAGAAATATTATGTCTAAACGACATTCGCTACAAGATCTTTGAGTCATGTACCCGCTGGTACCACTGAACTCACACCCACAACATCTCAGATTATCGAGTCATGTACCGGCTGGTACCACTGAACTCACACCCACAACATCTCAGATTATCGAGTCATGTACCGGCTGGTGCCCCTGAACTCACTCCCACATTCCCTTCAGATTATCGAGTCATATACCCGCTGGTGCCGCTGGACTCCCACTTTCTTAATATTTTAAATTACCGAGATATGTACCGCTGGTGCCTCTGAACTCACATTCCGGTCACTCTTTCAGATAGTAAGTCACGTATGATTATACCTCTGAACTTTCTTCCTGGAAGAGATCCTCCCTCATGATCCAATACTCGCACTCCCAGTGCACAAAAAGGGTAATCGATCCACAAATTTTCGAAAACGGACATGTCCTCATTACCTCTGAGTCGTTTTCACTTCCACCAAAAACAAACCGCCCCTCACATGGAACTTCCACGTTCTCCTACCTCTGAGTCGTTCTATGTACCCCATCTTCATTGAGCCTACTCCTGCCATGTCATCATTACCTCTGAGTGGGAAGGCTCCGTCGAAGAAACCTTCGTGCTTGCCATGTCCACATTACCTCTGAGCAAGTATGTCGGTCTCCTTTCGACCTATTATTTGTACCCACAACCGGAGTACGACAAGGATAATAGGTCCACAAATGTCCGCTGTTGACCACGAATATCTTCCGTGAAACCTCCCCTGCCATGTCCTTATTACCTCTGAGCAGGAAGATTCCACGGTAAAACCCTCATGCTTGCTATGTCCTCATAACCTCTGAGCAAATATGTTGGTTTTCCTCTCACCCTATTATCTGTACCCCGAACCAGGGTACGCCAAGGATAATAGGTCCACAAATATTCCTTTGCTAAGCTTCTTAGCATAAATCCACCACCCCACCATGCCCCGGGAGCCCAGCTGCTCTACGGCATTCTTTTTTCCAACACCGAGAACGTCCATGACCACTTTGCCACGGCTGTTCCAGACATCCTGTCTAAACTTGTTATCCGTACCTAAAACCAAGGTACGCCTAGGATAACAGGTCCAAAAATAAATCCCCCAGCAAGTCCAATTCCCCAGACGCCACAAGTACAAGAAAGAGATGATGAGTTGAAACATGCTCATTTATTCAAAATTTAACGTACTACTTCATTTGGGATCATATCCCTTACAAAAAAAAAGAGAAAGCAAAGAAAACAGACAGCTGATCACTGCTCTGGGGCACATAACGCCCTGAGACGGTCCGTCAGCAAAACAACCGACCGTTCAAACCTCTGGGAGGCTCGACGCTCTACTTCGTGGGTCAGTACTGCCTCATCCTCCAGATGAGAGTGAGCCTGCCAGTTATCCTTAAATTTCTTAAAGGCCCGCTCCAGGTTATCGGAAGATCGGGAAACCTTCTCGGCCTCCCGAACGATCGACTCCTGCTCCGCCTGAGCAGCCTCCAGCTCTGACTCTAAGAAGGCCAGTTGCCGCTGGAGTCCAAGAATCCGCGCCTTCGTATCAGCAATTCCACGAGAAGCAGACTCTTCCCGAGCACGGCAAGCCTGACTCCTACGACCCAACTGGTCATACGAAGCGGAGAACTTATCAAGGTCCCCCCGTACAACTGGCCCAGCAGTATCTCGGGCTAGCTTAATCCGATCCCGAGCAGCAATGAGGAAGCCCCGCTCCCGCTCGATCGCAGCGGGCAAGCCCGCATATCGTACCGCCAGTAGTTGGGTCACTAGCTGATCAGCCTCTGTCAACTTAGGCTCCAGGAGCGCAGCTAACCCCACCCCGCCAGGAAGGGACTTCAAGGTTGCAATCTGACCTCGGGCACACTGGAGAGAGAGAAAATGGGGTCCTCCGCTCCATGGTAGCGTCTATGCCCCTTTTCAAATGACGATAGAAGATGTCGACCACGTCCTGCGTCACCTCGTCCAGAGTCTCCGTGGAGGCCGGTGTCAACGGGAGTGTGGCTGGCAGCACCGAAGAAGACGTAACAGAATCTGCCGCTCCCGCCACAAGAGAAACCAGCTCCGCACGAAAGGACGCTTGAACAACGGCCAACTCCTCTTCGACAGCCTACAAAATTTGAATACTCGACAGGGTCGAGAGGTCAGTATCCGGAGCCGTATAATCTGCGGAGGATGAGGCGGAGACCATCGCCAACCCCATTCCCGTCGGCCTGGAGCTGGCAGGAGGCCCATCGACATGGGACGGAAAAGAAGAGGGAACGCTCCTTTCTCCCATATCACGGCAGGCCGAGCCTTCCCGAAGAACATCCACGGTGGGAAGTAAAGGGTCAGGACCTACAGGGCCAAGGCAACCATGAATCGATTTGACCCGGAGAATATGTTGATAGAGCAAATAAGCCCCCTCGGTAGTCAATATGTGGTTTAGCTTACCTGTGGAGGAGTGTGGAGGCTGGGGTTCGCCTACAACCATCACAACCTCTTCACCAACAGCCTCCGAGTCAGGAATAATAGACTCATCCGTCCTTGCATCCTCAGGAGGAGATGCACCAAGAATGGCGTCGTCTTGCTGAAGTTCAGCAATCTCGGAGACGGGTCCAAGGAAACTTTCGTCACCACGGGATGGGGCCTCAGCGGCTTGGGAGTCCTCAGCCGCCGCTGAGAGAGCCCCCGCAGAGAGAACCGCGGCACACATGTCGCTAATCAAAGCAGCAAGGGCCGGATCAACTACTGGTGCAGTAGATGGTTCAGGAGAGCCTGGTTCGTCAGACGCCTACAAAAAAAATTAATCAAGTCATATCCCCAAGAGGAAAGAAAACTACAACAAAGAGATAACTCCGACTTAGTCTTACCTCCAGAACAGCATCGGTACCTTCACCCCTCTCAGTAATAAGTAATCCACGAGACTTAATGGCAGCTCTCTTCACGAAAAAGGTCGCTCTGCTGTCATAAGACTCGCGCCTGACTCGTTTACGTGAGGAACCAGACACAGCTGGAGGCTGTTCTTCCCTCACTACTTCCTCTTGTGAAGAAGGCAACGGGTCTTTCGCCGATTCATCGGGGGTGGGAAGCGGTTGATCCGCTACTTCTTCACCCCTACCAGAAAGGGAGTCTTCGCTATCATCCTCCTCCTCAGCCGACTCGGAAGGTTCTGATTCAGGAAGAGGAATCTGGAGCGCCAGTTGCTTTCTAGCCTTAGCCCCCTTGGGCTTCTCCTCTAAACCGGTACCTACGATGAAACTGGTACTCGGATCGAAGTTAACAGGAGGTTTGTTCGCCATAACGTGATACAAAGCAGCCACGTACAAAATTTCCCTCGGCGCCTTAGCATCGGAAACCGAGAAGCTGGCCCGAGTATGATAAGCGTCATAATAATTCCACGCTCGGACACCGTCAAGAACGCTGCCTTCAAAACCCAAACAAGGGTTGGGACAATCAAGGAACAACTGGCTATAGCCAAATTGGCGAGAAAATCTACTAGGTAGGTAAGGCTCCAAGTACACATTATCTCGGTTGCGATAAACCAGATGCGCGGGGCGGATATTGCGCAACCAAGCAAGCATATCCGGAGATAGAAAATGAGAAGGCCCGGTACCGTCAAGATGTACCTTCCTCACTTCCTCATCAGAAAAAGGAGGAACAGACACAAAAAAGTCACACCCATCCACCCTCGCCAGCACCCTCCGACAAGCTGGCATAGTGTTGTATTCCCAAGACCGGCGATGGCATTTGAAAAGGAAAGCGTCTTCATCTGTAGCATCTTCCGCTATCCCGGGACCCATCAAAGACCTGTAATGCATCGCCAACCACCCCATCAAATAGCGGAAAGGCAGTTCTACTCGCTCAAAATCCAAAGTCTTCTTGCGAGCAATAACCTTGGACGAGAATGTTCGAAGACCATGGTGTATGCTGCACACCATACCAGGAAGGAGGGCCAATCTAACTCCGAATACTAGTTTAACGGCAGGAATGATGAAATGACGACCAATCCTCTTGATAGAACCCGCTCCTCCCGAGACTACGCAGTTCCGTAGCCATATCATTAAAAATCCAGCCAGAAGCGCCTTCTCCGACATCTGTATGGTCCCGTAGTAAAAATAGCTAAAAGAGTCAGCTTGACTCCCGAATATGTCGCTCTTGGATCGCAACTTCTTAACACTTGACATCAGATCCCTTACCTCTCTATGCGTTCGAGGGGCTCGAGGAGTAACTTCGCCAGAAGGATCAACTCTAAAAAGATAATTAATCCAGGATATGGTGTGGGGAGCGGTCCCCTTGGAGCTATCCGTCGTTTTTATAGCCATTTGATGACAAGCACTATGATGGCACAACAACTCCCGATACACCGCAACGGAACCTGGGAGTTGTCTGTCCAAGTCCTCGAACTCCTCATTCGACGGGGTATACACCTCGAAAGGCTCATTCCCCCAAGGAAGTTTGGAGACAGTATACATTTCATGAAGAGCAAGCCCCAACTCCCCTCCTGGTGCAAAGAACGTCCCCGTTCGCTGGCTATACATCTCCAAAAGCGCTTCAAACAGTGGCTTATTGATAAAGCCCATGACAAGTGCCCTGAATGGCCTGGTAAAGTCCCACCTCCCGCAATAATGCTCCGTAGGTCTGTAAAACCCAAGTAGTCAGCCGGGCCCAAATAGAGGTGGGGTTTATCCAGTTCGGCAGTGCCAGCCTACCAACGGGATAAGACTTCTTGCGAACAAGCCGATTCAGAAAAGTATCAGCTTGAGTAAGTGTGAAGTTGGGACCGTATACATTCATGAAAGAGCCCGGGGCCAGACCCATCATGTACCGGAGGACGGAATCCTTACCCGCGTACGCTGACCGCATATTCGGATTATAATGGATGTTGCCCATCAACATCCCTGATTGAGTGGGGGTTAAGTTACACACCATCTTCCTGTCCAGCAACACCATATTGAACCATGACAAAGGATAATGACGTTCCATGAGAGGAATATGGATTGCCACCCCATCTAAAGAAAAATCCTAGTTCTCGGAAATCTTTAAAACTTGGGGATTCTTGATGATTAAAGCATCACCAAAAAGGAACAAAGGCTTCAGGTATTTTTTATCCAGCTTCCCAGTATTCATCATGGAACGGAGGTAATAGAGGGTCTGATTCTCAATGGCCTTCAACCTCTCCGAAGGCTCATCAGTAGGGAATTGATTCAACACATGCCTAATTAAGTCGTCAAGACGCACGCCCAGGGCGAATTGATTCGAACCCACTATAAGCTCCCCAGCAGGATTTACGGGCAGATTCACTGGAGAAAGACGAAAGAAACGAGGTTAGAAGATAGTCAAAAAATAGAAGCATTGGAAAGGTCATCTGAGTCTATGCGGCTCGGGTCGTCACAGCCTCATGCGGCTCAGCATTAGATACGTCCATGCGGTTCGGTGCATCGTAGCCTCATGCGGCTCCGAGTTAGCCGAGTCTATACAACTCAAATTCAGACGAGCTTATAGACCCATGCGGTTTAGGTTAAGCACGCCTACGAAGCCAGACTCATGCGAGCGGATGCGGATGTAAGAAAGCGAGTTTATGCGGTTCAAAAAGTGAGCAACGCTTATGCGGCCCAAATCGAAAACACATATGCGGCTCAGATCGAGTATAACAAGCTCATGCGGCCCCATGGGGTGAAGGGCTCATGCAGTCACATCGATAAGCTCCGTACATGCGGCTTGTGCTTAAAGTATGCAGCAGAGCCATGGCAACAGTTAGGGTTTTCAGACGACCCTTACCAGCGATAGGCGGGTGAACGTCGGGATGAATAGAACGCACAGCAGCCGACGGAGGAGTGACCACGTTCGTCGCTGCAGTCGTCGTAGAAGCAACCGCCTTACCCTTCGCGGCCTTCGACGCAGCAGCCTTCTTGGGAGCCATTGTCGATCGTTGAAGGAAGAAGACGAAGAACAAAGACGGCAACAGGGAATTCGAGCAAAGAGAAAAGGTAAAGAAACCCCCAAGAGACTAAAAGACTCTTATTTATAGGTGAAAGAGACCCATGAAATGAACGAACGTCTCAGATTACGCCTCGGATTATGCGCTGCTTCAAAAGATAAAGGCAAAAACACTTCGGTCAAGGCAAAACCAACCCTTGGGATCCTCTCCCAAAAGATGACGTTAAATCAAAACGAATCAAGAGCATTTAATGAAGATTTGCACACGTAGTCAGGACACGTGACAAAGAGCCTATACGGCCAGATGAGTTTATGCGACTGAGACACTTATGCGGCATCAACGGGGCCATGCTTCTTATTCAAAGTGTTTCAATTTTGCAAATTGAAAACTTTAAAGGGGGTCCTGTAGAAGCATGGAAAATATCAGAATAATGGTCCATGCGGCTCCGGGGAAGAAGCCCATGCGGCTCATACAGGAGCTGCCTTATGCGGTTCAAAGAGGACTCTCAGTCTCATGCGGCTCGGGAGTGTATGCGGTTCAACAGGAATATGCGGCTCGATCGACGCCACGTGTCCCCTTGTGATCCTTCCCTACAGCTGGCCATTTGAGTAGTGGCCTCATTTAATGCTCTGACACGACTTGCCGACTGTGACGGCTCTGGCATAAAGTATCATAATGGCTCTGCCATAATGACAGACTCTTCGGGAAAAGAAGAAAATCTCTGACCCGATCCGTCAGAAGTCCTAGGTTGCCACGTGGCAAGTCTCATGCGTCTTAAATGGAGAACAGCTTCATGCGGCTCACTGAGAAGTCATCCTATATGACCGGCAGAAATCAGCCATATGCGGCCCGCTGAGAATCCAGTCCTTGCGGCTCAATACAACGATAGCTTATGCGGCTCGTAGAGATTAGGCATATGTGGTTCATTGAGAGTTCATCCCCTGCGGCTCAATAAAGCGTTGTTTTATGCGGCTTACGAAGATTATCTCCCTGCGGTTCAAGTCTTGTCTATCCCATACGGCTCTGGCAGGACCCATAATTGAAACACGTGGCATCGGATCAATCAAGGATTTAACCGAATCTCAACAAATATATTTGACATCATCATCATAATTACTGAGATCAAGGCATATCATTTATCATCAAGCCAATGGGACACGTGGCGAGCAATCGGACATTGGTATATCAATCATGAAGATTTAAAGTAGTTAACATTAACTGCTCATAAGATTCGGTGTTATCCGCATTAATGGCCTAAATTCATTATAATCAGGATCAAGGGTTCAGATAGATTGAAGGAGCGTCGACATTCCAAATGAATGATCATTAGCAAACCCTAATGGTCATATCCCACTCTTATAAATAGCCAGCATCATTTCTTTGCAGAACCCCCGGTAACAAAAGAATAAAAAAAAGAGAGAGACAGATATACAGAGAGAGTTCCCCTCTTTTCGATAACCATAGAGAGAGAGAAGCCAGGAGAGCAACACGAGGAGAGCAAGAAGAGCACTTCTTCGTCCACGCCAAGAAGATCATCCACGAGCCAAGGTTGCATACCGATCGTCCAAGGAGTAAGGAAGAGCGACCGTCGCTTTCCCGAGCCTCTATCATCACCCCCCAGAATCAAAAATAAACAATTGTACTTAGACTGCTGTACCTAGGTTTTCGTCCCTAGGCTTTCTTTGTACAAGCGAGTCTGTAACGTGAAGTAAAAGTCCGGTTCTCCGATAATTGTTCTGTTCTTTTATATTTCATGGCAGACAAAAAGTATTTATAAAAATAGTTATAGCTTTTTTAATATACCAAACTCTTCGAATATTTATTCTTGTCCATGACTAAATCAATTCCCTCCTACCTTGTTACAAATTTCGAACCTCCCTACCTTAGCTAACTTGACTGATCCGGACCAAATGGAACAGTTCGTGCCACCATCAGAGGTCACCTTGCATAGTTATTGCACCGAAGTCGCAGTTCGTGCCACCTTGATCATTGCAGTACACCAGGCGCCTTACCAGGCAAGATACCTTGCCATTTGCTGTTTATTTATTTAGCTCATATTTTATGCATTATTTATTATTTTTTATGCAAAATAAACTGTGATACATGGCATAAACTGTTAGAACTTATTATTCATTTATATTTTCTGCTATGTATTAGTTTTCTTACACATTAAACCTAGAGTTAAGGAACCACCTTTGTGTGTTGCATTCATTGGCCTTGACACGTACCACGAAGTTGTGTGTCGCATGTAGAACACAAACATGCGTAACTGGCTGGCCATCGATATGTATAAGCCGTGCGATAGGAATAACCGCTAATAGAGGTTACTTGCTTAGTTTGACTTAGCGGTTAATAGAGATTTTGTGTTGTGGATACAACATAGTAGGCATTGGGCGGGAAGGGCAATTCCTTAGCGTATGGACTTCGATGCACTTTTCCTTGTGACCTGGAAGCTCCGCTGGAGATATGGGGTTGATGACCCATGATTATTGACGGCCACTGACGTTCTGCAGAACGTTATGCTCTTACTGATTGGGCCTCTGGTTCCCCAAGGGAGGACCATGCCGATCCTATTTAGCCAGGGCCCGTGCGTTGGAAGGATTGTTCTTAACTACATTTCACTTCGAACGGTTAGGTTATCTTATCCGTTTGGTATGAGCACTTTTGGTTTGGGTACTTGTATCTGACCGTAGCTTGGAACAACAACTTGTCGCGGATTAGTTCGTCACATCTTGTCCTTGTTTGGTTATAGGTGTGACTTACTACTTCGATGAGAAGGTATTGAACCCTGTTGGGGTCCGGATACCATATTGGATTCATATCGTAGAAAGATACGTCACCGTGAAATAGTTTACCATCTCCTGTCCTTGTTTGGTTGGGGGGATGGTAAGCTAGTTCAATAGGTGTGTATTGGACCATGTTATAATTCAATTGACTTATTTATTTGAGCAATATTTATTCAGTTTATATGGCATGATATTATGTGTCTTGTTACGTCCCTCTGAGGACCTGGTTATCTCGTCAGGTGTGTGCTCTTATTTTTTGCAGGTATTCTAGCTCTAGCCGTGGTCCTCTCTATTTCTTCGAGCATGATTGCACTTGGATCGTCTTCGCTTCGCTCGCTAAAATCATTTTATTTTCCATGTATTTTTCTTATTTATTGGTAGTGAATTTGTCTCCGTCCAGCATATTGTATCATGACAATTCATTATCATTATATGATATCTTTTATTCATTTATTTTTGTGTGGATGAGATTAGTTATGGTTCTACTGCATTTTATAGTTTATGTATCCATACGAGGCCTATGGTTCAACTGCATTTTATAGTTTATGTATCTATACGAGGTCTATGTACTTCGTATGAATACAGCTGGCATGTGTACGTTCCTAGTCCTACATATTTTGGGACTGAGGCGTTACACCATGGGCTTAAGTCATAAGTCATTTTATAAAAGTCACAAGTCGTTGCATTAAACCATGTCATGAAATGATTCACCTATTCTTAATCTTCCTATTTCAAAACTAGATTCTAAGTGACTAGAAATAGGTTAACTTAAGTTAGACTAGGGTCACCATAGCTAGGGTTAGCTTCTAGGCTAGTCTACTAAGTCTCAATAAATCAAGTCCAAATTAGAATTCACCAATTCAATAAATTAATTAAAAATTCAAAAATTCACCAAAAGACCAAAATACCCTCAAGATAGAAATGTGGTAGTGACAAATCTACCCTCCTTAATATAATTTTGTCCTCGAAATTAAAAGACAAAACTAAACTAATAAGAAGGATAGACAATCATACCTCACGGTACAAACAGATACGGGTATCGCTCGTACATTTCATCCTTCCGCTCCCAGGTAGACTCTCCTGGAGAATGATGCCTCTATGCGACGCGAACCAAAGGTATCACCTGGTTTCTCAGCACCTTCTCTCGGTGATCCATAATCTCCACAGACAACTTTGGATAACTGAGAGTAGGTCCCACCTCAATCTTCGAATGATTAAGTACATGGCTAGGGTCAGCCACGTACCGTCTCAACTGTGATACGTGGAATACTTTGTGGACACCCACTAGTGCAGGTGACAAGTTTAGCCTGTAAGCCACATCACCGACCCTCCCGCTGATCACGAAAGGTTTGATGAAGCGCGGGCTAAGCTTCCCACCTCCACCAAAACGTATGGTACCACGAGTCGGTGATATCCGCAGAAAAACCATGTCTCAACCTAATCACAAGCAAGGTCTCAAGTTACTAAATAACCAAACATGATCAAACAAACAAAAACAAATAACAACCTACTTCTAATCCTATCTCTAATATGTACCTAAAACTCCAACGGCCTACGGTGGCTATCGACCGAGTGCCGATGTCTGTCCTGCGCCACACAAAGTTTGTCCCTGATGAGCTTCACCTTCTCGGCTGCGTCAACAACCATCTCAGGCCCCAATAAAGCTCGCTCTCTAACATCATTCCAAGATAAGGGTGTACAACATCTACGTCCTTACAGAGCCTCGAAATGTGATATCTCAATACTGGTCTGATAACTGTTGTTGTAAGCAAACTCCACCTAGTGTAGGTGATCCTCCCAGGAACCTCCAAAATCTAAGACGCACGTTCACAGCATGTCTACGAGCGTCTGAATAGTCCTCTCTGACTGTCCATTCATCTGGGGGTGGTGTGTAGTACTAAACTTGAGCTGAGTGCCCAAACTAGTCTGTAGACTCCTCCAGAAATAGAAAGTAAAGCGACTATCCCGATCTGAGACAATGCTGACCGGAACCCCATGAATCCTGACTATCTGTTGCATGTACATCTCTGCAAGCCTCTCCGTAGACGTACCCACCTTGAATGGCAAAAAGTGGGCCGATTTGGTCAACCTGTCAATGATGATCCAAATCGCGTATTTTTCTCCTGGTATACGTGGCAACCCAGATACAAAATCCATCATGATATGCTCCCACTTCCACTCTGGAATGGGCAATGGCTATAATAATTCTCCTGGCATCTGCCTCTCTGCCTTAACCTGCTGACAGACCAAGCATCTAGCTACGAAGCGAGCTACCTCCCACTTTATCCCATACCACCAGACGTGGTCTCTCAGATCCCTGTACATCTTGTTGGCACCAGGATGTATAGAGTACTCAGATCTGTGAGCCTCCTGCATAATCTGCTCCCTGAGCTCTCCACTAGGCACACAAAACCTGGAACCGTGCCTCAAAGCGCTATCATGTGCAAGAGAAAACTCGCTATCCACTAGCCCTGCTCGAACCTGCTCTCGGATGCACCGCAGAGCAACATCCTCGAACTGCGTCGAATTGATCCTCTCCATCAAGTCCGACTGAATCTGAAGGCCCCACATCTGCATCTGAACTCCAGGCACAATCACCTCAATCTCTAGGCTCTCCAAGTCTGCAAGCAAGTGCCGATCCATAGTCAAACACATGGCTGTCGGACACCTACTCAAGGCATCGACAACCACATTGGCCTTCCCTAGGTGATACTGTAGTGAGATGTCAAAGTCCTTCATCAGCTCTAGCCACCTGCGCCGCCTCATGTTGAGCTCTTTCTGTGTAAACACATACTTCAAGCTCTTATGTTCTGTGAAGATCTCTACACTCTCTCCATACAAGTAGTACTTCCACAACTTCAGAGCAAAAATTACTGCTGCCAACTCCAGGTCATGGGTAGGGTAGTTCTTCTCATGGGAATGTAGCTGCCTGGAAGCATAGACAATCACCTTCCCATGCTGCTGTAAGACACAACCCAACCCAACCCAACCCCTTCCCTGAAGCGTCACTATAGTTAGTGAACCCTCCTGAACCTGAAGGCAATGTCAGAATCGGAGCTGTCTTAAGCTGCTTCTTCAACTCATCAAAAGTTGCTTAACACTCCTCTGACCAAACAAACTCAGCATCCTTCCGGGTCAGCCTAGTCAATGGCTCTACAATCCGAAAGAATTCCTATACGAGCCTCCTGTAATATCCTTCTAGCCCCAAGAAGCTCCTGATCTCTGCTACTGAACTCAGCGCCGACCAAGCCTCAACTGTTGTGATCTTCTTTGGGTCCACTGAGATACCATCTCCAGTCACCACATGACCCAAGAAGTCAACTCTATCTAGGAAGAACTCGTACTTCGAGAGCATACCGTACGGCCTCTCCCTTCCGAGTGTCTCCAGAATAACTCTCAACTTCTCCTCGTGCTCCTCCTCGGTCTTCGAATATACTAGGATATCATCAATGAACACACCACGAACTTGCCCAAGTATTGGTGGAACACCTTGTTCATCAAGTTAATAAATACGCGGTGCATTGGTCAGCCCAAACGGCATAACCAGGAACTCAAACTGTCCATACCGCGTCCTGAAAGTGGTCTTCGAAATATCCTCCCTCTTCACCTTCACCTGGTGATAACCTAACCTCAAATCAAACTTGGAGAACACCCGAGCTCCGCTCAACTGATCAAAGAGATCATCGATCCGCGGCAGCGGGTATCTGTTCTTGATCGTCAGGTTGTTGAGTGCCCTGTAGTCGATACACATACGTACCGACCCATCCTACTTGGGTACAAAGAGTACCGGTGAACCCCAAGGTGAAGAACTCGATCGGATGAAGCCCTTTTTCCTTCAGCTCATCCACCTGCTTCTTCAGCTTCACCAACTCACTATTGTTCACACGATAGACATGCTGAGAAATTGGTTCTGCACCGATAACCAAGTCTATCGAGAACTCAACATCCCGTCTGGTGGAAGTCCTGGCAACCCCTCCGAAAAAATGACCATAAACTCTGTAATCAAGGGATGTGGAGCCACCTGCTCCTCAACTGAAGCTCCGTAGAAGACTCTGCTGTCCTGCTCCTCCTGCTGCCGGGTGTACTCGAACTCTGGCTCTCCTGGCACTCCAAACAGAACTCAACCCCCTCGGCAATCAATGCTAGCGTGATGTCTGCCCAACCAATCCATACCTAATATGATATCGTAGTTCGATAGTGGCATGACGAGCAGACTCACCTCCAACTCTCGGCCTTCTAAAATAATGCTCCGCCCTCTACAAACATCACTCACGAGGATGACACCACCCCCGGTCATGATCTTACAGGTCCTAGGCAATGGTTCAGACACAAGACTGTGTCTAATAGCATATGATACTGACACAAAACTGTGGGAAGCCCAGAAATCAAATAGTACAAAAGCTGGAATGGAGTCGAGAAGAACCGAACCTGCAATCAACTCCCCTACGGCCTCTACATCCTCGGCCGCCATGGCGAAAGCTCGCCCCTGCTGACCTCCCCGAGCATACTGCTGATGCTGGAGGAACCTCTGCTGCTGAGTCTGCAGAGGCCCCTTCAGCTGGCCTATTGGAGCCTTGGCTGCTCTACTTCCTTCTGGTACTGGATGCATCGATGCTACTGGACAGTCTCTCATCTGATGGTCCGCTGATTAATATATCAGGCATCTCCAAGCATCTTCCTGCAGTCGTCCCGCCTGTGTCCAAGCTTCTTGCAGAAGGTACAACTGATAGCCTGCTGCCTCGGTGCCTGCTGCTGCCCCCTCGGCTGCTGATGCTGCACCTGCTGAAAAGGTGCCCGGCCCTGCTGCTGAAACTGCTGCTGATGCACTGGCCTCTGCGGCTGCTGGTGCTGAAAATGAGGCCTCATGGCCTGGCCCCCGCTGCTGTTAGATCCCTGGAAGTCCCAACCTTTCTTCAGCTTCAACCCCAGGTCGTCCTCCGCTGCCATAGCTCCAGAAAAGACCTCCGTGAAGGTAGCGTTCCGGTCACTCTTAGTCAGTGACCGAACCTTCCTAATTAAACCTCGACGGAACTTCCTTGCCTTCGTCTTCTCAGTCAAGTTATCGATGAATCGGGCCAACCGGCAAAACTCTCTGACTTACTCAACAACTGTCTGGTTCCCCTGAACCAGACTCTCAAACTGTGCCTCGATGCCCCTAGGGCCACATCTAGGAAGAACTATTCCTTGAACAGCTCCTTGAACTACGCCCAAGTCTGGCCCTCAACTCCCACTCTGGGATCTGTCTGGTACCAAGTATGGGCTAAGTCCTGCATCTGACTGTCCGCCGCCTCGATATGAATTCGGGCTGGTATCTCTGCCAGCCGAAAAATCTCCTCGATATGCTCAATCCAATCGTCCGCATAGTGAATGCCCTCGGTGCCCATGAACTCTCTGGGATGCATCTTGTGAATGTCCTGGATATCCTTCTTCCTCCGGCGAGGCTGCTACTGCGCCCCCTGAGTAGTCACCATCTCTACAGTAGTACGAACCAGCTGATGCACCTCGTCAATCCCTGACGAAAATCGGCAGTCTGCCGCTGCTGCTACTGCTGGTGAGACTCTAGAATCCTCTCCACAAAGGAGAAGAGATGAACATCATCTACCATCCCCGCAGGTGGAGGCTGCTGCGGCGGAAGGATCTCAGGAAGCACCGGACTCTGCCTCCTAGCTGGTGGAGGTGCTCCTCCAAAAGCTACAGAAACACCCACTCCTGAGGGCTGCACCGGGCCTGCGGTACCGGGAGCTGGCTGCTGCTGTTGAGGACGAGAGGTAGCAGACCTCTCCTCAGCATCCCCCGGTCCGGGGTGATGCGATCTCGTCTCAACCATCCTGGAGACACAGATCAAACAAGAAACAATTGTTGAGAATGAGTCAAAATATCAAAGGAGGACAGTTAAATTCAAATGAAGATAATAAGCAACAAATTATAGATATACGGAATCTTGATAAGAAGTTTTTCCTAGTGTGATTGAGTACCTTCAAATATCCTAATTCCTACTGTCGGATGCAGTGATACTCTAGTTCGAATACCACTGCATTTCTAAACTAGACCTGCATGAGCCACCACTAAAAACGTGTCACGACCTGCACCCTGGAGTAAGGGCACGAGACGTGGGTACGTCCAGCCTACGTCGCAGTGTCGACGGTAGAACGCTATCCTAGGTCAATCATCTAACAATATATAGGTACCTGTACAGTATATACACTCCGAATGGAGGTGACATAGCAAATACAGTCTCAATCACATCTAAGGTAGAATACGATAAAAGATAGATATATATGAACTGAAATGAAATCCACAAAGATACAATCCAGATGAAAGCCGAAGTGTCTAAGATAATACATATCCAGATAACATCTCAAAATCTCAGTACAGTAATACAGAATAATACAATGAAGACATCCTAGTCTAAGGGAGTGTCATCCACTGCTAAGGGGTCCTGCTGCTGGTCCAGGTCAAAACAGTCCTCTAGGGTAGTCCTATAATAGGAGGGACAGAACGCCTCAGCCTCGTCCTTTGTAATATTTTTAACAGGTCCAGTCAGGACAGGAACGAGTACAGTATATCTCAACAAATCATAACAGGCTAGGAAATATAAACATGCTAGAGAGTAAGATACATGAAACTGGAAGAACAACATGATGTAAAAAGAGAGACTGTAAGTAAATAGCTACTGTATATAAGGGAACTATCGGTGCTAGTGATTTAGAGTACAAGACGGTTATGTAAATGGTACGATGTTGTACACGAGTAATCTACAGAGGTTGCACACGAGTAATCTACAAGATGGAATACATAACCACTTTTACTCCCCCGCCCCAATCAGTACACAAGGATCTAGTCAAGTTATGTTATTGCACACGAAGTATAGTTGTACACGATGATCATGTGAGCACATGAGTATACACGATTTCCACGATTTGTACACGAATAGCGCGAACACAAGGAGTACACGATGCTCATGATAAAGTACACGAACATGAAATACCCGATGTATCCTCTAAGGGGATAACATCGCATGACAAGATCCATATAGTACTAATCTGTGTTACCAACGTGTCAGCTTCAAGTAAAGTAATCTAAAGCAGGAAATATAATCCTAAACAAGATATGAAATGATCAGAAAATGTACTCGCCTGGTATCCAGAACATCTGAAGAGAATCTACTATCCGAGGAGTGGTGTCTGTCTCTTATAGAACAGTACAAGTCACTACATGTCCAAAATAATATAACAGACTGCTACAATGCATCTACATGATGTTTGGGGTCAATCTAGGCTAAAGTCAACCCTTGGTCAACTCTAGTCAACTTATTCTAGTCTACTAGGTCAACTAGGTCAAGCCTAACCCAAACAAGTCTCACTACGCCTAACCAGCCTATTCTAGCAAGTACACATCAAAACTAGGCTGTACAAGCCAACAACACACAATTTTTATGTAAACATGTATATATTCACTATAGACATACACCCACATTAGGAACCATAGGCCATATGCCATAGGCCATGTGGTCTACTATACACATTTCTCACATATTGCATACATTAATATTTATCTAATTTAATACAATTAAAACACATTCACTTATAGGCCACACACATATATATATATATATATATATATATATATATATATATATATATATATATATATATATTTATATATATATATATATATATATATATATATATATATATATCACATTCGAGAGATAGGGAGAGACACATGGCATGTGTGTGGGGGTTATTGGAAATCAGTGTACTGTGATAGTTTGGGTGTGTGTGCCAATGCCATAGGCTAGTGCATTTATCAATGTGTGTGTTTAGATAGGTGGGTGAGTGATCAATATGTGTGTGATGCATATAGAATTTAGTGTGTGTATGTGTGTGTCCTGTGTTACCATGTGATAGTAGGTGTAATGTGTCAATGGTGGTTAGTGTCTAGTGTATGTGTGACAGTTAACAGGAATGTGGCAATGGAAGAGTGTGTATCAGTCCATCTATGTGTAATAGTGAATCAATGTGATAGTTAGTTAGGTTAGTGGAGAGTGTAGCTTAGGTTTTTAGAGTGTCACTATGTGTTCAAATAGGAAATAGATTTGTGTGTTCTCAGTAATTCATGGTGCATAGTGGCAGTTTAGTCTAATAGGAAACTGGAAATTCAAGTGCTCATGGCAGTTAGCTAATAGTGTAATGCAATATGTGTGTATGTGGAAACAATAGAGTGTGATAGCTAACTCAGGAAAAATAGAATTTATGTAATGTGTATAGAACTGAAATCAATGTGAGACTTAGGAGTTCTCAGGACATTAAGCAAATGACAGTTTGTGAATATCAATTTAACATCAAAAATACATTTCGAAATCCCAAACCTTGCCATCCTCAACCAATTCATGTAACCATCATTAACAGTAAACTAACACACGTGTATGAATCAAACATGGCAAATTAAACATCAAAATCAGTTTAAACAGGGAATTAAAATTCAGGATTTTAATTTCAGGAACTGTGTATCAGTTGAATAGGGAATTTGCATTTTGAAACCTAAAAACATGATAATAATCCAAAATAAAGGTTGGTAACTAATCCCCCACACGTGCACGTGTCTCACGAGGGTCTGTGTCCAACCAAGTGGACACAGCCGTGTCCAAATCACTCAAGCACCACACGAGTGCATAGGACTGTGCGCAGCGTCGTGCACACGTGTCCAGCGCACGACACAGGCCACGTGGGGACACGTGGCCGTGCAAACACGTACGCCAGGGGTAGGGATACCCCTCGGACACCCTGCACCGTGTCCTAGACACGTGTCATGACGTGTCCAGCAACGTATCAGTGGCTAAAAATGTGCATGAACAGCACAGTGTCGGGTCAGTGCATGTGTGATTACTCTCTCGATACAACACGACACGCGACGAGGTTTTAGGGGGGTCATGTAAGACACTGCCCCTACCTCTGTGTCGAGTTGCACGTGTCCAAGTGTCGTGTACAGTGCACACAACACAATAAACAACAGGACAGTGCCTCGCGTGTCAGCTCAACGTGTTCGTATCCCCGTGTGGACACGACACGACTCCAAATTCAGTGAGCAATGACACGAAACATTAAGCAAACCCTAGATCTAGAATTTCATTCAAAAACATTTGTAAAAATAGCACAAAACTATGGTTGTGGCATTTCATCAAACACCTAGCATATGGGTTTGATACGTGTCCGATACGGACACAAAACATAATACAATTTGCACCAAACTTCTACTGTAGCTAGGGGACACCTAGATCTAAGCTACCATGCAATAAAAACAGGAATTAAATAGAATTTGAGGGTTTTACCTATGGATTGCAAGGATCAAGAAAAAGTCCCAAATCAAATGGTTCCCGTTACTCGCCAACTCCTCCCAATTGCTCTAAAACTGAGATTGCTCCTCAAAATCAGCAAGTAGAGGTTGGTTAGAATCATATGCAAAAGATTTGGGTCAAAAAGGATTAAAAATAAATTTTCTAGGAATTTAAAAAAGTGGAGATTTACCTTTCCTTCAAAAACTTGGATGAACACAAAAGAGGCAAGAGCAAGACATTAGGACATTAAATAGGGGGTTTCCTCTATGGCCGGCCATGGGTTGTTTAGTTAGGGTTAGGGTTTCATGTTATGGCCCATGGGCTTAAGTCATAAGTCATTTAATGAAAGTCACAAGTCATTGCATTAAACCATAAGTCATGAAATAATTCACCTATTCTTAACCTTCCTATTTCAAAGCTAGATTCTAAGTGACTAGAAATAGGTTAACTTAAGTTAGACTAGGGTCACCATAGCTAGGGTTAGCTTCTAGGCTAGTCTACTAAGTCTCAATAAGTCAAGTCCAAACTAGAATTCACCAATTCAATAAATTAATTAAAAATTCAAAAATTCACCAAAAGACCAAAATACCCTCATGCTAGAAATGTGGTAGTGACAACAATCACATGAGCAAACAAAAATCACAAAACAAACAAAATCCTAATCCTAAATCTAAGCTATACCTCAAACTACAAAGGTCTTCGGTGGCTATCGGCCCAATGTCGTTGTCTGTCACGTGCCAAGCGAAGTCGATCTCTGATGAGCTTCACCTTCTCGGCTGCGTCAACTACCATCTCAGGTCCCAATAAAGCTCGCTCTCCAACGTCATCCCAAGAAAAGGGTGTACGACATCTACGCCCGTACAGTGCCTCGAATGGTGACATCCTAATGCTCGCCTGAAAACTGTTATTGTATGTAAACTCCATTAAATGCAAATAATCCTCCCAGGAACCTCCAAAATCAAGGAAACAAGTCCGCAGCGTGTCCTCAGGTGTCTGAATAGTCCTTTTGGACTGTAAAACCCCTAAATTTTCTACTGTATTTTTAAATTTTTGGTACTGATTTAAAATTTGTATTGTACATCGCATAATCGTATCGTACGTCACGCGCGACAATTTGATTTGTCGAATTTGCTCGACGAGTGCGAATATGTGCGAGCGTACATATTTTCATTAAAACATTTTTAATTTATTTCAAAATATTATATAATTATTATTCTTGCTTTAAAAAGCCATTTTAGCAATTATTAATCATAAATAATAATTTATTTTATACTAGGAAAAGCATGTATGCATTATTTGTGCATATATATATTTCGTAATTATTTATTTGCCTCTTTTAAATAAAAATATAATTTTCGAAATTTATTTAAAATTAATATTTTATTATTCAAAAAGATATTTAAATATTTATTATTTTCGAAATTATTATTATAGGTATTTTGAAAATACAATTTTTGAATTATATTGGCGATTTAAATCTTGATTTGATTCCATGAATTTATTTAAATAGTTAAATTTGAATTATTCCATTTGATTTTGAGCTAAAGATTAAATTAGATTTAAAATTTGATTTGCATTTGGATTGGATTTAAAAAAAATTTAAATTAAATAACGAATATTCTATTTTGGGGTTTAAACTATTCCTAATCATATCCTAATAGAAATTCCCACGTCCTATAAATAGGCAGGTACTCGTCCATAATTTGCTACCATCCAGATTGTGCATCGTGTCTGTGCCTCCCTACGTTCACTATAATTTTTAGTACATATACATCGTTCCTTCCGTGTCCGACATGCCGGACAATAAACCCTGTTCTCTGTGTCTCTCAACCACAACCACTACAGCCACCATCATCACCGTCGGATTTTTTTCCTCCGACGATTCCACCTCGATACCACCACCGTCAGTAATTACCGCCACTTCCAACCCCCATCTCCGTCAACTCCGGTCCGACCACCATTACCATCAGCAACCTCATCACCATCATCGGCACCATCCGTCACCAGCAACACCACCACCGCAACCACCAGAACCACCATGCTCGCCACCACCTCCACTCCTGCCTGGCCGTTCCCCCACACCACCGACAGCCCGGCGTCCCCGACAAATTCCCAAACTCCTCCCCGGCCAAATCTCCTCGCCACCAACGCAGAATGAACAATAGAAGGGGGAAGACCCTTACCTATCCTCGGCGGCAGCAGTCCCCGTGATCCGCTCCCATCCGCTTCCTCCCCGCACCCGACGACGATCCGGACGACGTTGCCCCTTTTTCTGGGTCGTCCGTGCTACTGCCAACCCCAACCCGGCTGCGCCCGGAGTGGTGCGTCGCCGACGCCGGAGTCTCCCGAACCGCCGTGTCTTCATCTCCACCGCTCCCTTCATCCAGGCGTCAGCTTCCGCCACCTCCACTGCTCGTCATCCTTCCGCCGCCCAACACCGGCTCCACCGGCGCAGCGCCCACCGAAATCCCCTTCGCCGCCGCCGATTCCGTCAGAGAACAGCGCCACCACCGGCGCCGTCTCTCCCAGCAGCTCGCCCGCGCGGAGCGCCCTCCTCCGCAGCACTCACGAGCGCGCCGACGACGGATCCGCATCCGCCTGGCCGTGTTCGGCCAACGCCACCCACGCGCTCCTCCGGATCTGGATGATCCCGCTCTCCCCGCGCGGTTCCCCCAGCTCGGCGCCACGCCGTCGCCGCCTCCTGTGGTCGGAGCTCCTCCGCCGGCCGTGAAGGAACCACCGTCCGCTCTCCTCGGTAATTCCCCCTTTACTTCGATTACTCTCTCTCTCTCTCTCTCGTTTGGTGAATTGGAAAAGGGACTGAGAAGATTATTAAGGGTTATTATTATTATTATTATTATTATTATTATTATTATTATTATTATTATTATTGTTATTATTATTATTGTTATTATTATTAATGTTATTACTGTTATATTTATAGTTATTAATATTATTAATATATTAGTATTCCGTTGTAAATATATCATTAGTATTAATTTAAATACTTTTGTAATAGTTATGATTTTATTATTGGAAATTGATTTTTTGTATTTAGATATAAAAATCCTTTCAAATTTTGTTAAAACAAAATGTATCTACAAGGTTATATATATAAATATTACATTTATTTTAAAATATGGTTTTAGAACTCTATATGATTTCCAGATTATTATTATTACCTAAATATTTTTACAAATAAAATATGGTTTTCTATCTACAAAAATATGTGTTGACAAACTTAGTATCAGCCTAAAAACGATTTTTCTTGATTATTAAAATAATTATTAAAATTTGTTTACTAACAAATCTAGTCTCAAAATATTAGAAATATTTTTTTCTAAAAATAGTATGAGTATGTTCATCACAGTTTCTTCCCGATTTTTTACCATTGATCACGACTGATCACGTGTTTCCCTTCTCATGAAATATTGGACCCTCATATATCGACCCTAGCCGTTGGACAGAATCGGACTTGTTGGATCATCGCACCATACCAGGCGTAACACCAGGCAAGACACCTTGCCTTTGCTGTTTAATTTCTTGCTCAATATCATGCATGCTTTTCTTTAGTTGTTTCTTTTAAATTATATGTAGATACAAATTACTATATTTTGTGCAATGGACTTAGATTTAAGGGACCACCGCATGTTAGTATGTCTCATGAACTGACACGATGTGCCACGGATTGTGTGTGAGTTATGAGTCGCATATAGCTTCGGACTTGCGTATCGACCGTACATCGGTGCGTAAAGGCCGTACGTTAGGATGTAACTGCTAATAGATTTTTTTGTAGAAGACTTGGCAGTTATTAAGGATTAAACAGTGTCGTGGAGGCGACGCATGTAGAGTATCATGGGGAGGGGGGAAGACAGTTATTAGCGTAGGGGCTACCTGTTCAGTACACATATAGATTTGGGCCGATAGTGTCTCGGATGAGCGCTACTTACTGCCCCGGGGCCGATAGTTCTCATATGAGAACTACTTTCTGCCCATAGTTGATAGTGCCTCTTATGAGCGCTACCTACTACTACTCTCTCTCCATCTATGCTGAACACTATAAGCTCCTGCGTAGAACGTTGTCTTCTCAAAGTATATATCACATAGAATGGTTAGGAACCTTTACGCATGTATGTTTTCTATTGAGCTCTTACTATTCAGTTTATGGCATGATATTATGTGTCTTGTTACGTCCCTCTGAGGACCTGGTTTTTCCCCAGGTGTGTGTGTTTTTCGTGATTTCTTGCAGGTGCTCTAGCCAAGGCCATGACTTGCGCTTTATTCCGTCGGGATGATTACTTTTGGATTGGTCACTTGCTTCCGCTTGCTAAATTCTTTCCTTGTATATTTCTTCATATTTAATTTGGTTGGTAGTGGACTTTGTCTCCGCCCAACTATTTTGTACATGACAAACTCAAAGTTGCTTTATATCATTATTTATCTTTGTGGATGAGATTTAGTGTCTTGGCTTTCTACATTTACAGCTTATGTATATATACGAGTCGTATATTTACTCGTATGTATACAGCTGGCATGATACGTATCTAGTCCCAAATATTTTGGGACTGGGGCGTTACATGTTTTTGTGGTGGCCCATGCAGGTCAAGTTTGCCGTTTCGGTTACATGACTGTACCGAACGGGCCTGCAATATAGGATTAGAGTCTAGAATCTCATCCACCTACTTGACATCCTTTCTTGACTTCAAATTTTGAACTCTCGTTCGACCTCCTTGAATTGCATCTTGCTTGACTCCTTCTACCGTAAATTTCTTAGTTTCGTGTTTAGAAAGATGACTACACTCGTATATGCTTATAGGTCAAACACATGGCTAAAAGGATCACCTTGACAATTAGTATGCATTAAGGTCTTATTTGTGTATAAAAGCATTTATGTTTCCTAGAAATTTGATTTAAAGGATTAGTTTATTCTAAGTTGGGTAGTAGTATATTACCGCCATCAAAGGATAGTTGAAATTTTACTTTAAATTTACAAGGTGGTATACACAAGAGGATAGCTAGAAAGCAGATTTTTATGAAATTTTGAAATTGTGAAATAGTTATATTGTGACACTTGATTTACGATTAAGTTCAAGTTTGGATTGAATATGTTAAAGTTTATCTCGAAATTATTATAAGTTATGATTTTGTAACGACTAGAGAAAATGAAGGGTTTATGAATTACGGTTTATTAGAGAGCTTGGGGTTTAAATTGATTCTACGATTTACAAATTATGAGTATTTAATTTTGAGCTTGAAGAGATAATGGTAAAAAAAAAAAAAAAAAAAAAATTTGAGATATTTTTGGAAGATAGGAAATCGACTTTGAAGAAAAATTTAAACATTTAAGATTTGCTCATATGATCTATGATATATAAAGTTATTTTGATTTCGAGTTTAAATCCTACGATTATGGATATTTTAAATTTCGGCGAAAAAAAAAATGATGATGAATTTATTTATTCGCCTTGCGAATTACGAGGATTGTTCGAGATTGACTAGAGATTTAAAATTTTGATTAAAGTTGACAGTTTAAAATAATTGAAAATTTGGCGAAGTATCTTGGAAAATTTATTGAGAAATTTCGAGGAACTTGAAATTTTAGGTTAGATCACATACTGGTGAAGGACCAAGAAACAAGTAAGGTCACCCTAGTGAGATAGAAGTATTCCACATTAGGTTGCCATGCCACATATGACTATGATATTGCATATACACAAATATAGTTAGTCATCGACCAAACCGATGAACATATCCTTTGACTTACTCGACCTTCCCTCAATTCTAGATCTTTTGTCATGACCATCTAATCATTTGAAACTTGAGAAATGATTAGATTGTTCCTTGATCATACACCATCTAAGTGGCTATCATATCCCTAGAAACTGTACTCCTAATTTATTTTACCTTGAATTGTTAGAATCTAAGTTATCCTTATTTCATGCTTTAGCTCGGTCATTTATTTGGTTCGTTAATCATTATCTCATTAACTCCCACTTTCTACTTTAAGTTCTTTGGTATCCCTATCGTGACTTTGATATTTGGAGCACAACACTAGACTTTCCTTTCAATCAACTTCACATGCAGGACCTAGACGAGCTCACCTTCGTGTAGGTATATCATGTCCCACTAAAACTCGTCTCCTTGTACTCTAATTTCATATTGCGACTTTCGGGTCAAAATGACTGGACTCTAATCCCTACCGTGAAACCAATATACTTTTAACTTGAGATGAGACTCGACCTCGACTAGATTCTTTCAACCCGATATATGATTTTTTCTACATAAGCCTTACATGCTTAACCTTGCATTTTATCTTGATTGCTGGACCAATGACACTATTAGTTTAATTCTTTAAGTTGGGTAGAATACCTTACGAACTAGCCTTATGAACTAGCAACCCCTTTGACCTAGTGACCTATATTAGCAAGCTTACTTAAATCCTAGAATCTAGAGGACCTAACCCATCTAGCCAACCAAGGACTTGAACTAGAAGACTATAGGACGACTGTGTAAAGACCATCACAGGACATGACTTAGCTCCTTTAGAAGTTCGACTATACTTCCTCTCAAATTTTAAACTCTCATGCCTATAATTTCACTCTCTTGACGAATGTTACTACTATAACTTAGATTTGCAAGTTCATTTATTTATCGAGCTTGTTCACGACATGTGTTATTGGAAGAGCTCCCACTAACATATTGTCTAATCAGAACCGGTGCATAATGGTCTGATCAACCAAGTGCACTTTGGTCCGCTTTTGTTTATTATTCTGCGTTGATGGACCATAATTAAACTTGGCCTTTAAAATTCCATCCACGACTGCCTTGAAAATTCCTTTGAAATTATTCGATCGTCTTTGAATCACGTATTCGTATTCGATAAACGACTTCTTCGAACTCTATATTGCTTTCGCCTTCACCCATTTTCGAAGGACGAAGGCGTTATACTTGAAATTCCCCTAGCTGTCCTATCAATTATGACCATTACCACTCCATGTTGTTATGTCTTCATCATAAACTCCTCGACCTTTCCCTCGACCCTAATTCTACAATCTTGACTTTCTAATCACTTGAATTTAAGAAGTGATTAAAACTCGTCTCTTAAATCATATCCTCAACCTAGACTACGACCATATAAATTTTTTTTAAAGAAACCCTTTTATCTACCGTTGTGCCTTCTCACCCCCTACAAATTCTTAATTTCGAGGACGAAATTCTTTTAAGTTGGGTAGGATGTAAAACCCCTAAATTTTCTACTGTATTTTTAAATTTTTGGTACTGATTTAGAATTTGTATTGTACGTCGCATAATCGTATCGTACGTCACGCGCGACAATTTGATTTTTCGAATTTGCTCGACGAGTGCGAATATGTGCGAGCGTACATATTTTCATTAAAACATTTTTAATTTATTTCAAAATATTATATAATTATTATTCTTGCTTTAAAAAGCCTTTTTAGCAATTATTAATCATAAATAATAATTTATTTTATACTAGGAAAAGCATGTATGCATTATTTGTGCATACATATATTTCGTAATTATTTATTTGCCTCTTTTAAATAAAAATATAATTTTCGAAATTTATTTAAAATTAATATTTTATTATTCAAAAAGATATTTAAATATTTATTATTTTCGAAATTATTATTATAGGTATTTTGAAAATACAATTTTTGAATTATATTGGCGATTTAAATCTTGATTTGATTCCATGAATTTATTTAAATAGTTAAATTTGAATTATTCCACTTGATTTTGAGCTAAAGATTAAATTAGATTTAAAATTTGATTTGCATTTGGATTGGATTTAAAAATTTTTTAAATTAAATAACGAATATTCTATTTTGGGGTTTAAACTATTCCTAATCATATCCTAATAGAAATTCCCACGTCCTATAAATAGGCAGGTACTCGTCCATAATTTGCTACCATCCAGATTGTGCATCGTGTCTGTGCCTCCCTACGTTCACTATAATTTTTAGTACATATACATCGTTCCTTCCGTGTCCGACATGCCGGACAATAAACCCTGTTCTCTGTGTCTCTCAACCACAACCACTACAGCCACCATCATCACCGTCGGATTTTTTTCCTCCGGCGATTCCACCTCGATACCACCACCGTCAGTAATTACCGCCACTTCCAACCCCCATCTCCGTCAACTCCGGTCCGACCACCATTACCATCAGCAACCTCATCACCATCATCGGCACCATCCGTCACCAGCAACACCACCACCGCAACCACCAGAACCACCATGCTCGCCACCACCTCCACTCCTGCCTGGCCGTTCCCCCACACCACCGACAGCCCGGCGTCCCCGACAAATTCCCAAACTCCTCCCCGGCCAAATCTCCTCGCCACCACCGCAGAATGAACAATAGAAGGGGGAAGACCCTTACCTATCCTCGGCGGCAGCAGTCCCCGTGATCCGCTCCCATCCGCTTCCTCCCCGCACCCGACGACGATCCGGACGACGTTGCCCCTTTTTCTGGGTCGTCCGCGCTACTGCCAACCCCAACCCGGTTGCGCCCGGAGTGGTGCGTCGCCGACGCCGGAGTCTCCCGAACCGCCGTGTCTTCATCTCCATCGCTCCCTTCATCCAGGCGTCAGCTTCCGCCACCTCCACTGCTCGTCATCCTTCCGCCGCCCAACACCGGCTCCACCGGCGCAGCGCCCACCGAAATCCCCTTCGCCGCCGCCGATTCCGTCAGAGAACAGCGCCACCACCGGCGCCGTCTCTCCCAGCAGCTCGCCCGCGCGGAGCGCCCTCCTCCGCAGCACTCACGAGCGCGCCGACGACGGATCCGCCTCCGCCTGGCCGTGTTCGGCCAACGCCACCCACGCGCTCCTCCGGATCTGGATGATTCCGCTCTCCCCGCGCGGTTCCCCCAGCTCGGCGCCACGCCGTCGCCGCCTCCTGTGGTCGGAGCTCCTCCGCCGGCCATGAAGGAACCACCGTCCGCTCTCCTCGGTAATTCCCCCTTTACTTCGATTACTCTCTCTCTCTCTCTCTCGTTTGGTGAATTGGGAAAGGGACTGAGAAGATTATTAAGGGTTATTATTATTATTATTATTATTATTATTATTATTATTATTATTATTATTATTATTATTGTCATTATTATTATTGTTATTATTATTAATGTTATTACTGTTATATTTATAGTTATTAATATTATTAATATATTAGTATTCTGTTGTAAATATATCATTAGTATTAATTTAAATACTTTTGTAATAGTTATGATTTTATTATTGGAAATTGATTTTTTGTATTTAGATATAAAAATCCTTTCAAATTTTGTTAAAACAAAATGTATCTACAAGGTTATATATATAAATATTACATTTATTTTAAAATATGGTTTTAGAACTCTATATGATTTCCAGATTATTATTATTACCTAAATATTTTTACAAATAAAATATGGTTTTCTATCTACAAAAATATGTGTTGACAAACTTAGTATCAGCCTAAAAACGATTTTTCTTGATTATTAAAATAATTATTAAAATTTGTTAACTAACAAATCTAGTCTCAAAATATTAGAAATATTTTTTTCTAAAAATAGTATGAGTATGTTCATCACAGTTTCTTCCCGATTTTTTACCATTGATCACGACTGATCACGTGTTTCCCTTCTCATGAAATATTGGACCCTCATATATCGACCCTAGCCGTTGGACAGAATCGGACTTGTTGGATCATCGCACCATACCAGGCGTAACACCAGGCAAGACACCTTGCCTTTGCTGTTTAATTTCTTGCTCAATATCATGCATGCTTTTCTTTAGTTGTTTCTTTTAAATTATATGTAGATACAAATTACTATATTTTGTGCAATGGACTTAGATTTAAGGGACCACCGCATGTTAGTATGTCTCATGAACTGACACGATGTGCCACGGATTGTGTGTGAGTTATGAGTCGCATATAGCTTCGGACTTGCGTATCGACCGTACATCGGTGCGTAAAGGCCGTACGTTAGGATGTAACTGCTAATAGATTTTTTTGTAGAAGACTTGGCAGTTATTAAGGATTAAACAGTGTCGTGGAGGCGACGCATGTAGAGTATCATGGGGAGGGGGGAAGACAGTTATTAGCGTAGGGGCTACCTGTTCAGTACACATATAGATTTAGGCCGATAGTGTCTCGGATGAGCGCTACTTACTGCCCCGGGGCCGATAGTTCTCATATGAGAACTACTTTCTGCCCATAGTTGATAGTGCCTCTTATGAGCGCTACCTACTACTACTCTCTCTCCATCTATGCTGAACACTATAAGCTCCTGCGTAGAACGTTGTCTTCTCAAAGTATATATCACATAGAATGGTTAGGAACCTTTACGCATGTATGTTTTCTATTGAGCTCTTACTATTCAGTTTATGGCATGATATTATGTGTCTTGTTACGTCCCTCTGAGGACCTGGTTTTTCCCCAGGTGTGTGTGTTTTTCGTGATTTCTTGCAGGTGCTCTAGCCAAGGCCATGACTTGCGCTTTATTCCGTCGGGATGATTACTTTTGGATTGGTCACTTGCTTCCGCTTGCTAAATTCTTTCCTTGTATATTTCTTCATATTTAATTTGGTTGGTAGTGGACTTTGTCTCCGCCCAACTATTTTGTACATGACAAACTCAAAGTTGCTTTATATCATTATTTATCTTTGTGGATGAGATTTAGTGTCTTGGCTTTCTACATTTACAGCTTATGTATATATACGAGTCGTATATTTACTCGTATGTATACAGCTGGCATGATACGTATCTAGTCCCAAATATTTTGGGACTGGGGCGTTACATGGACTGTCCGTCAGTCTGAGGGTGGTATGCAGTACTGAACTTGAGCTGAGTGCCCAAACTAGTCTGCAGACTCCGCCAGAGATGGAAAGTAAAGCGACTATCCCGATCCAAGACAATGCTCATCGGCACTCCGTATATCCTGACAATCTGCCAAATATAAATCTCTGCTAGCCTCTCAGTGGACGTACCCACTTTGAATGACCAGAAATAGGCCGATTTGGTCAACCTGTCTACGATGACCCAAATCGCATCTTTCCCTCATGGTGTACGCGATAATACAGAAACAAAATCCATCGTGATGTGCTCACACTTCCACTCTGGAAAGGGCAATGGCTGCAACAAACCTCCTGTCCTATACCTCTCTGCCTTGACCTGCTGACAGACTAAACATCTGGCTCCGAAAGGTGCTACCTCCCGTTTCGTCCCATACCACCATATATGCTCCTTCAGATCCCTATACATCTTGTTGGCACCTGGATGCATAGAGTTATGAGAACGATGGGCCTCCTGCATAACCTGCTCCCGAAGCTCTCCGCTAGGCACATACAGTCTGGAACCGTAACTTAAAGCGTCATCCTCTACAAGAATAAACTCATCATCTGTCACGTCCCAGATCCAGAATACTGGAGAACGGGGGCAGACACAGCCAGCTACGTATATAGAAGTGTAAACCACCTCGATATACGGTCATGGCTGTCTAGTTGTATAAGGGTTTATCAATAAGCCATCAGTCTCTTATGGTAAAGAATAAGCCTAGTGTCTCAATCTTAAGCAAGCAATAATAGTTACAAGACGTTAGACCATCAGATACTTAATAGTAAGGCATCCCATACATTTCATATACAGATGATCATGATGCTAGTCGTACAAAATGCGAGGACCAGCAAGAGTTTCAGTCATACATGATCAACCCTAGAATTTGTCAATCATGTTACAACCCTTAGGCAGACAAGAAATATAAGTATTCAACACAAGCTAACACTTGCTTGGCGGCTAAACGTCTCAAAAGGTAATTTTATAATAGAGCGGGAGAGCAAAATAAAATCTACTCGTTGCCAGGGTTACGTCTAGTGTTTACCATCTGGCTGGAAGGCTGGAAGATCCTCGGGTGCTACTCCGAAATCTGGCCATACAAAACCATCTGGGTCAAACCCCAGAAAGAGCAAGTGCCACAAGGGAGGCTTCACTTAAGAACTAAAACCAGCATATTAGCACATAAGGACATAAATGAAATAAAAAAGACATGAGTTAGAGAAAATAGGGTGATAAACGATAAATTAACTAAAGGACTATTCCGGTAACCAAGTTACAATCCGTAAACCAAATAAGGACCGGGGTTGTAACCCTTCACCTGAACAGAACTTAGTCTCTAACTAATTATCGATAAAGTAAAGCATACACAAGCATATCCTGAGATAGTCATGTACTAGATCTAGGCAAGACTAGACAAGATAGGACTCCATCAAATATTCACGGCCAAGCAAAGAGTATGGCTTGATACTTTAACTAACTAGGTTTATCACAATCCTAGTTACTAGCAAGATGCAACGAGATGTTCCAACAGTCACAAGCCCTGCTGCTATCCAGGTTATCCAGACACAAGTTAAAAGAATTTATAGTGGATACATCGCCCAGGAGACAAATGTATCCCATGTAAGTATAATAGTGGGTACATCGCCCAGGAGACAAATGTACCCTAAGAGAGTTATTAGGTGACTTGGGGGTGCAACACATTACAATATGCATATTACTTGTTTCAAGAAGTGCCCCACATGACAGTGGGCTGGAAATGTGGCCTACTCGACGGCAGGCTACAAGTCCATTCAAGGCCCCAGATAATGGGATCGCCTGTAACAGGAAATATCTTTCTATATGAGCTACTTTGATCATTCTAGAAATTAACCTAGTCAGATTCATCATGAATCCCTGACCGTGGTAACCAGGGATGCAAGTCCCAGACATGAGACGAGACTGGTAGCTTATACAAGCACATTCAAGAACAATCACCCACGATGTCAAGACGAGTTATTATTCAGCATGTCAAGATAGCCGTCGCAACAACATTCAAGATTACATGTTAGACTTACTTATCAAGATTACTTGTCAAGAGTGCACCACGGCGGGCTACTATCAAGATTACTTATCATGTCAAGAGTGCGTCACAATGGACCACCATCAAGAATTATCATGTCAAGGTTGCTTGTCAAGAGTGCACCAAGACGGGTCACTATTTAAGAGTTATCATGTCAAGTTACTTGTTACTTATTAAGAGTGCGCCATAACAGGCCACTATCGTGTTATATCCTTATATTATCATGAATGGGAGAAACTTGCATAAAATAGCTAGTAATATATTCTTGAAACCAAAAAAAAGATCTACAACTTTCATGTTGGGAGTTGGAAGAAATTCTGACCACAATTCAGCCAAATAGGACATAAAACAACCAAAAAACAGCCAAAATAGGTACTATGCGGCCAAGGGTGGATGGGTGCCCATCTTTCCATGCGGCCAGAGTGGATAGGTACCCATCTTCTCATGCGGCTAGAGTCCTATGCGGCCAGATTCGATGGGTGCCCATGCGGCAAGAGTCGATGGGGTGCCATGTGGCAAGAGTCGATGGGTGCCCATCTTCTCATGCGGTCAGAGTCCCATGCGGCCAGAGTCGATGGGTGCCCATGAGGTAAGAGTCGATGGGGTACCATACGGCAAGAGTCGATGGGTTCCCATCTTCTCATGCGGCCAGAGTCGATGGGTGCCCATGTGGCAAGAGTCGAAGGGGTGCTATGTGGCAAGAATCGATGGGGTGCCATGCGGCAAGAATCAATGGGTGCCCATCTTCTAAAAAAAATTCGAGAAAGATGGCCATGGAACCCATAGCTTCCAAGCTCCATAAAACTTTCACTGTAAGTACAAATTTGGACTTCCATAGGTCAAAATTGGGTAGAACGAAATTCTCTACAACATAGAACAACTAGATTTTGAAAACAAAGTAGTTTGATAGATCAAAACCCAGGAAAATCGAAAATGGCACAAACTTAGATCTACAAGAATCCATCCACCAAAATAAAAAATGTCAAGTCCTAAAGATGCTTAGAATCATGTAGAGAAGAAGATAGAATAATGAAATGGAAGATCCATCATGAAGCAAGTTCCATTTGCCTAAGCTCTCTAGGTTGGTGGAAGAGTAATGGAGGAGGAAGAAGAAGTTATGAAAAATAATGAAAAAGAGAGACTGGAGTTGACTTATATAGTAAGCCTCACCATCTCAAACCAAACCAAAACCAAACTAAAATAAACCAAGCAAGCTAAAACAAGTCAAATTGAACAAAACCAAATCAAATAAACCAAGTCAAGATTAAACCAAGACTAGGCTAAGCAAGACAAGTCAAACTACGGTCCACCTGATAAATGTCAGAAATCCGTATACGTATATTGAAGATACGTATAACGGGAAACGAGAGTGACAACTCTACCAACCTTAAAAGAATTTCGTCCTCGAAATTTAATCAAGAGGCTAGAGATGTCAAAAAAGCTATACTAAAGCACAACCATCTATGAATAGCAACCAATCAAGCAATCATTCATACAAGCAAGGAATTAAAAGGCATAAGGAAGACACTATGCTGGAAACCTCTCTACCGGTTCTGTATTTGAGCTTGGGTCTGGGTATACTACTGGGGTCTCTGCTGCTGGAAGGCTTGTGTCTGAGGCGACAATGGCCTCGAAGACTGGTAATGCTGCTGCTGCTGTACTGGTGCTGGGGCTGGTCCCCTAACCGATGGACTAGTTAGGTTCGACGATAATGAACTGGCCCTATTCAGACAGGACCCTATCATGTGGTCCGTTGCCCCACAAGCCAAGCACAATTCCAGTGCTCTGCGACATTCCGATACTACATGCCCTGGCTTCCCACAATGAGTACAACCCATTGCAGAAGACTCCTTCTGCTACTGTTGCTGAAGATATGTCGGTATTGAATGTTGAACCGACGTAACTGAATTTGCCCTTCGGGGAACTCCAATCGACAAAGCCCTAACCACCGGGGCTGGTGCTGAAGACAGACTCATCTGCCCATGAGATCTCTTTCTACTTTCGCTTCGGTCCACGATCCTCTACGAGGTATACTGTTGCTTCCTAGCTGCCCTCAAGACAGCATCAAAAGTCTTATGCTCGAACTGCTCCACCGCTAGAATAATCTCTAGGTAGAGTACCTGCTGGAATTGATGTGCTCGGTCCAACTCGGTTGCCACAAAGGTAGTAGCAAACAGACTGAGTCTAGAAAACCTGGCCGCATATCCATCGACCATCCTGCTCATCTGCTTTGAATTTGTGAACCTCGTCTACAGATCATGTCGAGCCACGGCATCAAAGTACTTAATCTGAAACTTGTTACTGAATGTTGCCCATGGGATAGGCATCGCCAATCCAACTGCTGACATCATCCACCAGGTGCGGGCTACGTCCAATAATTGTAGGCGCACTACAACCACCTTCTCTTCCTCTGGAGTCTTATCTTCTCCCAAGATAATCTCGATGTCCTGGAGCTACTCATCAGCTGCAATCGCATCCCCGCTGTCGTCAAAGAAAGGAGAGTTCAGGCGCTTGAAATTGTTGGCTGCCTTATTCCCTTGTTAACCAACTCTGCCCATGGCATCTTGTACTGTCTGGTACAGGGCATCGCCTCGACGATCCTATGATGTAAGCGATTCCCTGATAAGTCTAATTAAATCTCTGTTGTCGGACTCTGCAAGCTGGACTGACTGAACTGGGGGCTCTGGATCATCAGAGTGTATGACTCGGGATGCTGCTCCCGAGTGCTGGGCTTGATCTTCTTATTGCTGCTGGGGTACTGGTTGAGCTCCGCTGGGCTGATCGGTAGGACCAGGAACTATGTCACTGAAGAAATGACATGGAAAACAATAAGGAAGGATGAAGATAGATCGAGGATATAAGCATGTGATTAGGTCAACATTCCAGGAAGATTAGAAAGCACGAGTAGAGATCATAGGTGAATGCTGATTGAGACATCTATTCGGTAAAACCCTCATACATATTGATTTACAAGACCGTGCATGGGCCACCACTTAAACAGTGTCACGCCCCAGATCCATAATACTGGAGAGTAGGGGCAGACACAGCAAGCTACGTATATAGAAGTGTAAACCACCTCGATATATGGTCACGGTTGTCTAGATGTATGAGGGTTTATCTACAAGTCATCGGTCTCTTATGGTCAAGAACAAGCCTAGTGTCTCAATCATAAGCAAGCAATAATAGTTACAAGATGTTAGACCATCAGATACTCAATAGTAAGACGTCCCATATATTTCATATACAGATGATCATGAAGATAGTCGTACAAAATACGATGACTAGCAAGAGTTTCAGTCATACATGATCAACCCTAGGATTTGTCAATCATGTTACAGCCCTTAGGCATACAAGAAATATAAGTATTCAGCACGAGCTAACACTTGCTCGGCGGCTAAACACCTCAAAAAGATAATTTTACAATAGAGTGGGAGAGCAAAATAAAACCCACTCGTTGCTAGGGTTATGTCTAGTGTTCACCATTTGGCTGGAAGGCTGGAAGATCCTCGGGTGTTACTCCAAAATTCGGCTATACAAAACCAGCTGGGTCAGACCCCAGAAAGAGCAAGTGCCATAAGGGAGGCTTTACTTAAGAACTAAAACCAGCATATTAGCACATAAGGACATAAATGAAATAACAAAAGACATGAGTTAGAGAAAACATGGTGATAAACGATAAGATAACTAAAGGACTGTTCCGGTAACCAAGTTACAACTCGTTAACAAAACAGGGACCGGGGTTGTAACCCTTCACCTAAACAGAACTTAGTCTCTAACCAATTATCGATAAAGTGAAGCATACACAAGCATGTCCTGAGATAGCAATGTACTGGATCTAGGCAAGACTAGACAAGATATGACTCCATCCAACATTCACGGTCAAGCAAAGAGTACGGCTTGATACTTTAACTAACTAGGGTTATCACAAGCCTAGTCACCAGCAAGATGCAATGAGATGTTCCAACAGTCACAAGCCCTGCAGCTATCCAGGTTATCTAGACGCAAGTTACAAGAATTTATAGTGGATACATCGCCCAGGAGACAAATGTATCCCATGTAAGTATAATAGTGGATACATCGCCCAGGAGACAAATGTACCCTAAGAGAGTTATTAGGTGACTTGGAGGTGCAACACATGACAGTGTACATAATACTTGTTTCAAGAAGTGCCCCACATGACAGTGGGCTAAAAATGTGCCATATTCGACGGTAGGCTACAAGTCCATTCAAGGCGCCCAGATAACGGGATCACCTGTAACTGGAAACATCTCTCTATATGAGCTACTTTGATCAATCTAGTAATTAACCTAGTCAGATTCAGCATGAATTCCTGACCGTGGTAACGAGAGATACAAGTTGTAGACATGATGCGAGACGAGACTGGTAGCTTATACAAGCATATTCAAGAACAATCACCCACGAGGTCAAGATGAGTAATTATTCAGCATGTCAAGATAGCCGTCGCAACAACATTCAAGATTACATGTTAGACTTACTTATCAAGATTACTTGTCAAGAGAGCGCCACGACGAGACAGTATAAAGATTACTTATCATGTCAAGAGTACGTCACGACGGACCACCATCAAGAAATATCATGTCAAGGTTGCTTGTCAAGAGTGCACCACGACAGGTCACTATTTAAGAGTTATCATGTCAAGTTACTTGTTACTTGTTAAGATTGTGCCATAACAGGCCACTATCGTGTTCTATCCTTATATTATCATGAATGAGAGAAACTTGTATAAAATAGCTAGTAACATATTCTTGAAGCCAAGAAAAAGATCTACAACTTTCATGTCGGGATTTGGGAGAAGTCCTGGCCACAATTCAGCCAAATAGGACATAAAACAACAAAAAAAAGCCAAAATAGGTACTATGTGCCAAGGATGGATGGGTGCCCATATTCCCATGTGGCCAGAGTGGATAGTTACCCATCTTCTCATGCGGCCAGAGTCCTTTGCGGCTAGAGTCCATGGGTGCCCATGCGGAAAGAGTCGATGGGGTGCCATGCGGCAAGAGTCGATGGGTGCCCATCTTCTCATGCGGCCAAAGTCCCATGCGGCCAGAGTCGATGGGTGCCCATGCGGCAAGAGTCGATGGGGTGCCATGTGGCAAGAGTCGATGGGTGCCTATCTTCTCATGCGGCCAGATCCCCATGTGGCCAGAGTCGATGGGTGCCCATGCGGCAAGAGTCGATGGGGGTACCATGTGGCAAGAATCGCTGGGGTGCCATGCGGCAAGAATTGATGGGTGCCCATCTTCTCAAAAAAATCTGAGAAAGATGGCCATGGAACCCATAGCTTCCAAGTTCCATAAAACCTTCACTGTAAGTCCAAATTTGGACTTCCATAGGTCAAAATGGGGTAGAACAAAATTCTCTACAACATAGAACAACTAGATTTTGAAAACAAAGAAGTTTGATAGATCAAAACCCAAGAAAACCAAAAGTGGCACAAACTTAGATCTACAAGAATCCATCCACCAAAATAAAAAATGTCAAGTCCTAAAGATGCTTAGAATCATGTAGAGAAGAAGATAGAACAATAAAATAGATGATCCATCATGAAGCAAGTTGTAGTTGCCTAAGCTCTCTAGGTTGGTGGAAGAGTAATGGAGGAAGAATGAGAAGTCATGAGAAATAATAAAGGAGAGAGAGTGGACTTGACTTATATAGTAAGCCTCACCATCTCAAACCAAACCAAAACCAAACCAAAATAAACCAAGCAAGCTAAACCAAGCCAAATTGAACAAAACCAAATCAAATAAACCAAGTCAAGATTAAACCAAGACTAGGCTAAGCAAGACAAGTCTAACTACGGTCCACCTGATAAATGTCATAAATTCGTATACGTATACTGAAGATACGTATAACGAAAAACAGAAGTGACAACTCTACCAACCTTAAAAGAATTTCGTCCTCGAAATTTAATCAAGAGGCTATAGATATTGGAGCAAGCTATACTAAAGCACAACCATCTATGACTAGCAACCAATCAAGCAATTATTCATGCAAGCAAGGAATTAAAAGGCATAAGGCATAAGGAAGACACTCTGCTGGAAACCTCTCTGCCGATTCTGTATTTGAGCTTGGGTTTGGACATACTGCTGGGGTCTTTGCTGCTGGAAGGCTTGTACCTGAGGCGACAATGGCCTCAGAGACTGGTACTGCTGTTGCTGCTGCACTGGTGCTGGGGCTGGTCCCCTAACCGATAGACTAGTTAGGTTCGACGATGATGAACTTGCCCTATTCGGGCAGGACCCTATCATGTGGTCCATTACCCCACTAGCCAAGCACAATCTATGTGCTCTGCGGTATTCCGTTACTACATGTCTTGGCTTCCCACAATGAGTGCAGCCCATTGCGGAAGACTGCTTCTGCTTCTGTTGCTGTGGGTACGTCGGTGTTGAATGCTGAACTGACGTAACTAAATTTGCCCTTCGGGGAACTCCAATCAACAAAGCCCTAACAACCGGGGCTGGTGTTGAGGACAAACTCATCCACACATGAGATCTCTTTCTACTTCCGGTTCTGTCCACGATCCTCTGCGAGGTATACTCGTGCTTCCTAGCTGCCCTTAAGACAATATCAAATGTCTAATACTCGAACTGCTCTACCACTAGAATAATCTCTAGGTAGAGGCCCTGCTGGAATCGCTGGGCTCGGTCTAACTCGATTGCCACCAAGGTAGGAGCAAACCGACTGAGTCTAGAAAACTCGGCCGCATATCCATCGACCGTCCTGCTCATCTGCTTTAAATTGGTGAACCTCGTCTGCAGATCATGTCGAGCCACTGCATCAAAGTACTTGATTTGAAACTTGTTACCGAATGTCGCCTATGGGACAAGCATCGCCAATCCAACTGCTAATATCGTCCACCAGGTGTGGGCTAAGTCCAATAATTGTAGGCACACTACAGCCACCTTCTCTTCCTCTGGAGTCTTGGCTTCTTCCAAGATAATCTCTATGTCCTGGAGCCACGCATCAGCTGCAATCGCTTCCTCGCTGCCGTCAAAGAAGGGAGGGTTTAGACGCTTGAAATTTTTGGCTACAATGTTCTCTTGGTAACCAACTCTGCCCATGACATCTTGTACTGTCTGTTGCAGGGCATCGCTCCGACGATCCTGTGGTGCAAGCAATTCCCTTATAAGTCCAATCAAGTCCCTGTTGTCAGAATCTGCAAGCTGGACTGGCTGAAATAGGGGCTCTGGGTCATCAGAGTGCATTACTCGGGATGCTACTCCCGAGTGCTGGGCTTGATCTTCTTGTTGCTGCTGGGGTGCTGGTTGAGCTCCGCTGGGCTAATCGGCAGGACCAGGAACTATGCCACTGAAAAAAAAACATAGGAAATAATAATGAATGACCAAGATAGATCGAGGATATGAGCATGTGATCAGGTCAAGATTCCAGGATATGAGCATGTGATCAGGTCAAGATTCCAGGATATGAGCATGTGATCATGTGATCAGCCCTTAGGCAGACAAGAAATATAAGTATTCAACACGAGCTAACACTTGCTCGGCTGCTAAACGCCTCAAAAGGATCATTTTAAAATAGAGCGGAAGAGCAAAATAAAACCCACTCGTTGCCATGGTTACGTCTAGTGTTCACCATCTGGCTGGAAGGCTGGAAGATTCTTGGGTGGTACTCCGAAATCTGGCTATACAAAACCAGCTGGGTCAGACCCCAGAAAGAGCAAGTACCACAAGGGAGGCTTAACTTAAGAACTAAAACCAGCATATTAGCACATAAGGACATAAATGAAATAACAAAAGACATGAGTTAGATAAAACAGGGTGATAAACGAAAAGATAACTAAAGGACTATTCTGATAACCAAGTTACAACCCGTAAACCAAACAAGGACCGTGGTTGTAACCCTTCACCTGAACAGAACTTAGTCACTAACCTATTATCGATAAAGTAAAGCATACACAAGCATGTCCTGAGATAGCCATGTACTGGATCTAGGCAAGACTAGACAAGATAGGACTCCATCCAATATTCATGGCCAAGCAAAGAGTACGGCTTGATACTTTAACTAACTAGGGTTTGTAGAAGCATGAAAAAGAAGAGAAAAATGGTCCATGCGGCCAAAGAGCCTCATGCGGCTCGGAGGGCCCATGCGGCTCAAGAGTCCTATGCGGCTCCAGCACATAGGCAGTTCAAGTAAACTCCATACGGCCCAAAGAGAGAGGCCACGTGGCATTCAAAACAGCTGTGTCCAACGTCTGGACATATTTAATGCTCTGATGGCTGACAGATGACAGACCTGACATAAAGTAGTCATAATGACTGACACAAAAAACAGTATTTTCCTAGGAAATAAGAAAAATCTTCACCAAAGTGGCGCTGTCTACCAAACTTCAAGACAGGTCCATGCGGCCAGACTAGACGAGTTCATGCGGACAAGTGCAGAGAAATCTATGCGGTTCAACCATGAAGACCCCCCCATGCGGCTCAGCCATGAAGAAACCCATACGGCTCGGCCATGAAGACTCTCGTACGGCTCGGCCATGAAGACCCCCATACGGCTCGGTCATGAACATATTCATACAGCTCGGTCATGACAACCTTCATGCGGTTCGAGTATAGAGACTATTCATGCGGCTCGGTCATGAAATCTTTCATGCGTCTCAGTCATGACGACCTTCATGCGGCCCAAATATGAACACTCCTCATGCGGCTCAATAATGATGACAGGACACCTGTCCTAATGATAATCAAATTTTGGGTCAGATCCCAATAATTTGGGACACGTGGCAAGAGAATGAATTAAATTGATTCATTTAGATTTGCGGACATCAGCAAATCATCATGATGGGGATTTACTACAATCAACATTTATTATTGATAGAATTTGACATAATCCACATTAATGGTCCAGATCCTTCACACTCAAGACTAATGGCCTAGATTGACTAATCACCGGGCCGCCGCCACTTGGAGAATGGGCAATCGTCCAAACCCTAATGATGCCCCCCACTATTATAAATAGTAAGGTGCCATTCCCTTGCGAAAGAGAGGCTCCCCCAATAATCAGAGAGAAAAATACACTAAAATCAATCCAGAGAGAGAGAAGCCAGAAGAGCAATACGAGGAGAGCAAGAAGAGCATTTCTTTGTCAACGCCAAGCGTCTCGTCACAGGAGCCAAGGCTACGTCCGATCGTCCAAGGAGTAAGGCAGAGCTGCCGTCGCTTTCCCGAGCCTCTACCGTCACTTCCAAGAATCCAAAATAAACAATTGTACTTAGATTGCTGTACCTAGGTTTTCGTCCCTAGGCTTTCTTTGTATAAGCGAGTTTGTAACGTGAAGTAAAAGTACAGTCCTCCCTTAAAACTGTTCTGTTCTTTTATATTTCAGGGCAAACACGATGGCGACTCTGCTGGGAACAAACTTCTCCACGGCTGAGGAGTTGGTGACGCAATCGGATGCAGCCAAACTTGGCTCCACTCAACAGATATTGGTCGCCCGGTTCGACCAACAGGCGTTTGAAGAAATGTTCTCCGATAAGAGCGCTGGCCCGGTCTAGAAGCGAGCCCGCACAAAGAAGGCCCGTAAAGAGTGGAGACCCAGATCATTCGCTCCTACTGAAGCTCTTACAGAAATACCCTCTGTTGTTCAAGATGGCGAGGAAGACTCTCCTGCGGCCTACTTCAGACCGTAGACAACTCTGCTGTCCCCAAGTCCGGCAGAAGAAAATACTATGATGCTGGACTTGCAGGAGCAAAGAGAAACTCTATGCGATCCGAGCCGCATAAGGGTGCTAGCCGTAAGGAGAAAACTCATGCGGCTACATCCGCCAGCCGCATGAAGAAAACTCACACGGCCACATCTGTCAGCCGCATAGCTTATGCGGCTACAGTTGCCAACCACATGGATAAAACTTATGCGGTCATTGAAGTCAATCGCTTGCAGAAAACCCATGCGGCCACAATTGCCAACCGCATGCGGCCAGCCTGCACGATCGTGACTCCTAGTCGTACAAGAACAACTCATCCGGTAACTAAAGATAGCCGCATGCAGACAGCCTGCACGGTTTCCAATCCTAGCCGTATAGCGTCTGTTCTACGCTTCTCTCAATCAGTCTTCGACCGTCTCTCATGCGGTCATGACCCTGATGGTTCTCAGGATGATAAGCCAGACTCCGGGGAATTCAACATGGACTCTTCCTATTACGCACCCGCAAGTGCTAAAAGGAAGAAGTCTAGGGCAGCGCGGGCTCACCAAGCCCAGACAGCTGCCCTAACCTCTGACTATCGTGGCGCCCTGCTGATTATCACATGGGCCTCTGATGGGAAGTTTTACAGAACCACACTAATCCAGCCCCCGGCGGTAAACGGACAAAGTGGTTCCTCTGACCTGCGTAAGGTTATCCTCCATAAATGCAAGAAAAGAGAAGGGGTCTCGATGTGCAAAGAATCCTCACACGGACGTCACTGTACCCAGATCATCGTCAACTGCTGTTGCAACAATACGGCAGTAAAAGAAGACCGGCCATCCGTCTTCCAAAGGCTACAGCACCCGAGCTCAGAGGACGAGGCGCCTCCAGTTGTCTCTTGCAACTCTACTCAAAAAACCCCGCCGAAGGGAGAGGAAAGAAGACAAGTATCTCCAGCCCAAAGATATCAACCACTACAGCTAAAAGACTTTCTTCTAAACGGTTGGCCACCACTGGAGTTTTCCAAAGCACCCGTTCAAAAACAAAATCTGCTACAATGGGAGACTCATCATCCACGTCGCTGGGGGTCATGGGAACTGGGGGTAGTACTCCTTCGAACATCCACGACAATCCGGTGTTCTAAGAAGATAAGCCCGGGGAAACAACTCTCCCCACAAATGCTGATGTCCCCGAGGACATCCATGACTCTCAAGATGAAGCAAGCTCCGAAGCTGGGGGTACTATTCCCTCCGAGTCCGAACTCGAAGAGAACATTCCCATATACCCCGATGACTTCTCGGTGCATGGGTATGACTCGGAGGGCACATCCTCCACCATTTCTTCCATCACTCCTCATGTAAGGACGGTGTTTATGACGGACAGCAATCAAGGTGGTTCCAGTGATTGCCAACGCATCGACACTTTGGAGGCTATACTGCAGGCCTTGGTCATGTCTGTAGACGAAATCAAAGTAGCTCTTCCGACTCTGCAAGGAGGGACACCGGGCCAAACAAGCACGGGTCCCGCGGTCAATGCGGACTCAAACTCAGCGGCACCGAACCCGGGCAATAATCCTCCCGAAATAACGGCCCCTACCGCGACAGATGAGACCCGAGAAGTAAGAAGAGAGGTTCAGGAGCTCCGAGCCATGTTCCACACCCAAGAAAACTCTCAAGACCTCAGAATGCGGCAACCATACCCTGCTGAATGGAGGGATGTTCCATTCCCACCAAGATATAAGCCGTTCAATATCAACCCGTATGATGGCAAGACCTCAGCAAGTCGGTACATCACTTACTTAGAGGTCACCACCGACCATCTGCCCCATGATGATGTTATCCTCACGCGATTATTCATTGGGGCATTGGAAGGAGTCGCCTTCGACTGGTACCGCAACCTGCTAGACAACTGCATCCACTCCTTCGCCGGCTTCAAGCGCATGTTCTTGGAGAGATTCTACGAGGTAGGATAGGACGTCATAATGTCTACCCTCATGGACGTCATCCAAGGAGAGAAAGAGCTGACGAGGAATTATATTGAGCGGTTTCGTCAAACCGCAATGAAGTTACCATCTGGCAATCCGGATTCCTCCTTGATTGAAATTTGCCAAAAGAGATTGCTCCCAACAATCAGTCTCTGGATGGGCGAGAGTCAATTTAAGGACTGGAAGGCATTTATCATCAGTGCCACAAGTGCCGAAGAACGGTTGAAGAAGGCTCGCCAACTGGGGTTGCACATCTCGGAGGGAGAGAACAAGGGCAAGCGTCCCAACACCAACAACGACAATGGGAGTAGCCCCTCCAACAATCGAGACAGTAAGGGAAAGTAGGCTATGGTGGCAGATACAACCCAAAAACCTGAGTCAAAACCGGCAGACAAACAATGGCCGCAAGTCACTTACTCTTTTGAAGACGGCCACGTCAAGCCCAACTTGGACATGCTCATACAAGGAGACAGAATTCAGCTTCCTCCACCAAGACGGGAACCTCGGCCAGCAGATCTGGAGAACCCAAAGTTCTGCCATTACCACCGCTACGTCCACCATGCTACAAATGACTGCTACCAACTGAAACGATACCTCCAAAACCTCATCGATTCAAATGCTCTGGCCATCGATTTCGAGGAGGTAACCGTAGCAGCCAACATGGTGTCCGTACAATTCGGTAGCTTCCCTCCAACAGAGACTCAAGACGGTGTTATACCTATCCCTCTGGCGACGATGGAAATTGCTAATCTTCCGCCTGCTCGGGATCAAGCTGCTGGTTTAATACCCCTCACCACATCAAGAAGGGAAATCATGTAGGTCTATCCGGACTTAGTCCACGAGGTGACTCAGTCCATGCCGCCTTCCATTCACAAGAAGAGAAGTGGAAAGTCAGATCCTGTCGTACCGTCTCGACAGATGCGGAAGAAGTCATGGCCGTCGTTACTCGATCTGGAGCACAATCCCAACTTGTGGCTGAGAACTCGACTGATGATCATCTTCCAGCTACCACTGACGCTCCAGGGCCTTCTCAGCCTCCGACGACCGACAAGCCTAGGCCGAAGGAGACTCGCTTCGACAAATCCCTCCGAAAAGAGACACCTCAGGGGCTGGAGAGGCCCTACAACTTCGACATCTTGGCGCAATTGGCCAATACACCGGCCAAGTTGTCCTTATATGAACTCCTGAGGCTCTCGAAGGATGTCCACACAGCCTTGAGCGATGCACTCCAAAATGCTGACTCGTACTTGGCTCAGGTCAACCTCACGGGAGAAAATCAACCTGCAGATCTCCAAGACAGTGCGTGTACGGGAGCGATGCCCAATATCGTCTTTTCTCCGCAGGACATGCTCATCAAAACCAACCTGCACGATCACCCGTTATACTACACCGGATACATCGGCGATGTAAAGTTGGATCGGATGCACATTGATCCTGGGTCTTCCATAAGTATCATTCCGAAGGGTCTGCTGCATCATCTTCGCATTCCGATGCATCGCCTGACGCCTACAAGCACCGCCATCAGCTGTTTCAATTCGGGCAGGAGCTACCTTATTGGGAAGATTCGTCTGAAGTGTCAAATTGGCGACCTCCAATCCGAAGTCACCTACTACGTCATAGATGCAGACACCTCTTACAACATCCTCTTGGGGCGCCCGTGGATACACGATTATATGATCGTGCCTTCTACGCTGCACCAGTACTTCAAATATGTCGACAAACATGGCTTCGTGAGGACAGAATTTGCTGATATCGATCCCTTCAAGGGGGTCGAATCCTACTACTCAGACTCCTGCCTGTACGAAAAGTCGAAGAAGCACCTTGGTGAAGGAGATGTGCGAGCTCGTACCGAGACAGCCACAGGATCAGAAAAACCTCTGACGATCCACCTCCAAGCTCGCAAATCCGGCAAGTCAGTACCCCTTACAGCCACTCTGCGTAAGGACGCAATCAGTCTCTCGGCATAAGAAGAACAGATGATAATCCGACTGCCGAAGTTGGGCCAGGTGCCGAGACATACAACGGAGCCACTGACAATTAGGCTGCCAAGAGTCGACCTGCCACAAACAGAGAAGCTCAATCCCTCCGACAAGCCAATGACGATACGTCTTCCCAAGAAGAGTCGTCACCCCGATGCAAGGCCTGGGACTTCTAGCGAACCAACCACTCCCCGCCCAGCATCGAGTACCAAGCTGGGGGTTGCTAGTCTGCCGACAACTCCATGCTGTGCTCCACCAGTTGAACCTCTGACGATCAAGTTGACCAGGTCGTCCTCTCAGTCTTCGTTTATACAAGGGGTAGCCGAAGAGGAACCGGAGCTAGCCAAGTATGCGGCTGCCCACACTGATGTTCCCTCCGCAGATGATGTAATCCTCCTAGAAAAGATACCTTATTTTATCAATAAAGGGCTATCTTTGAACTACATCGAGGTTAATAAGCTTTGTACAATGTACGCTATGGAACATGGTATAGGCACCCACCTACACACACAGGTGACAAATGTGTACACCGAAATCCAGTTTATTCTAGCAGAAGACGCTTATCGCATAATCGAGGGAGGAGATCATCCAATCATCTTCGGCCGGAAGGACGATCCGCGTCCCTTCACCATTAAAGAAGTCGATCTTGGGTCAAATGCCAGGAGGCTGCCTCTGTATCTTTATAGCCTCCAGTCCAAATATCTCATGCAAAAATAGGGATATGATCTGGAGACTACACCAGGCTTGAACTACGGCACCGGACGGCGGTTACCTTTGAAGCCACCAGTCCTGGCTGGCAAGCCACGGGACTACTATAGCAAAACTCGATGTGGACTAAGGCATGTAACTCCCACGACGACCCCCGAGAGTTCAGATGAAGAGTGTGACTGGCAGTCACATTCAACCGGATCACCAACCTCCGACTCGGATACCAGCATCGGAGACATATTCAGACAATCCTGTCGGTCAATATGGCATTCGCCGACGCTTACGAAGAAGACGAAGACATTCCTGAAATCCTCAAGCTGGAGCCGTGGGCCCAACAGCTGGATGCACAATGGGAAAAGCGGTTCGAGCAGAGAGAACCTCCTACCGAAGATGAGGTTATGCAGGTCGACCTCGGCAACGAATCCTCTCCAAAGCCAATCTTCGTCAGTAAAAACCTAACAGACGAAGAGCGAGAATCGCTGCAGGAACTTGTCAGAGAATATATTGATGTGTTCGCATGGAGTTATGGAGACATGCCGAGGTTAGATCCCGATATTGCTCTTCACAAGCTCAACATACGGCCAGATGCAAAGCCAGTCAAGCAGCAACAACGATGCTTCCGTCCAGGCGTCATGGATGCGATCGAAGCCGAAGTCAACAAACTGATAGCTAGCGGCTTCATTCGTGAAGAACAACGTCCGGATTGGGCCGCCAACATAGTACCCATACTGAAGAAGAATGGAAAGATTTGAATCTGCATCGACTTTCGCAATCTGAACGAGGCATACCCCAAAGATGAATTCCCCCTCCCTATCACGGACATCATGATTGACAATACCTACAGCTTTGAACGTATGTCATTCATGGATGGCTTCTCGGGGTACAACCAAATCAAGATGTCCCCTGACGACGAAAAGCACACCTCATTCCGAACACCGATTGGCACGTATTGCTACACAGTCATGCCCTTCGGTTTAAAGAATACTGGCGCCATGTATCAACGAGCCATGAGTATCATCTTCAGAGAACACCTGCGCAAGACAGTGGAATGCTATGTCGATGACATCGCCGTCAATATTCGCTGTAAGGGAGACCATCTGCAGGACCTGAGGACGGTATTCGACCTGATGCGAGCCCACAATTTGAAAATGAACCCTACGAAATCTTTCTTGGGCGTATCCAGCGGAAAGTTCTTGGGTTTCATCATCACCGCCCAGGGTATTAATGTAGACCCTGAGAAGACGAAGGCAATTATAGAGATAGGTCCCCCGAGAAATCTTCGCGAACTCAGAGGACTTCAGGGGAGGCTAGCTTACATCAGAAGATTCATTTCTAACCTCTCTGGGCGATGCCGACCATTCACCCACCTTATGAAGAAAGGCGTCTCATTCGTATGGGATGAGGAATGTCAGCGCGCCTTCGACAGCATCAAAGAATATTTGTCGAATCCTCCAGTCCTGGTGGCCCCGGTTGCTGGAAAACCATTCCTGCTCTACGTACGAGCAATGGAACACTCCCTTGGTGCTCTATTGGCACAAAACAACGATGCAGGTCATGAACAAGCCATATACTACCTCAGCCGAATGATGATTGGGCTAGAGCATCGATACACCGCGGTAGAGAAAGAATGCCTCGCCTTGGTGTTCGCCATTCAGAAGACGCGATACTATGTCACAGGACAAACCATACATGTGATCTCGCGAGTCAACCCTCTCAGAGTCCTCATGACTAAACCAGGGGCACTCAGCTCTCGTCTCGCTACATGGGCAATATTGCGGTCCCCCTATCATATGATCTTCGTCCCGCAGAAGGCTGTCAAAGGTCAAGCCCTGGCAGACTTTTTGGCAGTCCACCCAGGATCGAAGTCATCCAGAATATATGAAGAGATCCCAGATAAGGTCGCCGACTCGAATACAACCTCTCACGATAGCATATGGCGGATGTTCTTCGACGGCGCTTCAAGAACTGGACCCAAGGGAAACATCGTCATTGGAGTCAGAGTGGTATTGATTTCTCCTACCGGGCTGGTGATCAATCGTGCCTACTCTCTCACGGAACCCTGCTCTAGCAATGTGGTCGAGTACAATGCTTTAGTCATCGGTCTCCAACTTGCAAAAGAGCTGGGGGTAGAATATCTTGAAGCATACGGCGATTCGCAATTAATCGTCAATCAGATTCGGGGGTCATACGAAGTCCGCCATGAAGACATGATCCCCTATCACCAAATAGCGATCAACATCATCTCCTTATTTGAGGGATTCTTCATCGAGCACGTTCCCAGACTCCAAAATATCGAAGCCGATGCCCTAGCAGGCCTTGCCGCTTCCTTAGCAGTGCCGAACCACACTCATCATTCGGTTGACGTGATAGGCCACGAACTGGTCTGCCCCAAGAACAACGTTCAATTCGTGGCGTGCTATTCTGCCCAGGCGGTCGACGAAACACCAGACTGGAGATAGCCATTCATCGACTTCGTAGTCTACGACATCCTCCCAGAGAATCCAAAGGAAGCCACCTCCATCATACGGCGCTCTCAGATTCTTCTACGATATAGAGACGAAGATGCTGTATCGACGATCCTACGACGGGTTGTTGCTTCGGTGCTTGTCAAACGCAGAAGCCAAAGAAGCCATACGAGAAGCTCATGACGGTGTCTGTGGGGCCCATTAGCCTGGCCCTAAATTGTAAGACCGCCTTCATCGGATGGGCTACTACTGGCCCATGATGGTGGCAGATGCGATAGACTATGCCAAGAAATGCAAAGCCTGCCAAGTCCACGCGGACTTCATTCACCAACCATCTGAGTTTCTACATCCGACAGTGGCATCCTGGCCATTTGAAGCATGGAGAATGGATATCATCGGTCCAATTGCTCCGCCTTCGTCCCGAGGACACCGATTCATACTCGCAATCACCGATTACTTCTCCAAATGGGCGGAAGCCATCCCATTGGCAGAGGTGAAAACTTTAAACGTGATCAGCTTCCTTAAGCACCATGTCATCTACCGCTTTGGACAGCCCCGAAGGATCATTCACGACAATGGGCCACAGTTCGCAAGCCACGCATTTTATCGGTTCTGCGACAAGCACCGAATTCAGAACATTGCTTCGACACCCTACAACCCAGCAGCCAATGGGTTAGCAGAAGCATTCAACAAAACCATAATCAAGCTACTCAAGAAATTTGTGTCCTCTAACAAGCGCGACTGGAACGAGAAGCTCGGCGAATGCTTATGGGCGTATCGCACCATAGTTCGAATAGCCAACGGGAATACACCATTTTCCCTGGTATACGGGAGTGAGGCAGTCCTCCCATTAGAGACTCAGATCCCCTCACTCTCGGTCGCCCTCACACATCAGTTGACGACAGACGAAAACCACTATCGTCGACTACAGGAATTGGAGGCCCTAGACGAGAAACGTCTGTTAGCTCAACAGCGAATCGAACTATATCAGGCCAGAATCTCCGGAGCTTTCAACAAGAAGGTCAAGGTCAGAACATTCCAAGTAGGCGATCTCGTTCTGGCGGTTCGGAGGCCGATGGTTATGACACATAAAACCGTCAGTAAATTCCAACCAAAATGGAAAGGCCCGTTCATCAACGAAGCTGTATTCTCCAACGGTGCCTACCGCCTCGCAAAGCAAAATGGAGACTTGCTCATGTTGCCCATCAACGGCAAGTTCCTGAAGAAGTATTATGTCTGAAACAAAATCTACGAGACATCTCAGAGTGTCGAGTTATGTACCTCCCCGTACCACTGAACTTATATTCTGGTTCCAATCATCGAGTCATGTACCCGCTGGTACCTCTGAACTCATTCCTACATTTTCCAATCATCGAGTCATGTACCCGCTGGTACCTCTAAACTCATTCCCACATTTTTCAATCATCGAGTCATGTACCCGCTGGTACCTCTGAACTCATTCCCACATTTTCCAATCATCGAGTCATGTACCCGTTGGTACCTCTGAACTCATTCCCACATTTTCCAATCATCGAGTCATGTACCCGCTGGTACCTCTGAACTCATTCCCACATTTTTCAGATCAATTAGTCATGTACCCGCTGGTACCGCTGAACTCGTACCCACAAAATTTTAGATTGCCGAAGTTATGTACCCGCTGCTACCGCTGAACTCACCCGATCTACTGCCCGCATTCTCAATGCACAAAAAGGATAACGGATCCACAAAATTCCTATACAACCATGTCGATGTTACCTCTGAGTTGTTCCACTTCCGCCAAAAACAAATCACCCCTCTACACAGAACTTTCATGTCCTCATTACCTCTGAGTCGTTCTATGTACCCTCCTTCATTGAGCCCACTCCTGCCATGTCCTCATTACCTCTGAGTGGGAAGGCTCCATCGAAGAAACCTTCATGCTTGCCATGTCCTCATTACCTCTGAGTAAGTATGAAGATCCCCTTCCGACTTATTATCTGTACCCACAACCGGAGTACGCCAAGGATAATAGGTCTACAAATATGCTCCGCTGAGTCCGCTCATGCCATGTCCTCATTACCTCTGAATAGGAAGACTCCACGGTAAAACCTCCGTACTTACTATGTCCTCATTACCTCTGAGTAAGTATGTTGGTCCTCTCTCGTCTTATTACCCGTACCCCGAACCATGGTACGCCAAGGGTAATAGGCCCACAAATGTCCTCTGTTGACCACAAAAATCCTCCGTTGAATCCACTCCTACCATGTCCTCACTACCTCTGAGCAGAAAAATCCCACGGTAAAGAAATCCCCATACTTGCCATGTCCTCACTACATCTGAGTAAGTATGATGGTCCTCCCTCGACTTATTATTTGTACCCACGATCTGAGTACGCCCAAAGATAATAGGCCCACAAACGTCTTCCGATGACCACAAATGTCCTCAGTCGACCATAGATGCTGTACTGGGTCTCCAGTACATGCCCATCCCTTCTCTATCATGCCTGGGAGCCCAGTTGCTCCCTGGCATTCTCTCGAATACCAAAAACTTCTATAGCTGTCTTATCGCGAAGTTGTTCTAGGTATTCCTCTCCAAAACTTGTTACTCGTACCTAAAACCAAGGTACGCCCAGGGTAACAGGTCCACAAATAATCCCCCAGCAGGTCCAATTCCACAAATACGACAAGTACAAGAAAGAGAATATGAGTTGAAACATGCTCATTTATTTAAAATTCAATGTGCTACATCATTTGGGATCACATCCCTTACAAAAAAAAAGATCCTTGATCACAGATCGACTGGCCGGATCCTTGATCGCGCGTACTGACCCAGTAGTTTTTTTATAACGGATTTTACCCACGAACATCCCCGATCTGGTTAGAGTGAGGGGGTCTGTCATCTGCCTGTCCAAAAAGATTATGTTGAACCACGCAAAAGGGAAATGACGCTTCATAACGTGGATATGAATCGGCATCCCATCCAGATTAAAATCCTAACTCTCAGAAATATCCAGCAATCGGGAGTTTTTTATGATCAACGCATCCCCAAAGAGGAAGACCAGCCTTAGTTGCTTCCCATTAGGCTTCCCGGAGCTCATCATGTCACTAAGGAATTGGAAAGATTGAACCCCGATAGCATTCAGTCGCTCCAAAGGCTCATTAACAAGGAGCTGCTCTGACACTCGACGAACTAAATCGTCCCGTCGCACATCTATAGCTAGCTGATTCGAGCCCACCAGAAGTTCCCCCATAGGATTTACTGGCAGATTCACTAAAGAGCGACGAAAGAAATAAGATTAGAAGATAGTCAAAACAAGAAGCATTTGAAAAATCATTTGAGTCTATGCGGCTCGGGTCGTCACAGCCTCATGCGGCTCAGAACCATATGAGTCCATGCGGTTCTGTCCATCATAGCCTTATGCGGCTCCGAGTCAGACGAGTCCATACAAATCAAGTTCAGATGAGCTTATGAAGCTTCTGCGGTTTAGGTTCGGAAAGGCCTATACGGTTCAAGGTTCACATGGACTCAACGGACAAACCTAGGCGCTGATGCGGCACAGATTCAGATGAGCTTATGCGGTTCAAAAGTGAACTACGCTCATGCGGCCCAAATCGAAAATATATATATGCAGTTCAGATCGAGTATGACAAGCCCATGCGGCCCCCTGGGCGAAGTGCTTATGCGGTCATATCGACGAACCTCGTACATGCGGCTTGTGCATAAATTATGCAACAGAGCCATGGCAGTTAGGGTTCTAAGGCAACACCCTTACCAGCAATAGGTGGGTGAACGTCGGAGTGAACAACGGCCGGCGGAGGGGCGGCCACGTTCGTCGCCGCAGTCGCTGCAGAAGCAACCGCCTTGCCCTTCGCAGCCTTCGACACAGCAGCTTTCTTGGGAGCCATAGATGCTTGGGAGAGGAGTCAGAACAGCAAAAGATCGAAGATGAGAGAGAGAAAAGAAGATTTCTTAGAACGAAAGTGTTTCTATTTATAGACAAGGAAGGAACGCCTCGATCCGCGTGCAATACAATGACCGACTCTTCGGTCATCGAGGCAAAAAAACGGCTGAATAATAGCCTGACTCTTGGGATCCTGGCCCAAAAAGCGGCTCTTAAGATCTGACAGCAAATCAAGAGCATTAAATGCAGAAGATTTACAAAAGATTTGCACACGTGGCAGGAAGACGTGGCAATGAGCTCATGCGGCTAAAACAGCCCATGCGGCTCAGAGAGTTATGCGGCTGAGGTAATCGTGCGGCTGGAAAATTCCATACGGCTAGGATAGAATATATCCATACAGCTCTCGCATAATCATGCTTCTTAGTCAAAGTATTTCAATTTTGCAAATTGAAAACTTTGAAGGGGGTCTTGTAGAAGCATGAAAAAGAAAAGAAAAATGGTCCATGCGGCCAAAGAGCCTCATGCGGCTCGGAGGGCCCATGCGGCTCAAGAGTCCCATGCAGCTCCAGCACATAGGCAGTTCGAGTAAACTCCATGCGGCCCAAAGAGAGAGGCCACGTGGCATTCAAAATAGCTGTGCCCAATGTCTGGACGTATTTAATGCTCTGACAGATGACAGACCTGACATAAAGTAGTCATAATGACTGACACAAAAAATAGTATTTTCCTAGAAAATGAGAAAAGTCTTCACCAAAGTGGCACTGTCTACCAAACTTCATGACAGGTCCATACGGCCAGACTAGACGAGTTCATGCGGCCAAGTACAGAAAAATCTATGCGGTTCAACCATGAAGACCCCCCATGCGGCCCAGCCATGAAGAAACCCATACGTCTCGGCCATGAAGACTCTCGTGCGGCTCGGCCATGAAGACCTCCATGCGGCTCAGTCATGAACATATTTATGCGGCTCGGTCATGACAACCTTCAAGCGGTTCGAGTATAGAGACTATTCATGCGGCTCGGTCATGAAATCTTTCATGCGGCTCAGTCATGACGACCTTCATACGGCCCAAATATGAACACTCCTCATGCGGCTCAATAATGATGACAGGACACGTGTCCTAAAGATAATCAAATTTTGGGTCAGATCCCAATAATTTGGGACACGTGGCAAGAGAATGAATTAAATTGATTCATTTAGATTTGCGGACATCAGCAAATCATCATGATGGGGATTTACTGCATTCAACATTTATTATTGATGGAATTTGGCATAATCCACATTAATGGTCCAGATCCTTCACACTCAAGACTAATGGACCAGATTGACCAATCACCGGGCCGCCGCCACTTGCAGAATGGGCAATCGTCCAAACCCTAATGATGCCCCCCACTATTATAAATAGCAAGGTGCCATTCCCTTGCGAAAGAGAGGCTCCCCCAATAATCAGAGAGAAAAATACACTGAGATCAATCCAGAGAGAGAGAAGCTAGAAGAGCAATACGAGGAGAGCAAGAAGAGCATTTCTTCGTCAACGTCAAGCGTCTCGTCACAGGAGCCAAGGCTACGTCCGATCGTCCAAGGAGTAAGGCAGAGCTGCCGTCGCTTTTCCGAGCCTCTACCGTCACCCCCCAGAATAAAAAATAAAAAATTGTACTTAGATTGCTGTACCTAGGTTTTCGTCCCTAGGCTTTCTTTGTATAAGCGAGTTTGTAACGTGAAGTAAAAGTCCAGTCCTCCCTTAAAACTATTATGTTCTTTTATATTTCATGGCAAACAGGGTTATCACAAGCCTAGTTACTAGCAAGATGCAACGGGATGTTCCAACAGTCACAAGCCCTGCAGTTATCCAGGTTATCCACATGCAAGTTACAAAAATTTATAGTGGATACATCGTCCAGGAGACAAATGTATCCCATGTAAGTATAATAGTGGGTATATCGCCCAGGAGACAAATGTACCCTAAGAGAGTTATTAGGTGACTTGGGGGTGCAACACATGACAGTATGCATATTACTTGTTTCAAGAAGTGCCCCATATGTCAGTGGGCAGGAAATGTACCCTACTCGACGGCAGGCTATAAGTCCATTCAAGGCGCCCAGATAACGAGATCGCCTGTAACTGGAAACATCTCTCTATATGAGCTACTTTGATCAATCGAATAATTAACCTAGTCAGATTCAACCTGAATCCCTGACCGTGGTAACCAGGGATGCAAGTCCTAGACAAGATGCGAGACGAGACCGGTAGCTTATACAAGCACATTCAAGAACAACCACCCACGGTGTCAAGATGAGTTATTATTCAACATGTCAAGATAGCCGTTGCAACAACATTCAATATTACATGTTAGACTTACTTATCAAGATTACTTGTCAAGATTGCGTCATGACGGGCCACTATCAAGATTACTTATCATGTCAAGAGTGAGTCAAGACGGACCACCATCAAGAATTTTCATGTCAAGGTTGCTTGTCAAGAGTGCACCACGACGGGTCACTATTTAAGAGTTATCATGTCAAGTTATTTGTTACTTGTTAAGAGTGCGCCATAACGGGCCACTATCATGTTCTATCCTTATATTATCATGAATGAGAGAAACTTGCATAAAATAGCAAGTAACATAATCTTGAAGCCAAGAAAAAGATCTACAACTTTCATGTTGGGAGTTGGGAGAAATTTTGGCCACAATTCAGCCAAATAGGACAAAAAATAGCCAAAGAAGCCAAAAAAAAGCCAAAATAGATATTATGCGGCCAAAGATGGATGGGTGCCTATCTTCCCATGTGGCCAGAGTGGATAGGTACCCATCTTCTCATTGGGCCAGATTCCTATGCTGCCAGAGTCGATGGGTGCCCATGCGACAAGAGTCGATGGGGTGCCATACGGCAAGAGTTGATGGGTGCCCATCTTCTCATGCGGCCAGAGTCCCATACGGCCAGAGTCGAAGGGTGCCCATGCGGCGAGAGTCGATAGGGTGCCATGACGCAAGAGTCTATGGGTGTCCATCTTCTCATACGGCCAGAGTCGATGGGTGCCCATGCGACAAGAGTCAATGGGGGTGCCATGTGGCAAGAATCGATGGGGTGCCATGCGGCAAGATCAATGGGTGCCTATCTTCTCAAAAAAAAATCCGAGAAAGATAGTCATGGAACCCATAGCTTCCAAGCTCCATAAAACCTTCCTTGTAAGTCCAAATTTGGACTTCCATAGGTCAAAATGGGGTAGAATAAAATTCTCTACAACATAGAATAACTAGATTTTGAAAACAAAGAAGTTTGATAGATCAAAATCCTAGAAAACCGAAAATGGCACAAACTTAGATCTACAAGAATCCATCCACCAAAATAAAAAATGTCAAGTACTAAAGATGCTTAGAATCATGTAGAGAAGAAGATAGAACTATAAAAATGAAAGATCCATTATGAAGCAAGTTGTACTTGCCTAAGCTCTTTAGGCTGGTGGGAGAGTAATGGAGGAAGAAGAAGAAGTCATGAGAAATAATAAAAGAGAGAGAGTGGAGTTGATTTATATAGTAAGCCTCACCATCTCAAACCAAACCAAAACCAAACCAAAACCAAACCAAAATAAACCATGCAAGCTAAACCAAGTCAAATTGAACCAAACCAAATCAAATAAACCAAGTCAAGATTAAACTAAGACTAGGCTAAGCAAGACAAGTCTAAATACGGTCCACCTGATAAATGTCAGAAATTTGTATAGGTATACTGAAGATACGTATAACGAGAAACGGGAGTAGAAACTCTACCCACCTTAAAAGAATTTCGTCCTCGGAGTTTAATCAAGAGGCTATAGATGTTGGAGCAAGATATACTAAAGCACAGCCATCTATGACTAGAAACTAATCAAGCAATCATTCATACATGCAAGGAATTAAAAGGCATAAGGCATAAGGAAGACACTCTGCTGGAAATCTATCTGCCGGTTCTGTATTTGAGCTTGGGTCTGGGCATACTGCTGGGGTCTCTGCTGCTGGAAGGCTTGTGCCAGAGGCGACAATTGTCATGACCCGCACCCACTGTGAGGGTACGAGAACGTAACAACGCCCAGCCTACGCCGCAGTGTCGGCGGTAAAGCGCTGTCCTAGGTCAACATACATCTAACAATATATATATCTAAACAGTTTATACTCCCCGAATGGGGTGACATAACAGTGAAACTCAATCACAACTAAGGAAGAGATAGCACGAAATAAAATAGAACTCAAGGAAATAAATAGATGAAAACAAAACAGTAGTCTAAGATAATCCCAGCAATATCCAACAGTACAAGGTCTCAGATGAAAGAATATATACAACTCATAACTCCAAATAAAATCTAACTAAGACATGTCTCAAGACTGCATAAAGTAAGATAAGCCTAACTAGTCTAGTCTAGGCAATCGGGGTGATCTCCTCAGCTAGAGCTGGGTCCTCCTGAGGGTCCAGCTCGCAGGTGTCATCTAAGGCTGTCTCGTAGTAAGTGTCCAGGCAAGCCTCCTCCTCGTCCTCTGTAATATTTTCAATAGGTCCAGTCAGGACATGAGCGAGTACAGTACATCTCAACAGATAGCAGGTTAGAAAATATAAACATACAGTAAAGTAAGATACAAGTACGGAAAGAAGTGCAGTATAAAAATAGAGAGAGAACTGTAATAGAAATATCTACTATACATAGAGAACTAGCAGTGACTAGTGAGTCAGAGTACAACATGAACATGTAAATAGCCTGGGATGATTCAATGAAGACACTACGGAATGATTCAATGAAGATACTACTGGTGTATTATTCACATGTCCACTTCTACTCTCCCGTACCCCCAATCAATACACAAGGATCCAGCCAGGTTATGTTATATGATTCCATGCACGGCCCCCGAAGGGTGATACATGGATGTCCCATAAATGGGGAGTCTGGGGGTTACCCAACTGTGTAAGATTCAAGAGACTCTGTGATCATGAGGGTACATGTCACAAGTAATCAAGTGAACCAAGAAGCATAGTGAAACGCTATGTAAGTGAAACGCACAGAACACGTAGTACCCGATGCTCCCTAAGGATAACATCTCAAGAAAGGATCCATATAGTACCAATCCGTGTGACCGTCGTGACAGTACAAGTAAAGTAATCTACTGCAAAAAATAATTCTAAGCAAGATATGAAATGATCAGAGAATGTACTCGCCTGTATCTGAGTGTCCAATATAAAAAGTACCGTCCGAGGAGTGGTGTCTGGCTCCTAATCAGAACAGCATAAGTCACAACAAGTCCAGAATAGTGAAATGGAGTCCTACTATGCATTCTATATGATTCTAGGTCAAACTAGGCCAAAGTCAACTCTTGGTCAACTTTGGTCAACCCTAGAAGTCAAACTAGGTCAACTTAGTCTAATCAAGTCTAAACTCAACTATCTAGGTCTAACAAGTCATGCTAGGCTCTAACAAGTCTATACTAGACAACACACACATTCCAAGTGCCCATTACACCTATGCATATACAACATATATAGATACATATATTGAATTAACACTATGCATACCTAGGCTAAATACTATATGTATACATATAGATATACATTTCACATATATATATATATAGGCACATTACATTCACATAAACACTAATACATACCCTTATATCACTCACACATATAGATATAGATATATGATATATGATATACACATGAATATGCATATGGAGAGGGAAGCATGTGTGGACAGGAACAAGTGCAGGAATTAAATAGTGCAAGGTGTGTGTGTATACTTGTGTGTGTGAACAGGGTGATGGTAATATATATCATGTGTGTGTGTGTTATGTAAAACAATATACAGGAAAAATACCAAAACAGTGAAAGGGAAACAAATACAGGGTCTGTATGCATGAGTGAGTGAGGGGGGGATAGAAAATACCATGTGTGTGAGGGCTGTGGTGTACTATACATTTAGGCATACATAAAGAATGTGCAACATTTAACAGTGTGTGTGTACAGAAATTAACTATATATATGCAGGAATGTAAGTAAACAGTGAAGAAAAGGGCAGAAATACAATATGTGTGAGGGCTTGAGTACAATGGTGTGTGTGTATAGTGTTCAGTCCAAAACTGGACAATGGGGAAACAATAGGAAAGGAAATCAACCATTAAATGACAGTCTCAGTTTTAGAATTAAGAAACCAACCCATATCATCATTCCTGTTAATCTCAGCAAAAAAAGAGAGGAAGGAAATCGATTCAGTGGCTCTCAGGTTACAAATGAACTCAGAATTTAGTTCAATACATCAAACACATCTCAGGAAATCAGTTTCAGTCTTTGTAAAACAGTCCAGACTATTCACGCCTATTTCGAGTTCAAAACATAACCAAAATCCTCCCAATTTAGCATACAAGTAGATAACTTATAGATGAACCATATTAGGGATCTAAACATGTGATTTACAGTATTTAAACTAGCTAAAATGATTGCCAAAGTTCGAATTTAAAACTGGACATAAACTGAAAATAGCATGTATCAGTAAATTAAGGTAATGAGAAAATTGATGTTGAAACCAAACTAAAATACGAGTCTAATGGTTGGTAATGAAACTATAGGGTGTACACGTGTCATTGTGATTGCCTTGTATCCACCATAGCCGGACACGGCATGTCCACAACAATAAAACCCAAAACAGCACACTGGTTCTGCACAGCAGTGCACTGCCCCGTACGTGTGTGCACGCGTGTCGTGCACACGATACAGCACGTGTTAGGCCACGTGCTTGTGTCCCCACCTAGCATAGGTCTAGGTGTCCATGTCCAAGTGTCTGCACAGTGTCCTCGTGTCGCCGTGTCTGACTTACACTCGCGTATCAGTGGCCATACACACGAGAGTGCATACATAGTAAAATCTCCGTGCGTCGAGGATTCCTCACTCGATACGCCATGTGGGCCCACAAAACTTGACACGTGGCGTGTCAGTCACTTCCCCTATTGGCGTGTCAAGTTTCGTGTCAAACGAATGTGTGTCGTGTCCAGAAAAGTGCCCGATAGGCAGGGCATTCCTGTAGCCGCGCACGCGTGTCCAAGTGCGTGTGTACGAGTGTCCTAACGACACAACACAAGCACGAAATCGACTCAGAGCTTCAGAAATGGATAAGCGACACAACAATGCAAATTTGTATTCAAATACAATTCGAAAATTAACCCAAAAAGTCCACTGAGGCATTTCCACAAATACTAAGAACAGGTCACTGATACGTGTCCTGTTAGGACACGAAACTACACAAAAACTTAGGGTTTCCTATTCCTACTGTTAGGTTAGGTCTAGGGCTCCCTAATGATGCAAAAATTTCAGGATTCTATGGTAGAAATAGGAAGTTACCTCAAAGTGTCAAAACCCTCAAAAAAAACTCTAAAGAGAGATGCTCCTCTTGATGGTAAAACTCCTCCAAATTGTTAGAAAACTGAGAACAACCAATTTCAATAGCAAGAAAACAATAATTAGAACCTATTGCAACTTGTTTGGATTAAAAAGAAGGAAAAATAGATTTATTATGAATTTCTAAAGATGGGAGCTCACCTCTTTCTTCTTGAAATGGATTTCCTAAGGAAAGGAGGCTAGCCCTAGAAATTAGGAGGGGTTTTATAGTGGGAGAATCCCTAGGTTGGCTGGACAAAATATTAGGGTTGCTAATTTGGGCTTGGGCCAAGTCACATAGGCTATGGCTAAGTTGTTTTATTAAAAGGTTAGAACCATAAGTCATGACTTATGAAGGTTTAAGCCATATTAGCCTAAATAACTCCAAATTACTTCCAACTAGTTCCAATGACTTAAACCTCATTACATTAGGTCAAACCAAGGTTACTTAACCTAACTAAGTGGCCATAACCTAGATTAGTTACTAGGTTAGTCTTCTAGTCAACACAAGTCAAAGTCAACTTTAGGCCCAAAATCAATTATCCTAAAAATCACCAAAAATCACCAAAAAATCATATTAATTCTAATAAATCATAATAATACATAATAATTCCAAAAATTCCCAAAATTTGAAAAAAATGACCAAAATACCCCCAAGCTAGAAAAGTGGTAGTGACAAATCTACCCTCCTTAAAATAATTTCGTCCTCGAAATTAAAGGCGAAACTAAACTGCTGAGAATGATAGAAAAGTATACCTCAAGGTCCAAAAAGATAGGGGTACGGCTCGCACATCTCATCCTCCGGCTTCCAGGTAGACTCTCCTGGAGAATGATGCCTCCATGCGACGCGTACCAAGGGTATCACCTGGTTCCTCAGAACCTTCTCCCGTCGATCCAGAATCTCCACGGGCTGCTCTGGATAGCTGAGAGAAGGCCCAACCTCTATCTCTGAATGATCGAGCACATGGCTAGGGTCAGCCACGTACCGTCTTAACTGTGATACATGAAATACGTTGTGGACCCCACAAGTGTAGACGGCAAGTCTAGCCTGTAAGCCACGTCACTGACTCTCCCGCTGATAACGAAAGGGCCGATGAAGTGCGGGCTAAGCTTTCCGCCTCTACCAAAACGTATCGTACCACGAGTCGGAGATATACTCAAGAAAACCTGGTCTCCGACCTCAAACTCCAAGGGCCTCCGGTGGCTATCGGCCCAGTGCCGATGTCTGTCCTGCGCCAGACGAAGTCTGTCCCTGATGAGCTTCACCTTCTCGGCCGTATCAACAACCATCTCTGGCCCAGTAAAGCTCGCTCACCAACATCATCCCAGGATAAGGGTGTACGGCACCTACGCCCGTACAGAGCCTCAAAAAGGTGACATCTCAATGCTGTCCTGGAAACTATTGTTGTAGGCAAACTCCACCAAATGAAGATGATCCTTCCAGGAACCTCCAAAGTCCAGGACGCACGTCCGCAGCATATCCTCAAGGGTCTGAATAGTCCACTCTGACTGTCCGTCCGTCTGGGGGTGGTATGCAGTACTAAACTTGAGCTGAGTGCCCAAGCTGGTCTGCAGACTCCTCCAAAAATGGGAAGTAAAACGGCTATCCCGATCTGAGATGATGCTGACCGGAACTCCGTGGATCCTGACTATCTGCCGCATATACATCTCCGCCAGCCTCTCTGTAGACGTACCCACCTTGAATGGCAAGAAGTGGGCCGATTTGGTCAACCTGTCCACGATGACCCAAATCGCGCCTTTCCCTCCTGGAGTACGCGGTAATCCTGAAACGAAGTCCATAGTGATATGCTCCCACTTCCACTCGGGAATGGGCAGCGGCTGCAACAATCCATCGGGCCTCTGCCTCTCCGCCTTGACCTGCTGACAGACCAAGCACCTAGCCACGAAGTGGGACACCTCCCGCTTCATTCCTGACCACCAAACATGCTCCCGCAGATCTCGGTACATCTTGTTGGCACCCAGGTGTATAGAGTACTGAGATCTGTGGGCCTCCTGCATAACCTGCACTCTGAGCTCCCCGCTAGGCACACATAACCTGGCACCGTGCCTCAGGGCACCATCCTCTGCAAGTAAAAACTCAGGATCCCCCACTCCTATACTGATCTGCTCTCTGATACTCTGCAAAGCCACATCCTCGAACTGGGCTGCCTTGATCCTGTCCACCAAGTCTGACTGAATCTATATCCTCCATAGCCGCATTTGCACTCCCGGCACGATCACCTCAATCCCAAGTCTCTCCAAGTCGGCAAGCAAATGCCGATCCATGGTCAAACACATGGCTGTCGGGTACTGTAAAACCCCTCAAATTAAATTTTTGTTTTTTTTATTTTATTATTTTATTTTTATTAAATTGTTATTTTAACTAGTAATTAATTAATGTTGATGATATATAGTAACATATATATATAAATATATATGTATATAAATATGTGGCTATATTCAACTGTGGATGTGTGGTAATGTGTAAACCTAATTAAAACTCTAGATAACTTAACCTTTAACCCAAGTTTAGTCCTAACCCTAATCTATTTTTAGTCTTTATTTTAATTAAGAAATAAATTCACATGTTTATATAAATATAATGCTTGAATTACTTAACCAACCCTTAACCCATTCCCTACCCATTGATTTTCGGTTACCACAAAGTGTGGATCTCATGAAACCGAATGATAACCTCTCCTTCCCTTCCATTTTTTCGGCCACACCACAACTTCTTCCCCCTCCATTTTTCCGGCTACCCGAGAACTCCCCTTCCCTCCTATCCCGGCCGGCGTGCATTTAGCGAGGAGATCACTCGTCCTCGGCGTTCAGGCCATCTCCGGCAGCGCCATCGCCTCCGTAGCGTAGCCCCGACTCCCTGCAGTCGGCAGGTACGATCTCGAGCCTCCACGTGGCTTTGTCACGAGGATATCCCCCTACAAAACCTAGAGCATTAATTTCTATATTCTCTTTTCCTGCAAATAGTCATTGATTAATAATTTGTGTAAGGAAGAAATAATGATTTTAATTAGTATTATTAATGTTTAATGATTGTTAATTTAGCGTAGAATCAGAAATAAATTGTAGAGAAATTGTTGTGAATTATTATGATTTTATCCATATTAATTCGTGAATGTGAAGTAATTATTTGGTGTGATTATGGCTGTGTAATTAATTAAGTAAGGATAAATTGATAGTAATTTGTACCTAAATTATTAGCCTATTGATTAGAGACATTAGTATAGATTCTATATTAATTGTATCAGATTTTTATACAAATTATTCGTATTTATTAAGTATTTTAACAGATGTCAATAATGCAGTTTTTGTGTAAAGTTCCACAGAATTATATATGCTGTTTTTGATTTTTAGAATTTAATCCATTAGGAATCACTCGTTATGATCTATACATAAATTGTAGGTAATTATGTAATCTAATTACTGTTAAATTTTCAAGATTTAATAAATAGTTTAGATATTTTATTTATATTTTAAACTGTGAATTACTGATTCTAAATGACTGTTTATTTACACTGTTTTGGATTTTTATTAATTAATTTATTAAGAATTAATTAATGAGTTTTATACAAAACTGAGAGATAATAATTATACCTATTTACTATAAAATTTTCAAAATAGAATAATTATGTTCGGTATTTATTTGGCATTAAACCAGAGTTAAATATATTTGATTATGTAATTAGTTCAATACTAGTTTTAATTTATAATAAATATAAATTATTATTGGTAATGCTCATAAATGTAAAGTCACTGTTGGAAATGTTATTTTCTGTGATTTATGATTTTTCCCAATTTATTAGTGAATTTTTAACATTTAATTCTAATTACAATAGCTAAAATAGTGATTTTTATATATTAGTAGTTAAATGCTTTATTTACTTATAAATTAGGTAAATAATATTAAAAATATTATTTACAGTAGAATTTCATGGAAAAGCATTTTTTTTTACCAAATTTAGACTTGTCATTATTTATTAACTTGTATTTATCATTAATGGGAATTTGTGAATGCATGTGTTTCCTAATTGTTTAACTAATTAGTTATATGTAATTTATTAATTATTAAATTATTAATTGTATTAATAATTTCAGAAAATAAAGTATAATAATAAGTGCTTCATACTTATTATTGTATGATATTATTCATATTTATTAGTAATGATTAGTTAGTAGTAATGGTTTGATATTAATTATCAATTAAATGTATAGTTAATTTGGGTAAATAGTAATGAATTAGGGTTAATGTTATTGTAGGATTATTCATTTCTCGGAACTTGGACTCGATACCAGACTCGGATTTTCAGCTATTGGACACAGGCAAGTACACCTTGCTTGACTTTACTATGCAGTATTACATTTGACCAGTTATTACAGTTGTGTGCACTCGTCACCATTTATGACTACCCTGTGAATAGTTAGTATAACTCGACACGTCTCAGACACGCATCACAAATGAGTGAGTTGAGTGCAGAGATTTTGTGTTGATTGGCCATTAACATGTGATCTTGAGTTGTAGCAGTGGTTAGTTATATTATATGTATATTGCCGTCTTGCATATTATTTGTACCGTGTATACGGTACAGGTATTCATTGGGTGGGGAGAGACTACTAGTGGTGTATGAGAATTCTGTTTCCAATGTACGCTGGATGCTCGTAGCCCCTCGTTCTCAAACCGTAGAACGCTTGGTGGACGTTTCTTCTTCTTCTCCCCCTCTCATGTGCCACTAGAGATGTCTCAAAATGCATTTACACTTAGATGGTTAGAACACCTTAAATTGTGTACTACGTATTTCCTGTCCTTGTTTGGTTAAGGAAATACTTAGTAACATATTTATTTAGTTACTTTTACTTTACTGCTCAGTATTATCTTGCATGTCATTTTTCCTGTGTATTTGTTATGTCCCTCTGAGGACCTGGTATTTTTTCCAGAGCTTGACGAGGATTCCTACCCGACTGATTACGGAGTAGCTGGATTAGACGACGACCTTGAGGTGGAGCCACAGCCTTGATCCTTTGGAGGCTAGCTTTATCTTCTGATGTGGGTTCATTTCCTGTATTCAGTTATTTTCTTCATTCCATTTCATTTCATTCCAGATGTACTGTGCAGTGTTTGGTCTTTCTTTTGACATTTATTGTGACTCTGGAGACTCTCTTTGCAGTTGTCTATTATTTGTTTCATGGATGAGACTAGATATTACCTGCCTGTGTTGTTATTATTATTAGTTTTACTTCAGCGTACTACGACTAGTCATAGTCCATTAAATTGGGTTAACTATGTCTGATCGTACAGCTGGCATGCCATGTGTTCCCGATCCGATTATTTGGAACTGGGGCGTGACATGTTTTAGTGGTGGCCCATGCAGGTCTTCAAATTTGTTTGGTTACGTTACTGTACCAGATAAGCCTGCAAATTAGGTTTAGAATATAGGGTCTCATCCATACTTGATTATATCATTCTTGATTATCCTTGAACAAAATCCTTTGCATCTCGTTTGTTTTCGTCCTATTCTCAATTCTTTCTATCTTATCTCTGCAGAATCATGAATTTGAGGAGTGGACATACCGCTGCCGGTGGAGACAACCAGTCATCTGGTACGGATGAACAGTCCGCAAGGGTAGTTCCAACTCACCCTTTGCTTCCAGGGCAGACGACTCAGCCAGTTGGTGCACAACCGACTGGAGAACCAGCTCCTCCCCCGCAGAACCCTCAGATACCATTTGGAGTGCCCCCGGCTGTGCCACAAGACAGTCAGGCACAGATGTTTCAGTTCATGCACATGATGGTGCAAGAACAGAGGTAAGAAGCAGCTGAGCAGAGGCGGGAAGCTGCTGAGATGAGGCAGGGATTCCTGGCAGCTATGGAGAGGATGATAGCACCAGCACCTGCACCAGCTCCGACATAAGCTCCCATGAGACCAGCGCGGGTAGGTTCAGTGAAGGACTACGTGCAGATGGACCCCAAACCTTACAAAGGGAATGAGACTCCGGAGGAGACCACTAATTGGATCGCCAGCACCAAGAAGAAATTGCAGACATCTCAGTTGCCAGAAGATTTATGGATGACTGGCGTAAGAACTCAGCTGGAGGGGAATGCCCATCACTGGTGGGATTCTATGGAGCGTCAGTTGGGTACCCGTCAGTCGTTGGAACAGTTTCTGGAGTTCTTCGATAAGAAGTACTTTCCTACTACTGTGAAGAATGCTTTATACAACCAGTTCCTGCACCTGGAGCAGGGAAACAAGACAGTGGATGAGTACGACTCGAAGTTTAGTCGTCTCAGCAAATATGGGAAGGTGCTGATCCCCACCGATCTGGAGAAAGCTAAGAGGTTCCACAACGGACTCAGACAAGAGTTACAACAATTTACTAGCACTCAGTCCCGAGTCTCTTATTCTGAGGTGCTGACGGAGGCAAGAATCCAAGAGTCAATTGTCAAAGGAAGGCAGCACCAGCAGAGGAGCCAGCAAGTATAGCAGAAGACACAGCAAGGAGGTCCTATTCGGCGACCTATAGGACATCAGCAGCATCAGAGGACTGGACCCTACCAGTCGAAGGAGCTTCCAACTTGCCATTACTGTAGCAAGAAGGGACACTTGGAGAGAGAGTGCAGAAGGAGACTGGGTACTTGTTTAGCCTGTGGATCGGGCCAACATCAGGCTCGAGATTGCCCGGTTCGGGGAGCTATTGTTCCAGCAGGAGGACAGAAGCCACCAGCATCAGGAGGTCAGCAGAGAGGACCTATACTCCCTTCCCAGTCAGCACAGTTTGAGAAGGCCAAGCAGCAGGCAGGAAACAAGAAGCAGGGTCAGATCTTTGCTCTCACTCAGGGAGAGAAAGAAGCAGTAGGAGAGGCTATCACAGGTACTATCTTAGTAGGTTCATTGCCTGCTACAGTATTATTTGATTCTGGTGCTACCCTGTCTTTCATATCATCTAGATTTGTAGCTGTGCATAGGATAGCTACTTCTACTATGCCTAAGAGTTGGAATATTATTACTGGTGGAGGTTTAGTACCTGTAAATAGTTCATGTAGAGCCTGTTCGGTAGTTATTTGTGGCAGGGAGATGAGAGCTCGACTTTTGGTATTTCCTATGCCAACTTATGACGTAGTGCTGGGTATGGATTGGCTTAGTCAATATCATGCGATATTGGACTGCCACAAGGGTTGTGCTATATTTAGACCGCCAGGCCAGCCGGAGTTTGAATTTCAGAGAGGAAGCATTGAGAAGGGAGTCTCTCAGTATCAGGGAGCCTGCATGGCGATGGAGGTGGCCCCGCCACCGATCATTGATGAGTTTTCTGATGTCTTTCCTGATGATCTGCCGGGACTACCACCCGACAGAGAGGTTGAGTTCACTATTGAGCTCATACCAGGAGCGGCACCAATCTCTTCAAATGTCTATCGATTGGCGAAGAAGGAGCTGGATGAAATAAAGGTACAGTTACAGGAGTTGCAAGACAAAGGATTTATCAGACCAAGTACATCACCATGGGGAGCCCCAGTCTTGTTTGTGCCAAAGAAAGATGAAACAGTTCGCATGTGCATTGATTATAGGGCTCTTAATGCTGTGACAATCAAGAACAAGTATCCCCTGCCCAGAATTGATGATCTATTTGACCAGCTGACAGGAGCACATGTATTCTCGAAGATTGATCTGAGGTCGGGATACCATCAAGTGAAGGTTCGGAAAGAAGACATCCAGAAGACGGCATTCAGGACTCGGTATGGTCATTACGAGTTCTTAGTAATGCCCGTTGGTTTGACTAATGCACCTGCTGTGTTCATGAATTTAATGAACAGAGTATTCCATGAATATCTTGACAAATTTGTCGTAGTATTTATCGACGATATTTTGGTGTATTCAAAGAACCATGAAGAGCATGAGGATCACTTGAGGAAGGTGCTGGAGGTCTTGAGGCATCAGAAGTTATATGCGAAGCTGAGTAAGTGTGAATTTTTGCTAGATCATGTTTCATTTCTTGGACATGTTATCTCAGGGAAAGGCATAGAAGTGGATCCGACGAAGATATCAGCGGTGGAGTCGTGGCCAACTCCAACCGATGTTTCAGAGATACGAAGTTTTCTGGGGCTTGTCGGATATTACCGGAGGTTCGTAGAGAATTTTGCAAGGATTGTGGAGCCCATGACCAAGTTGACCCGTAAGGATCAGAAGTTCGAATGGACAGAAGAATGCCAAGCTGCCTTTGATGAATTGAAGAGGCGCCTTACTACTGCACCAGTTTTGACCATTCCATCAGGACCAGGAGGTTTTGTCATCTATAGCGATGCATCCGGGAAGGGATTAGGATGCGTCTTGATGCAACATGGGAAGGTAGTGGCATATGGTTCTCGGCAGTTGAGGACCCATGAGAAGAATTATCCCACGCACGACTTAGAGCTTGCGGCGGTGATATTTGCCCTGAAGCTTTGGAGACATTATCTGTATGGAGAAACGGTGGAGGTATATACAGATCATAAGAGCCTCAAGTATGTCTTTACTCAGAAAGATTTAAATTTGAGGCAGAGGCGTTGGCTTGAGTTGATGGCAGATTTTGATATAGAGTTACAGTACCATCCAGGCAAGGCTAATTCAGTAGCAGATGCATTGAGCCGGAAACCTATGGCGCACTTCTTGACATCACAAAAGGAGTTGCTATACGATTTGGAGAAGATGGGCATTGAAGTTGTTAGACCTGGAGGAGTTGCGCAGATGATGAATATTTAGGTTCAGTCTTCATTAGTAGAGAGGATCAAGGCGACTTTGCCCACAGATGCCAGATATCAGAAGCTTCGACAGAGGACAGAGCAGGGACTGCAGACTGGATTGAGGATTCACGAAGACCGGACCTTGAGGTGTGGAGATCGCCTCTATGTTCCTAATGGTGAGATCAGGCAGGAGCTGATGGCAGAGGCTCATAGCTCGATTTATTCTATTCATCCAGGAGGTACGAAGATGTACAGGGACCTGAGACAGCACTACTGGTGGCATGGAATGAAACGTGAGATAGCACGTTTCGTGGCGAAGTGTTTGGTGTGTCAGCAAGTCAAAGCTGAACATCAGAGATCCGCAGGATTGTTGCAACCGCTTCCGATACCTGAGTGGAAGTGGGAGCACATTACTATGGATTTTGTTACGGGATTTCCGAGGAGCCCAGCTGGACGAGATGCAGTTTGGGTGATTGTGGACAGATTATCGAAGTCTGCTCATTTCATACCATTTCGAGTGGGGCAATCTACAGAGGTATTGGCAGACTTATATATGAAGGAGATAGTACGATTACATGGAGTACCAGTCAGTATAGTCTCTGATCGAGATACAAGATTCACATCGCACTTCTGGAAGAGCATGCAGGAAAGTCTGGGCACAAGACTGAAGTTCAGCACAGCTTATCACCCTCAGACGGACGGGCAGTCAGAGCGTACCATTCAGACGTTGGAGGACATGTTGAGAGCTTGCATATTGGATTTTGGTGGATCCTGGGAGGATCACTTGCACTTGGTAGAATTCTCTTACAATAATAGCTACCAGGCAAGTATCCAGATGGCTCCCTTTGAAGCATTGTACGGAAGGAAGTGTCGATCGCCAGCATGTTGGGGTGATGTAGGCGAGAGACAGATATTGGGACCAGAGTTAGTGACTCGTACAGTAGATACAGTCAAGAAGATTCAGGGACATCTTCGAGCAGCACAGGACCGACAGAAGCAGTGGGCAGACACTCATAGGCGACCTCTTGAGTTCAAGGAAGGAGATCATGTGTTCTTGAGAATCTCTCCGACTAGAGGTACAATCAGATTTGGAGTCAGAGAAAAGCTCAGCACAAGGTACATCGGACCATTTGATGTGTTGGAGAAAGTTGGCGAGGTTGCATACAGATTGGCACTTCCGCAGTCATTGGAAGGCGTCCATGACGTATTTCATGTCTCCCAGTTGAGGAAGTATGTGGCAGACCCTAACCACGTACTAGATCATTCAGAGATCACCGTGGGACCGACCTTGTCCTACGAGGAGCATCCTGTGGAGATCCTAGACCGCAGAGAGAAGGTGTTGAAGGGGAAGACCATTCGACTAGTCCGAGTTGCGTGGAAACACCATTCTCCGGGCGAATCGACTAGGGAGCGGGAGGATTCTATTCTGGAGCGTTTTCCATACCTTCGTGAGGCGTCTGGTATGATTTAGTTCGGCAAGTAATCATTCTCTAGAATATGCTTATTTTAGTCTGTAAAAATTTCTTAGGTTTAGAATTGTATTTTTGTGTGCCAATGTTGTGTGTTAGAACAATTCCCTAGCATTCTATGATTCCAAATTGTTTTAATTTCGAGGACGAAATTTTAATAAGTTGGGTAGAATGTAAAACCCCTCAAATTAAATTTTTGTTTTTTTTTTATTTTATTATTTTATTTTTATTAAATTGTTATTTTAACTAGTAATTAATTAATGTTGATGATATATAGTAACATATATATATAAATATATATGTATATAAATATGTGGCTATATTCAACTGTGGATGTGTGGTAATGTGTAAACCTAATTAAAACTCTAGATAACTTAACCTTTAACCCAAGTTTAGTCCTAACCATAATCTATTTTTAGTCTCTATTTTAATTAAGAAATAAATTCACATGTTTATATAAATATAATGCTTGATTTACTTAACCAACCCTTAACCCATTCCCTACCCATTGATTTTCGGTTACCACAAAGTATGGATCTCATGAAACTGAATGATAACCTCTCCTTCCCTTCCATTTTTTTGGCCACACCACAACTTCTTCCCCCTCCATTTTTCCGGCTACCCGAGAACTCCCCTTCCCTCCTATCCCGGCCGGCGTGCATTCAGCGAGGAGATCACTCGTCCTCGGCGTTCAGGCCATCTCCGGCAGCGCCATCGCCTCCGTAGCGTAGCCCCGACTCCCTGCAGTCGGCAGGTACGATCTCGAGCCTCCACGTGGCTTTGTCACGAGGATATCCCCCTACAAAACCTAGAGCATTAATTTCTATATTCTCTTTTCCTGCAAATAGTCATTGATTAATAATTTGTGTAAGGAAGAAATAATGATTTTAATTAGTATTATTAATGTTTAATGATTGTTAATTTAGCGTAGAATCAGAAATAAATTGTAGAGAAATTGTTGTGAATTATTATGATTTTATCCATATTAATTCGTGAATGTGAAGTAATTATTTGGTGTGATTATGGCTGTGTAATTAATTAAGTAAGGATAAATTGATAGTAATTTGTACCTAAATTATTAGCCTATTGATTAGAGACATTAGTATAGATTCTATATTAATTGTATCAGATTTTTATACAAATTATTCGTATTTATTAAGTATTTTAACTGATGTCAATAATGCAGTTTTTGTGTAAAGTTCCACAGAATTATATATGCTGTTTTTGATTTTTAGAATTTAATCCATTAGGAATCACTCGTTATGATCTATACATAAATTGTAGGTAATTATGTAATCTAATTACTGTTAAATTTTCAAGATTTAATAAATAGTTTAGATATTTTATTTATATTTTAAACTGTGAATTACTGATTCTAAATGACTGTTTATTTACACTGTTTTGGATTTTTATTAATTAATTCATTAAGAATTAATTAATGAGTTTTATACAAAACTGAGAGATAATAATTATACCTATTTACTGTAAAATTTTCAAAATAGAATAATTATGTTCGGTATTTATTTGGCATTAAACCAGAGTTAAATATATTTGATTATGTAATTAGTTCAATACTAGTTTTAATTTATAATAAATATAAATTATTATTGGTAATGCTCATAAATGTAAAGTCACTGTTGGAAATGTTATTTTCTGTGATTTATTATTTTTCCCAATTTATTAGTGAATTTTTAACATTTAATTCTAATTGCAATAGCTAAAATAGTGATTTTTATATATTAGTAGTTAAATGCTTTATTTACTTATAAATTAGGTAAATAATATTAAAAATATTATTTACAGTAGAATTTCATGGAAAAGCGTTTTTTTTTACCAAATTTAGACTTGTCATTATTTATTAACTAGTATTTATCATTAATGGGAATTTGTGAATGCATGTGTTTCCTAATTGTTTAACTAATTAGTTATAAGTAATTTATTAATTATTAAATTATTAATTGTATTAATAATTTCAGAAAATAAAGTATAATAATAAGTGCTTCATACTTATTATTGTATGATATTATTCATATTTATTAGTAATGATTAGTTAGTAGTAATGGTTTGATATTAATTATCAATTAAATGTATAGTTAATTTGGGTAAATAGTAATGAATTAGGGTTAATGTTATTGTAGGATTATTCATTTCTCGGAACTTGGACTCGATACCAGACTCGGATTTTCAGCTATTGGACACAGGCAAGTACACCTTGCATGACTTTACTATGCAGTATTACATTTGACCAGTTATTACAGTTGTGTGCACTCGTCACCATTTATGACTACCCTGTGAATAGTTAGTATAACTTGACACGTCTCAGACACGCATCACAAATGAGTGAGTTGAGTGCAAAGATTTTGTGTTGATTGGCCATTAACATGTGTCTTGAGTTGTAGCAGTGGTTAGTTACATTATATGTATATTGTCGTCTTGCATATTATTTGTACCGTGTATACGGTACAGGTATTCATTGGGTGGGGAGAGTCTACTAGTGGTGTATGAGAATTCTGTTTCCAATGTACGCTGGATGCTCGTAGCCCCTCGTTCTCAAACCGTAGAACGCTTGGTGGACGTTTCTTCTTCTTCTCCCCCTCTCATGTGCCACTAGAGATGTCTCAAAATGCATTTACACTTAGATGGTTAGAACACCTTAAATTGTGTACTACGTATTTCCTGTCCTTGTTTGGTTAAGGAAATACTTAGTAACATATTTATTTAGTTACTTTTACTTTACTGCTCAGTATTATCTTGCATGTCATTTTTCCTGTGTATTTGTTATGTCCCTCTGAGGACCTGGTATTTTTTCCAGAGCTTGACGAGGATTCCTACCCGACTGATTACGGAGTAGCTGGATTAGACGACGACCTTGAGGTAGAGCCACAGCCTTGATCCTTTGGAGGCTAGCTTTATCTTCTGATGTGGGTTCATTTCCTGTATTCAGTTATTTTCTTCATTCCATTTCATTTCATTCCAGATGTACTGTGCAGTGTTTGGTCTTTCTTTTGACATTTATTGTGACTCTGGAGACTCTCTTTGCAGTTGTCTATTATTTGTTTCATGGATGAGACTAGATATTACCTGCCTGTGTTGTTATTATTATTAGTTTTACTTCAGCGTACTACGACTAGTCATAGTCCATTAAATTGGGTTAACTATGTCTGATCGTACAGCTGGCATGCCACGTGTTCCCGATCCGATTATTTGGAACTGGGGCGTGACAGGTACCTACTCAAGGCATCGGCAACCACGTTGGCCTTCCCTGGATAATACTGCAGTGCAATGTCGAAGTCCTTCATCAACTCCAACCATCTGCGCTGTCTCATGTTCAACTCCTTCTGAGTGAACACATACTTTAAGCTCTTGTGATCTGTGAAGATCTCCACCCTCTCACCATACGGATAATGCTTCCACAGCTTCAATGCAAAAATTACTGCTGCCAGCTCCAGGTCGTGGGTAGGGTAGTTCTTCTCATAGGGACGTAACTGCCTGGAAGCATAGGCAATCACCTTTTCGTGCTGCTGCAACACACAACCCAGCCCCTTCCCTGAAGCATCACTATAAATAGTGAATCCACCTGATCCTGAAGGCAACGTCAGAATCGGAGCTGTCGTCAGCCGCTTCTTCAACTCATCAAAAGCTGCCTGACACTCCTCTGACCAAACATACTCAGCATCCTTCCGGGTCAACCGTGTCAACGGCTCTGCAACCCGGGAGAAATCCTGCACGAATCTCCGATAATACCCTGCCAGCCCCAGGAAACTCCTGATCTCTGCAACTGAAGTCGGCGCAGCCCATGCCTTAATTGCTACAATCTTCTTGGGGTCAACTGAGATACCATCTCCAGTCACCACATGCCCCAAGAAGTCCACCCGGTCCAAGAAAAACTCATACTTGGAGAGTTTTCCATAAAGCTGCTCCTTCCTGAGAATCTCCAGCACTATCCTCAAATGCTCCTCGTGTTCCTCCTCAGTCTTGGAATATATCAAGATATCGTCAATAAACACCACCACAAACTGATCCAGATACTGATGGAACACCTTGTTCATCAGGTTCATAAATACTGCGGGTGCATTGGTTAGCCCAAACGGCATAACCAAAAACTCGAACTGCCCGTACCGCGTCCTGAAAGCGGTCTTGGGAATATCCTCCCCCTTCACCTTCACCTGGTGATATCTCGACCTCAGATCAATCTTGGAAAATACCCGAGCTCCGCTCAACTGGTCAAATAGATCGTCGATCCGCGGCAGTGGGTATTTGTTCTTGATCGTGAGGTTGTTGAGTGCCCTATAGTCAATACACATGCGTACTGACCCATCCTTCTTCAGCACGAACAACACTGGTGCCCCCCATGGCGACGAACTCGAGCGGATGAAGCCCTTGTCCTGTAGCTCATCCGCCTACTTCTTCAGCTCCACTAGCTCGCTGTTGTTCACCCGATAGACATGCTGAGAGATAGGTTCCGCTCCTGGAACCAAGTCTATCGAGAACTCTATGTCTCTGTCTGGTGGCAGTCCCGGCAACTCCTCTGGGAAAACATCCATAAAATTTGCTATCAAGGGGTGTGGAATCGTCTGCTCCTCTACCGAGACTCCACAAAGACTCCGTTGCTCTGCTCTGCCTGACGTCTGGAGTACTCGAACTCTGGCTCCCCCGGCGCACTGAAGAGAACTCTACCCCCTGTGCAATCAATGCTGGCGTGGTGCCTGCTCAACCAATCCATGCCTAGTACTATATCGTAGTTCGGCAATGGCATTACGAGCAGGCTCACCTCCAACTCATGGCCTCCTAAAACTACTCTCCGACCCTTACAAATATCACTCACGAGGATAATACCACCCCCGGTCGTGATCTTGTAAGTCCTAGGCAACGATTCAGCTACGATACCGTGTCTAATCACAAAAGATACTGATATAAAGCTATGCGAAGCACCGGAATCGAATAAGGCAAATGCTGGACTGGAGTCAAGAAGAATCGAACCTGCAATCAGCTCTCCGATGACCTCTGCACCCGCTGCTGCCATGGTTAATCCTCGCCCCTGTTGGCCTCTCCTGGCCTGCTGCTGGTGCTGAACAAATCTCTGCTGCTGCGTCGGCAGGGCTGGTCCCCGCTGCTGACCTGCTGGAGCCCTGGCTCCTCCTCCCGGGCCTGCTCGTACTACGCGGCACTCCCTCATCTGATGGTCTGCTGAACCACACTTCAGGCACTGGGCCAGCCTCCTCCGACACTCATTGGCGATATGCCCGGGATTCTTGCAATAGGCACAAGTAACACTCTGCCTCTGTCGCTGCTGGTGCTGCCTCGGCTGCTACCGCTGAGGGGCTGGCCTCTGCTGAATCGGCTACTGCTGAAACTGCCTCAGCTGCTGATGCTGAAAGTGCGGCCTCTTGGCCGGTCCTCCGCTACTGCTGCCTCCCTGGGAGTCTCGTCCCCTCTTGAGCCTAAGCTCAAGATCATCCTCTACAGCTAGTGCGTCTACCAGGATCTCCTCAAATGTAGCACTGCGGGCGTTCTTGGTGTAGGACATGACCTCCTTTACCAAGCCCTTCCAGAACCTCCGGGCCTTCGTCGGAATCTCCGCCAGCCTGAAGATCTCCTCCATATGCTTGATCCATTCATCGGCATACAGGATCCCCTCTGTCCCTCGGAAGTCTCTCGGGTGCATCTTCTGGAAGTCCTGGATGCCTTTCTCCCATGGTTGGTGCGGCTGCTGGACTGCTGCTGGCTGAGCCACGACTCTCTCCACGGCTGTCACTACCAGCTCAATTCCTCGAGTGAGCTCTGTCGTCTGCCTCTGCTGACCCTCCATGTACTGCCTGAAGAAGGCCAACAGCTGAACGGCGTCAACTGTCCCTACAGGTGGCTGCTGGTAAGGATCCTCTGGGAAAACCGGGTCCTGCCTCCGAGCCGGTGGATGCATGTCCCCTGCTGCGGCTGCCGAGGTCTCAACACGAGCTGAGGTGGCAGGAGCTGCAGTCCCCTGGCCTCGCCGTGCTGGCTGGAAGGTAGCAGTCCCCTCCACAGCATCCCCATGGATGGTACGCTGCGATCTAGTCTCTACCGTCCTGAATATAGACAAACAAGAGTATCAATTTCTGAGAAAGAAGTGATATAACAAAGGCAGACAATTATAATTCAAAGGATCAGCTGACAAAAGATTTAAATGGCAATAAAAGAAATTTTCCTAAAGTGATTGAGTATCTTAAAATTAATGTCCTATATCCTATAGCAGACTGCAGTGATACTCTAGTTCGAGTACCACCACACTTCTAGTCTAGACCTGCATGAGCCACCACTAAAAACGTGTCATGACCCGCACCCACTGTGAGGGTACGAGAACGTAACAACGCCCAGCTTAAGCCGCAGTGTCGGCGGTAGAGCGCTGTCCTAGGTCAACATACATCTAACAATATATATATCTAAACAGTTTATACTCCCCGAATGGGGATGACATAACAGTAAAAATCAATCACAACTAAGGAAGAGATAGCACGAAATGAAATAGAACTCAAGAAAATAAATATATGAAAACAAAACAGTAGTCTAAGATAATCCCAGCAATATCCAACAGTGCAAGGTCTCAGATGAAAGAATATATACAACTCATAACTCCAAATAAAATCTAACTAAGACATGTCTCAAGACTGCATAAAGTAAGATAAGCCTAACTAGTCTAGTCTAGGCAATCGGGGTGATCTCCTCAGCTAGAGTTGGGTCCTCCTGAGGGTCCAGCTCGCAGGTGTCATCTAAGGCTGCCCCGTAGTAAGTGTCCAGGCAAGCCTCCTCCTCGTCCTCTGTAATATTTTTAACAGGTCCAGTCAGGACAGGAGCGAGTACAGTACATCTCAACAGATCATAGCAGGTTAGAAAATATAAACATGCAGTAAAGTAAGATACAAGTACTGAAAGAAGTGCAGTATAAAAACAGAGAGAAAACTGTAATAGAAATATCTACTATACATAGAGAACTAGTAGTGACTAGTAAGTCAGAGTACAACATGAACATGTAAATGGCCTGGGATGATTCAATGAAGACACTACGGAATGATTCAATGAAGATACTACTGGTGTATTATTCATATGTCCACTTCTACTCTCCCGTACCCCCAATCAATACACAAGGATCCAGCCAGGTTATGTTATATGATTCTATGCACGGCCCCTGAAGGGTGATACATGGATGTCCCATAAATGGGGAGTCTGGAGGTTACCCAACTGTGTAAGATTCAAGAGACTCTGTGATCATGAGGGTACATGTCACAAGTAATCAAGTGAACCAAGAAGCATAGTGATACGCCATGTAAGTAAAACACACAGAACACGTAGTACCCGATGCTCCCTAAGGATAACATCTCAAGAAAGGATCCATATAGTACCAATCCGTGTGACCGTCGTGACAGTACAAGTAAAGTAATCTATTACAGGAAATAATTCTAAGCAAGATATGAAATGATCAGAGAATGTACTCGCCTGTATCTGAGTGTCCAATATGAAAAGTACCGTCCGAGGAGTGGTGTCTGGCTCCTAATCAGAACAGCACAAGTCACAACAAGTCCAGAATAGTGAAATAGAGTCCTACTATGCATTCTATATGATTCTAGGTCAAACTAGGCCAAAGTCAACTCTTGGTCAACTTTGGTCAACCCTAGAAGTCAACAAGTCATGCTAGGCTCTAACAAGTCTATACTAGACAACACACACATTCCAAGTGCCCATTACACCTATGCATATACAACATATATATAGATACATATATTGAATTAATACTATGCATACCTAGGCTAAATACTATATGTATACATATAGATATACATTTCACATATATATATAGGCACATTACATTCACATAGACACTAATACATACCCTTACATCACTCACACATATAGATATAGATATATGATATATGATATACACATGAATATGCATATGGAGAGGGAAGCATGTGTGGACAGGAACAAGTACATGAATTAAATAGTGCAAGGTGTGTGTGTGTATACTTGTGTGTGTGAACAGGGTGATGGTAATATATATCATGTGTGTGTGTGTGTTATGTAAAACAATGTGCAGGAAAAATACCAAAACAGTGAAAGGGAAACAAATACAGGGTGTGTATGCATGAGTGAGTGAGGGGGGGACAGAAAATACCATGTGTGTGAGGGCTATGGTGTACTATACATTTAGGCATACATGAAGAATGTGCAACATTTAACAGTGTGTGTGTACAGGAATTAACTATATATATGCAGGAATGTAAGTAAACAGTGAAGAAAAGGGCAGAAATACAATATGTGTGAGGGCTTGAGTGCAATGGTGTGTGTGTATAGTATTCAGTCCAAAACTGGACAGTAGGGAAATAATAGGAAAGGAAATCAACCATTAAATGACAGTCTCAGTTTTAGAATTAAGAAACCAACCCATATCATCATTCCTGTTAATCTCAGCAAAAAAAAAGAGGAAGGAAATTGATTCAGTGACTCTTAGGTTACAAATAAACTCAGAATTTAGTTCAATACATCAAACACATCTCAGGAAATCAGTTTCAGTCTTTGTAAAATAGTCCAGACTATTCACTCCTATTTCGAGTTCAAAACATAACCAAAATCCTTCCAATTTAGCATACAAGTAGATAACTTATAGATGAACCATATTAGGGATCTAAACATGTGATTTACAGTATTTAAACTAGCTAAAATGATTGCCAAAGTTCGAATTTAAAACTGGACATAAACTGAAAATAACATGTATCAGTAAATTAAGGTAATGAGAAAATTGATGTTGAAACCAAACTAAAATACGAGTCTAATGGTTGGTAATGAAACTATAGGGTGTACACGTGTCATTGTGATTGCCTTGTGTCCACCATAGCCGGACACGGCGTGTCCACAACAATAAAACCCAAAACAGCACACTGGTTCTGCACAGCAGTGCATTGCCTCGTGCGTGTGTGCACGCGTGTCGTGCACACGATACAGCACGTGTTAGGCCACGTGCTTGTATCCCCACCTAGCATAGGTCTAGGTGTCCATGTCCAAGTGTCTGCACAGTGTCCTTGTGTCGCCGTGTCTGACTTACACTCGCGTATCAGTGGCCATACACACGACAGTGCACACACAGTGAAATCCCCGTACGTCGAGGATTCCTCACTTGATACGCCACGTGGGCCCACGAAACTTGACATGTGGCGTGTCAGTCACTGCCCCTAGTGGCGTATCAAGTTTCGTGTCAAACGAATGTGTGTCGTGTCCAGAAAAGTGCCCGATAGGCAGGGCATTCCTGTAGCCGCGCACGCGTGTCCAAGTACGTGTGTACGAGTGTCCTAACGACACGACACAAGCACGAAATCGACTTAGAGCTTCAGAAATGGATAAGCGACACAACAATGCAAATTTACATTCAAATACAATTCGAAAATTAATCCAAAAAGTCCACTGAGGCATTTCCACAAACACTAAGAACAGGTCACTGATACGTGTCCTGTTAAGACACGAAACGACACAAAAACTTAGGGTTTCCTATTCCTACTGTTAGGTTAGGTCTAGGGCTCCCTAATGATGCAAAAATTTCAGGATTCTATGGTGGAAATAGGAAGTTACCTCAAAGTGTCAAAACCCTCAAAAAAAACTCTAAAGGGAGATGCTCCTCTTGATGGTGAAACTCCTCCAAATTGTTAGAAAACTGAGAACAACCAATTCCAACAGCAAGAAAACAATAATTAGAACCTATTGCAACTTGTTTGGATTAAAAAGGAGGAAAAATATATTTATTATGAATTTCTAAAGATGGGAGCTCACCTCTTTCTTCTTGAAATGGATTTCCTAAGGAAATGAGGCTAGCCCTAGAAATTAGGAGGGGTTTTATAGTGGGGGAATCCCTACGTTGGCTGGACAAAATATTAGGGTTGCTAATTTGGGCTTGGGCCAAGTCACATAGGCTATGGCTAAGTTGTTTTATTAAAAGGTTAGAACCATAAGTCATGACTTATGAAGGTTTAAGCCATATTAGCCTAAATAACTCCAAATCACTCCCAACTAGTTCCAATGACTTAAACCTCATTACATTAGGTTAAACCAAGGTTACTTAACCTAACTAAGTGGCCATAACCTAGATTAGTCACTAAGTTAGTCTTCTATTCAACACAAGTCAAAGTCAACTTTAGGCCCAAAATTACTTATCCTAAAAATCACCAAAAATCATATTAATTCTAATAAATCATAATAATTCCAAAAATTCCCAAAATTTGAAAAAATGACCAAAATACCCCCAATCTAGAAAAGTGGTAGTGACAACAATGGCCTCGGAGACTGGTACTGTTGTTGCTGCTGCACTGGTGCTGGGGCTGGTCCCCTAACCGATGGACTAGTTAGGTTCGACGATGATGAACTGGCCCTATTCGGGCAGGGCCCTATCATGTGGTCCATTGCCCCACTAGCCAAGCACAATCCATGTGCTCTGAAGCATTCCGATACTACATGCCTTGGCTTTCCACAATGAGTGCAGCCCATTGCGGAAGACTACTTCTGCTTCTGTTGCTGAGGGTACGTCGGTGTTGAATGCTGAACCGACGTAACTAAATTTGCCCTTCGGAGAACTCCAATCGACAAAGCCCTAACCACCGGGGCTGGTGCTGAGGACAAACTCATCTGCACATGAGATCTCTTTCTCCTTCCGGTTCTGTCCACGATCCTCTGCGAGGTATACTCGTGCTTCCTAGCTGCCCTTAAGACAGTATCAAAAGTCTAATACTCGAATTGCTCCACCACTAGAATAATCTCTAGGTGGAGTCCCTACTGGAATTGAGGGGCTCGGTCCAACTCGGTTGCCACCAAGGTAGGAGTAAACCGACTAAGTCTAGAAAACTCAGCCGTATATCCATCGACCGTCCTCCTCATCTGCTTCAAATTGGTGAACCTCATCTGCAGATCATGTCGAGCCATTTCATCAAAGTACTTGATCTGAAACTTGTTACTGAATGTCGTCCATGGGACAGGCATCGCCAATCCAACTGCTAACATCGCCCACCAGGTGCGGGCTAAGTCCAATACGGCCATAGTCGATGGGTGCCCATGCGGCAAGAGTCGATGGGGTGCCATGTTGCAAGAATCGATGGGGTGCCATGCGGCAAGAATCGATGGGTGCCTATCTTCTAAAAAAAATTCGAGAAAGATGGCCATGGAACCCATAGCTTCCAAGCTCCATAAAACCTTCACTGTAAGTCCAAATTTGGACTTCCATAGGTCAAAATGGGGTAGAACCAAATTCTCTACAACATAGAACAACTAGATTTTGAAAACAAAGAAGTTTGATAGATCAAAACCCAAGAAAACCAAAAATAGCACAAACTTAGATCTACAAGAACCTATCCACCAAATAAAAAATGTCAAGTCCTAAAGATGCTTAGAATTATGTAGAGAAGAAGATAGAACAATAAAATGGAAGATCCATCATGAAGCAAGTTGCACTTGCCTAAGCTCTCTAGGTTGGTGGAAGAGTAATGGAGGAAGAAGAAGAAGTTATGAGAAATAATGAAGGAAAGAGAGTGGAGTTGACTTATATAGTAAGCCTCACCATCTCAAATCAAACCAAAACCAAACCGAAATAAACCAAGCAAGCTAACCCAAGTCTAATTGAACCAAACCAAATCAAGTAAACTAAGTCAAGATTAAACCAAGGCTAGGCTAAGCAAGACAAGACTTAACTATTGTCCAACTGATAAATGTCAGAAATCCGTATACATATACTGAAGATACGTATAACAGAAAATGAAAGTGACATCATCCACCAATCCTGCTCGAACCTGCTCTCGGATATACCGTAGAGCAATATCCTCGAACTGAGTCGACTTGATCCTCTCAATAAAGTTCGACTGAATCTGAAGGCCCCACATCTGCATCTGAACTCCTGGCATAACCACCTCGATCCACAGGCTCTCCAAATCTGCTAACCAGTGACGATCCATCGTCAAACACATAGCTATCGGATACCTACTCAAGGCATCGGCAACCATGTTGGCCTTCCCTGGTTGATACTGCAAGGAAATATCGAAGTCCTTCATCAACTCCAACCATCTACACTGCCTCATGTTGAGCTCCTTCTGTGTAAACACATACTTCAAGCTTTTGTGGTCTTTGAAGATCTCCACACTCTTTCCGTATAGATAGTGCTTCCACAACTTAAGAGCAAAGATAACTGTCGCCAACTCCAAGTCATGGGTAGGGTAGTTCTTCTCATGCGGACGTAATTGCCTGGATGCGTAGGCAATCACCTTCCCATGTTGTTGTAAGACACAACCCAGACCCTTCCCTGAAGCGTCACTGTAGATAGTGAACCCGTCTGATCTTGATGGTAATATCAAAATTGGGGCTGTCGTCAGTCGCTTCTTCAACTCATCAAAAGCAACCAGAGACTCTGACCAGATAAACTCTGTGTCCTTCCGGGTTAGCCTAGTCAATGGCTCTGCAACCCGGAAGAAATCCTGAACGAACCTCCTGTAGTAGCCTGCCAATCCCAGAAAGCTCCTGATCTTTGCAATTGAACTTGGTGCTGTCCATGCCTCAACTGCTCTGATCTTCTTCGGGTCTACTGAGGTCCCATCTTCGATCACAACATGACCTAGAAAATCAACTTGGTCCAGAAAGAACTCACACTTCGAGAGCTTGCCATAAAGCTGCTCCTTCCTGAAAGTCTCCAGAACTACTCTCAAGTGCTCATCGTGTGCTTGTGGGGTCTTCGAATACACCAAGATGTCATCGTTTAACACCACCATGAACTTGTCTAAGTACTGGTGGAACACCTTGTTCATCAAGTTCATGAACACCGCCAGGGCATTAGTTAACCCAAACGGCATCACCATGAACTCAAACTGGTCGTACCGTATCCTGAATGCTGTCTTCGGAATGTCCTCCTTCTTCACCTTCACTTGATGGTAACCTGACCTCAGATCAATTTTGGAGAATACCTTCGCTCCACTCAACTGATCGAACAGATCATCGATCCTCGACAGCGGGTACTTGTTCTTGATCGTGAGGCAGTTGAGAACCCTGTAGTCGATACACATCCGTACCGACCCATCCTTCTTCGGCATAAAAAGTACTGATGCACCCCATGGTGAAGAACTCGATCGGATGAAGCCTTTGTCTTGCAACTCATCCACCTGCTTCTTCAACTCCACTAGCTCGCTGTTGTTCACTCTATAGACGTGCTGAGATATCGGCTCTACGCCGGGCACCAAATCTATAGAGAACTCTACATCTCTATTCGGAGGTAACCCTGGCAACTCCTCCGAAAATACATCTATGTACTCAGCTATCAATGGATGTGGCACGCTCTGCTCTTCTATTGAAACTCCGCAGAAAACTCTGCTGCTCTGCTGCGCCTCCCGTCTGGTGAACTAGAACTCTGGCTCTCCTGGTACTCTGAAAATAAATCTACCACCGCGATAATCTATACTTGCATGGTACCTGCTCAAACAATCCATACCGAGTACAATATCATAATTTGGTAATGGCATTACGAGCAGACTCATATCCAGTTCTTGGCCTCCCAAAACTACTCTCCGATCCTTACAAACATCACAGACGGGGATGATACCACCCCCAATCATGATCTTGCAAGTCCTAGGCAACGATTCCGAAGAAAACTGGTGTCTAACAGCAAATGATACAGACACAAAACTATGGGAAGCCCCCGAATCAAACAAAGCGAATACAGGAAAGGAGTCGAGAAGAACATAATTTGCTATCAGATCTTCGACTGCCTCTGCATCTTCGGCCGACATGGCGAAGGCTCGCCCCTGCTGACCTCCTCTGGTCTGTTGCTGGTGCTGGATAAACTTTTGCTGCCCTGCCGGAGCCTTGGCTCCTGCTCCCTGAGCTGTACGTCCTGAAGACATGGGACAGTCCCTCAGCTGGTGCTCCGCTGAACCACAAAGTAGGCACTTGCCTAGCCTCTTCGTACACTTATTCCACACATGTCCTGACTTCTTACAGAAAGTACAATTGATAACTTACTGCTGTGTAGGCGCCTGCTGTATCTGCTTCTACTGAAAAGGCGTACGACCCTAATTCTGGAACTGCTGCTGCTGGAATGGCTTTTACTGATGTTGCTGCTGATAATAGGGCCTCTTGGCCGGGCCCCTACTGTCGCCGGCTCTATGTGAATCAGGACCTCTCTTTAGCTTCAGTTCAAGGTCGCCCTCCGCTGCCATAGCTCCTGACAGAATCTCCACAAAAGTAGCATTTCTATTGCTCTTGGTCAAGGACTTGACTTTCTTAACCAAACCCTTTCTGAACCTCCTAGCCTTCGTTGTCTTGTTAAGGCCCTCCATAAATCTGCCTAGACAACAGAACTCTCCGTCGTACTCCTCTACTGTCTGGTTTCCCTGAACTAGGTTTTTGAACTTTATCTCCAAGGTGCCTAGTACTGTGTCGGGGAAGAACTTCGCCTTGAAGAGCTTCTTAAAAGCCTTCCAAGTCTGCCCCTCTGTACCAACCCTGGGGTCGGTCTGGTACCATGTGCGGGCAAGGTCCTGCATCTGGTTGCCCGTTGCTTCTATCTGAAGCCTAGTTGGTATCTCGTGAGGAGAAACATCTCCTCTATATGCTCGATCCATTCGTAGAAATATAGGATACCCTCAGTACCCTTGAAGTCTCATGGCCAAATCTTCTGAAAGTCCTGAATGCCCGGAGTCCTCGGATGGTACAGCTGTATCTACCATTCCTGTGGTTGGGCAGTCACCTTCTCTACTGCCACCATGGCTGATGGGCATTGTCAATGCCCTGCCTCATATCCTCTGTCTGGTACCACTGAGTCTCCATCATCTACTGCATGAAGGCAAAGAGTTGCACCATATCAACTATCCCCTGAGGCGGTGGTGGTGGCACAAAATCGGTGGAAGAGCACCCCCAAAAGCTGCAGACGGTCCCACTTGAGTATGAATAAGAGGTACTGTGGTCCTAGGTTCCTGTTGAGTTGGGCGAGAAGTGGCAGACCTCTCATCGGTATCCCTTAGGCCAAAGCGTTGCGATCGTGTCTCCACCAGCCCGAAGACAGATCAAACAAAGAATCAATTACTGAGAAAGAAGCGATATAATAAAAGGAGGACAATTTATTGCAGAAAAAGGCAATTAGCAGCAAGAATTAGATAAGAGTTTTCCTAATGTGATTGAGTACCTTAACTTATATCCTATATCCTACTGCAGGCTGTAGTGATACTCTAGTTCGAGTACCACTACGAAATCGTACTAGTTACGACTGGACCTGCATAGGCCACCATGAAAATGTGTCATAACCCACACCCAGTGTAAGGCCACGAGAAGTGGGTACGTCCAGCCTACGCCGCAGTGTCGGCAGTAGAACGCTGTCCTAGGTCACAACATCTAACAATATAACCATAATGTACAATAATATACGCTTTAAAAGGAGGACAATATAATGGTACAGCTCAATCATAAAATCTAAGATGGAATAAAGAATAAAGAGATGGATAAGATAAAAGAGTAATCTCCAACAAGAGTTACAATGAGCGTAATATCTGAGTGTACAAACAACACAAATATCCAATAACTGAAAGTACATAAATAAGACAACTAAAAGGAAAACTAGTCTAGAAATCTAATCTAGACAATAGTCAAGTCCTCAGCGACTGTAGAATCCTACTGAGGGTCCAAGTTACCGGTGTTATTTAAGCCTGTGCCATAATATGTAGGGCAGAACTCCTCCTCATAACCTGTAATATTTTCAACCGTCCAATCAGGACAGGAATGCGCACAAGGCATCTCACGTAGTTTATATCTTTGACAGAAAATATAAAGCATATGATAGGTTAAGATACATCAAACGTTGTAAGAAATAAGTATGAAGAGAAAGAGAGAAACTGATAAATGAAGCTATCTATATATGATAATAGAGAACTTTAAGTCACTATGTGATTTAGATTACAAGATAGACATGTGAACGGCTTGATTTGTACATAATTAACTAAAGAGTTTGTACATGATTGTACTACTTTGGAATTATTCACATGACTATTTCTACTCTCCCATGTCCCAATCAATACACAAGGATCTAGACAGGTTATGTTATTGTACATGATAGTTTATACATGAAGCTCATGAGATCATGAGAGCACATAAGTATACATGAATAATAAGAGTCCACAAAATACATGATGTTCGTGAAAAGCACGTGACATGATGTATTCGATGTACCCAAGGGAGATAACATCTCATGTAAAGATCCATATAGTACTAATCCATGATAATGTCGTGTCAGCATCAAGTAAATTAAACTATGACAATAATATAATTCCTAACAAGTATGAAACGATCAGAGAATGTACTCGTCTGGTATCTCGATTGTCTGATGAGAATAAGAGTCTGAACTGGAGTATCTGAGTCCTATTTAGAACAATCATAGGTTAGAAAGTGTCTAATATGAAATAAGAATAACCTACAATGCATTCTAAATAATTCTAGGTCCTACTAGGTCAAAGTCATCCCTTGGTCAACTCTGGTCAAACCTGGTCAACTGTAAGTCAACTATTCCATCTACCAAATTTTAGGTCAAACATAAGTTATCAAGTCATTCTAAGTCCGTTTGAGTCGATTTAGATCAAGTTTGACTCAAAGTTGACTTTTGTCAACTTGGTCAACTTGCTAACTAACTCGACCAAATTAGGCTTATTGGGTCAATCCTAAGGTGACACATAACCCATAGACTATATCTAATAGCAATCACAACATATACTTTTATATTATATTCACTCATTACATATGGGTTTGAATATAGGTATATAGGATCACACAATATAAAGCATACCATTCAAACTACATAGAGAAAAATGCATATAAATGAAATCAAGGTAGAGGATATCCACAATTGAATCAAGTATATATATCTACTAAACATATAGAAGCAAAAATGATATCAAAAGGAAATAAAAGGAAAAAGGAAAGAAAGGGAATAAAAGAATGGAAGAGGAAAATAAAATAGAAAGAAAAATAGGACAATAGGCCAACTGCCAAACTAAAATAAAAGGCAAACCATTCTTCAAATAAAACCAAGTCAAAACAAAAACTGAAATGTGGAATAATAACCGTTCACAGTTAATGAAACCAAAGAAATCAAATTTGAAATGCCAACTCAATTCGAAAGCTTAAATAGAACTAAAACCTAATTTCATCCAAACCTAATACCAATGGACATTACCAAAACCAAATGATAACTGGGATGAACCTCACAATTATTTCGAACATAGTTCATGTAAAGTATCAGAAAAACCATATGTTCAAAACTCAATCCACAAGCCAAATCGAAAGGAACTCAATCAGCACAATGATAACCGATAACCTGGACCAAAAGCAAACATCAAAACCAACTGAACATGTGATTAACATTCATCAAACATTTGAATCTCAGTTCAAACTCAAATCAAAACCAAATATCAACCTAAAACATATATTCAATATAAACCTAATTCACGACACAACTCAAAATCAAAAACCCAAAGTACATAACTAAACCATATGTAAACTAAAAAATAGGAAGGGGTACACGTGTGTGTCATGCTCATATCAAATTCGAGTCAAGTTCATGTCCACGAAGTGCGTATCACCACTGGGTCACACGCGTGTAGTACAATCATCGTGGGGACGTGCACATCGATCTAGAACTCGACACAGGCCACGTTATGTCTCTTGGTAGTGCACGAGGGTCGACCTAGCATAGGTCTAGGTATCCAACACCCTGCCATACGATCACGTGTCCATGTGTCGAAGAATCACACGCGTATCAGAGCCGGCCTGCACGCGCGTGCACGACAGGCCTGGTCCGTGCGATGAGGATACTGGTTCGTGCACATGACACACGACACATGATACCTTGTGCTCATGTCCACGTGTTCGCCAGGTATAGGGCTATGTGCACACGTGTCTATCTCGTATCCAAGAGAGTCATGTCGAGTGATTTGAATGTGTATCAGTCGAGATTTTCTCGTGTGCACAATGTAGGCAAAATCAGTGTACGTGAGATTCTTTGAGATCCACTCGATAAAATCCTACGAAACTTGATCAGCCTCGTGTCAGACATGTGCCCTATGTATCTACAAAGTTTGGGGTCACGAAGTGTCCTATCGTTTTCGCTACAGTGCCCAAGCAGCAGGACACAGGCACAGCTCGCGTGCGAGCATGTGCGTGTCCAATTTGGACACGGACACAACACGAAATTCTCCTTAATGTGACACAAATCCATAAGCAACATATAGATCTACAATTTTGTTCAAAAAGATTTAGAAAACAGGCATAAAAATCCTTTTTGGGCATTTCATCAAACACCAATGCATAGTTACTGGTACGTGTCCGATACAGACACTAAACCAATACCAACTCCTACAAAACTCATCCTACAGCTAGGGGACACCTAGATGGATGCATCTATGGAAAGAATTCATAGATTTGAAGGGATTTGAAGAGATTTACCTATTGAGGGTGAATTCCCAATAAAAGCCCCGTAATGAAGATCCTTCCTTCAACTTGAATGATCCAAAACTCTTCAAAACTGAAATTGCTAGCCACCAACAGTCTACAAACTTGATTTAGAATCTAGTGCAAAAGGCTAGGATTAAAAAGGAAGAGAAATGAAGAAAACAGAAAGAGATGAGTAATAGCACAAACTTAGGTTTTTTGCCAGAATAGAATGGATGAAAAAGAAAGGCAAGTGCTCAACAAGAGATACTAAATAGGGCTCCTTGTCACAGACTTAGTGTTTTTGCTAGCACTTCGTCCCGTGTGGCGAACTGTCTTTTCTCTCAAAGACCCTTGCAAACCTTCCCAACCCGTCTTAGTTAGATCGCTAAGGAAATTAGAATAGCGGAGCAAAGAGGAGACTCGTAAGATTTCTTTATTGAATGAAAAATGCTTACAAGTTTAGGTGGTGAGGAACAAATGAAAGCCTTCCCCTTTTTTAAGTGCTCATAGAGCTTTACAAGGAAAGTCCTGGAAGGAATATTACAAGGATTATTCTTTTCTACCATAACTGGAATGGCATATTCCAGGATTATTCCCTAGCAACAGAAAAGGAAACTTCACGGGCCATCCAAAAGCTTCTTGGGCCTCCTAGAGCAATCTTTGGCCTTCCGGAGAGATCCACTGTCTTCTGGATCCTTCCGCCATCTTCTAGAATGTTCTGGAAGCTTTCCGCATAACCTTGGTCCGTGAAATGGTTATACAACTGGGCCTCGGGCGGGGTACAACATTTGGGACGTTACATTCTCCTCCATCTAAGGCGTTGATGCCCTCATCAACCATTCTCGCTGAGAAACACTTGGATCTCGACTTCGAACTGATACAGCGTATCAGCATGTTCCCAGCTTGACTCGTCGTAAGACATGCCCTTCCATTGGACGAGGTACTCCACATACGGGGATACGCCTCGCCGCCGAATGGTCCTCTTGTCCAGTATGGCTTCCATCTCCTTGTCGAAGGATGTTGTCATGGTCGCCGTCGGTCGCTTCGAAACTCCTCGCTAGGGATCCTTCAAGTCCTCATGGTACGACTTCAAGCAACTTGCATGGAAGACTGGATGAATCTTCAGCTTAGCGAAGAGTTCAATATTATTGGCCACCTTGCCTACCTTCTTGAGCACGGGGAAGGGGCCTTCATACTTCCGGATTAGTCCTTTGTGCACCTTACGGAACACCTTGAACTGTTACGGTTGTAGCTTCACCAGCACCATGTCCCCCTTCTTGTACTCGACCGGACTTCTCTTCGCGTTGGCCCACTTCTTCATCTTCCTTAAGGCCTTCTCCAGAAATGCCTTGGCAATGTCCGCCTTTGCCTTGAAATCTGAAGTGAACTGGTTGGCCACGGGGATTCTACTCGACGAACCCGCACTCAGCGTGTGCGGGGCAAGCGGTTGGCGACCCATCACCAACTCGAATGAACTGTTGTGCGATGACTCGCTCCATTGAAGATTGTAGCAGAACTGACTACAAAAAACAGCCAAATAGCGACTGACTTTTTAGTTGCTAAAATTGATATATTAGTCGCTAAAAGAAAATGTCGACTGCATTTTTCCGTCGCTGAATGCATAGTCGCTATTCCTTTTTAGTCGCTGATTCGTCGCTGCACCGACGAACTAGCGACTAAACTAGCGACTACAATTAGCGACTAACCGGCGACTGATATGTTCGTCGCTGAATTAGCGACCAAATGGCGACTAACTGTCGACGACTTGTTGATTATATCAAATTTAGTTGGCAATATTTTTAGCCGCTGGATAGTCGAAAGTTAGTCGCTGAATAGTCGCGAGTTAGTCGCTGATTAGTTTGTTTTTTCAAGTTTTTAGTTACTGATGCGTCGATAGTTAGTCGATTTTTTATATTTGCAAAAACCCTGTTATACACATCATGTAAATCCCTGCTACACATCCTGTAAAACCCTACTATACACATCCTGTAAATGTTGTAACAGTAATATAAACCAGTTCACAACGCACTTAAATATAGGGCAAATTTTAGCACCACAATAATTACCAAAGATATAAGCAAAAATAATATAACACAAAGTAAACAAACAAAAAACTAAGATATATATATATATATATATATATATATATATATATATATATATCATATATAGTGATGTCCAAACATGTTCAACCATCCATACAAAAAGATAATCTAATGCAACAAGTACAAACTAATATGTCTCTAGCGATACAAAAGCATAAAAAATCAAGACGATTGTGGTTGCGTGTTGTCCATAAACTGCATCATAAGTGCAACAAATGCCTGCTGCAGGCTTGCCGTAAAAACTGGGGCTAGAACAGAAGTAGCCGGAGGAGCAACAGAAGGAGACGTTGCCGGAGGAGCAACAGATGGAGACGTAGTCGAAGGAGCAACAAATGGAGACGTAGCCGGAGGAGCAACAGATAGAATAGTAGCCGAAATAAAAGAATGAGTAGCAGCAGGAGGAGGAACAACCGGAGTACCAGAATGAGCAGTGGTACCGTCAGGAGCACTGTTAGGAGACACCAACTAAGTAATATGTCTCAACTGTCTCTGAAAATCGAACATCATGGTAGTCATCTGCTTCATAGTAAGAACGCCAGTAGAAGGAGTAGCATGTGCAGATGGAAGGTCTCTGGAATATATCGAAGGTTACGATGCTAACGACTCGGTACCATACACATTACCACCCTTTCCTTTTCCAACAGCCTGTACCCGCAAGTCATTCCTCGCAGTGGGCATACTATTAATAGTCGCCGCCGCTTCCTGATCAGGGACCTGAGAGGCATCACTCTCCAATTTCTCGTAGGCCTCCTGTATATATAAAGGTATCATGAATATATAAAATTACAACCAAACTACATGTTTCGAAGAATAGGAACTAATAATTGCAATGATCAAGATGCCTATAAATCCATATTGGTAAAGCAAATAAGCAATTTTTGAACTGAAACAACATCTAAATTTTTACCAATGAAGCCATGTTTGCTTATTTGCTCCAGTAGGAGCAGCAGGAGGAGCAGTGGGTGTAGATGTAGAGGGAGTCGAAGATGGCGTGCCTCCAGAGGAAAAAGAAGATGGCGTGCCTCTTGCCGATGACGAAGTAGACTGTGCGGTCAACCCATCATCTGTCATAATAACGTCGTCCTCGGATGCTCCTCCAATCTGAGGATCTGGAGTGGAGGGGAGAGGTCGAGATGGACCTCCTCGGAGATGGCGACGACCTCTGTTCGTCATAGATGAGATCTGTGCAGATTAATTTACAATAAACTAGAAATTTCAGTTAAAGAATAATAGACATGATCTAAATTAATGCACAAGTATCATTAGGAAAAAATGCTAAAGTCCACATACTACATAGCCGATTGGTCTGAGTGCATAATATCATTAATAGGGGATGTGGTGGCCTGCCCCATATTGAGTAATGGTGTGTGTTTCTCCATAGAGAGTAATCGGAAGATTTCATCACTATATCAGGAAGTTGATACTAGACTAATTCAAGTCGCAGTAGTATAGGAAGCTACAATCACATTAATAACCATAGCTATGACCGTACATGAAGTTGCTGCCATCAACATAGATAAATGGGTTTGGGGGCAAAGAGCATTGGGGTATCAAGGAGTATCAGTCTTAGTTAATTATTAATGGACTTATAGATGCACGTATAGAAAATAGATGTTTGTGGCTATCAGACCTTATATGAGGTAATGAGTACATGGATACTCGAGTGAACCCAGGTGTATGCATTCAAGAGGCGAGGCAGTTAATATTCTTGGTAATGCTGCCAGAAAGCCAGTGAATTGATTCTATAATGTGTACTTCAACTAGTATACTAGTAAAATCCTAAACATTTTGACAATGCTCCACAAGTTTAAAGCCTACCAGTTTCAGGAGCAAGCACCTGCAACGATGCCAAGACCATCCGTGATCCAAAAAGTGACGGTGACAACACTGGAACGACTACAAACATGGAGCCCAAAGTCGATAGCACTAAGTTGTAGAACATACTACAATAGACTATCAACCTGAAGTGCAAGTCTAGGTTTCAGTTTCCTTGAGATACGCTGAATGAAAAACAGAAACAAGCATAAACTGCAGCTCATATGAACAACAGTAAATCAAGTACAAATTCTTACAGCTATCATAACATTAGTATTGTCAGTGCTGGCATGTGCATAACTATGCCCAGCATTATTATTATAATTTTCCATACACAAACCTTTGGTTGTAGATGAATGATACCCATCTAACATGTTATAGTCATGAATGTGCTGGTTTTGTTCGTTTAATCATGTTGAATCCATACTAGATTTATCTAGTTGCTTAGAGGGGACATGGCTAAATCCTGGTAGAGGACCAGAGTGCCTAATAGGTTGACTAACAGGATTTTTCTTGGATGTACTTGGCAATGCAGAAAGTTTCATAGACAAACCATTAGATGTCACACCCAAGGGCATTATAGAATCAAGGTTTCTTGGAGTTCTGATCAACCTGAACCACATTTATAAGGGCCCTACCTGCTGCAAAAATCCTCTGCACATGGGATTTTCTCTCCTTATTCTTTCCATCACTTTCAAATGAATGCTTTCTGGAAAAATTCAATATGAGCTATGCTAGCACTAGGGGCATAAAGCCTCTTAATTCAAAATCCTTCCACAAAGCAAGCATGTTACCAGTTTCTCCTTCATCATAACGAGTTATATCAAAAAAATAGGTTTCATCCTCGTCCCCATCATAAAAAACAAGGCCACTAAACATGAGTTTGTTCATTAATGATACATATTAATTCTAGAAGAACGCTCTAGCAGCTGCATTGGATTGTTTCTCCTCAACATCAGAGCCAGCTGCAGTATAGACTTCAAGTCTAGACAAAATAGATTGCCTGCATAAGTACTTGACTTCAAGTCTTTTGTCACTCAATTTCATAAAGTTGAACCCATTCAAAAGTATGGGTTAAACTTGCAAAAAAATGCTAGACTACCCACACTCCCACAGCTTGAATAGTTAAGGGGACATTCAATATTCATGGTAGTAGACACACACAGATTTTACCTCCTACTACCATACTGCAGTAGCTTCATGCATATAGCATCTGCTGCTATGCAGCTTCTATTGATGCTTGTTGTTGTTTCATATGCTGCTAGCTGCTGCTCTACTTCCTGCTGCAGTAGCTTCATGCATATAGGTTCGGAAGTGGGCCACTTCCACCCGAAACCCAAATCCAGAGCCCAAATCCCATTTACCAAACAGACCCTAAAGGAAAATTTGACTGGGAAGTAGTAAAATACAGCACTTGGAACCAAGAATGAGAAGGATCGACAGTAGAAAGAAAATATCAGTTACAATACAGAATATGCAGGGTGTACAAGCAAACTGGAAATGATGAGGTATCATTGACCAACTGCGGTTAAGGCCACACAATTCTGCGAAGTGCCAAAGACTAGTCTACAAACTGCAGTAAATACCATGGAAATACAAGAATTCAACTTTTAACAGACCTGATATCTCGCTTCCACTAGTTTTCTTCCAAAGGAATAATTACTTCTTTCGGCAGATAACAACATTTCGTTGTGGACAATTAACAATCTCCCTCCAATAACAGATATAATACCAAATTGGGCTTTTGAACAAAGTTTCTCCAAAAGTAAACTCTAATATCTATGTGATAACATTCAATGAAGTGCATAACAGAACTGAGTGCAAGTTTTATCTGATTCACTAAGAAATATTGTTTCATCATAAGGAAATTGATAAGGTAAATTGAATAGCAAGACATCACTACCAATCAATTTAATTCATAAAGAAGAAGATTACAAAATAAGCAATTCCCTTAACAAACAGGGAGTTCCTCGTGTCTCCTGACTGGTTCTTTCGAAAAGCCAATATCAAGCAATACCTAAACAAACATTTGACCAAACCATAACATGATTACCTGCACCTATCTCTGAATGTGATAAGAGATCAAAAGGGATCAACATTTTATCTCAAGATCTTTCACGCTTTTCTGGTGAACGCCTTACTGGTGAGCACCTTACTGGTGAGCGACTATAAACAAAGTCAAAGTCATGGTATCAGGAAGATGAGTAAGACCTGTGTGGCATAGTAAACACTAGGAACTAGTCTAAACTGATGCTAACCTGCGGTGTCTCTCGTAAGAAGGATTTTCTGCTCTTCCATAATTAGGACTTCCTCTTTTCTCCGGCTTGTTATAGGGACTAGATCCACGGCCATAATCAGGGCTAGCCCTCTCCATGCCTCTGCGATAAGGACTTGCAGATCGTCCACGATCACAACTTCTCCCTTCAGGGGACCTATCCCGACCTCTCCTATCAGGTCTGTAACCATTTCTTCTTTCATCATTATCTCGAACAGCATACTCCACTGAAATGACCCTATCCATTAACTTGCTACAAGTCCACAGAAAATAATTTTAATGGGAAACCAAAGCTAATATGAATACCTATAAATCTTGCTATAAAAATGTGCATATATTCTCGATAGGATTGCAACAGGTATGTCCATAATATTGGAGCAAAATAAGGCCTGCAGAAGGAGATGTCTCCATAAAATATTTGGTTTCGAGCAACGCAACAAAAAACCTTCTATAGCAGATAATTTGATTTCTCCCAAAGACGTGAAAGGCGCTAACATTGTTATCAACAGACTAAAGATGCTTGAAGCTTCACTTGTCATTCTAAGCAAGAAAGCAAGTGGAAACTAAGACGATCAAGAAGACATTTAAGCCAAGACACTTGCAAGACACAAGTTCAAAAACAACAAACAATAAGAAATTACTCCAGTTATTTGCTTTATCATATCAACTGATTTATAATTATCATATACCAGCAACTTTTAAGGGTTCAATTTTAGATTTCAATCCATCTCTTAAAGTTTTCTACCCATGATACTGATGGCATTGTAAGTTCGCTTATTATTTTGGTTTTAGTTTTAGACTTTTGTTTACGAGTCCAATGAAATATTGTTGAGCAAGTTAAGGACTTCAAAACTTGGACTAGATTAATTAGCAATCTAATTCTATTAACCATATATTGAGTGCCAGCAAAAAAAGCTGGGCTATCCAATCATACACATAAAATGGAGTTCTAGAATATTCTGAGCAACTGCACCAAGAAGATATGTAGGCCATTTTGTGAGTAAGGACAAATACTAGAAGCATTACTGCTATTGCAATCCAAAAGAACTATCATCGTCATATATTTGACCAAGATCAGCTGAGAAGCCAGTGACCATCATCTGGGTCAAGGAAAGATGTATAAATTTGATAATTATTACGTAATGTCGATAATAAAGCACCACAATCATATATAACAAGAATAAAGATGTATAAGTTTGATAGTTATTGATCTAAATCACCACCGGGAAATAATGATGCATATAAATACTTTGGAGAGTGAAGCTTCCAAATCAATAATTCAAAGCATGGTAATAAATGTTTAACCAGGTATAGAGATGAGTGACAACCGACAAGGAAACATGTATATACAAGTTATGCAAAGAAACAATAAAGCAACATATTACCCATGTTGAAATAAAGAGCCTTACAACCATAGAAGCATGTCAAATATCAACATAATGAAGACTTCTAAGTATCACCAATTTTTTTTAATCAGGTGCGCAAGCAAGAAAAAAATCGACTTGTAAGTATCAGCCAGGCAACCTATCTTCTTACTCCCTGAGTAAACGAGTATGATGTTTTCTTGTACACACCCTCAGAGGACAGGTTCATATGTAAAAACAACCAAAATAAAGACAGATACCGTTCCATCAGTGAAAAGAATCATTAGCTTCTATAGCCATCTCATGGGTCTTAAAGAAACAAGGGTAGATTCATATTTTGGTCATAAAATTGTAAATCAATGCATACCAATTAAATTTAAACAATATAAATTTTTATACCTGATCCACAAGGAGATCGACGGCCGTGGGAACTCCGGTGGAGATCGTCCGAGGGAGACGGCTTGGGGCTCCTCAAAGGAGGCGGCTGGGGCTCTTCAAAGGAGGTGGCGGGGGCTCCACCTGTCGTGAGTCTGCGGGGGCTCTTCGAAGGAGGCGGCGGGGCCTTGGGAACTCCGGTGGAGATCGACGTCCGAAGGAGGCGCCGGCGGGGGCTCTTCAAAGGAGGCGGAGGGGGCTCCGCTTGTCGTGAGTCGGCTTGGGGGAGGCGGCGGGGGTTAAAGAGGTGGAGGCGGCCTGGAGGAGGGGGGGGTGTTAAAGCGGCGGCGGCGGCGGGGGTTAAAGGAGGAGGCGGCCTGGAGGAGGAGGAGGCCTGCGGTTTAAAAGGAGGGATTTGGGGTTAGAAAAGAGGGAATAGAGAGACTTAGTTAATTTTATGGGGGGAAGGGTTTTGGAAAGAGCGGGAAAGTTTTTGGAATAGCCACTAATTTTTCAATCGCTGAATAGGAGTAATTAGCTTCTAGGTACTTTTGACTTCTTAGCGACTAACTATGTTTAGTCGCTGAATAATTTCATAAAAGTAGCAACATTCTACCGACGGAATGACGATTAACTATTTTATTCATAAAATTAATTTGTTTTTTAGTCAAAATGTAGTCGGTAGTAAGTCGCAAATTAGCGACTTAAAATAGTTAGTCGCTAAATTAGTCGCTAAATTACCATAATTTTGTAGTAGCTAGCTTCTTGTACTCGACCGGACTTCTCTTCGCGTTGGCCCACTTTTTCATCTTCCTTGCGGCCTTCTCCAAAAATGCCTTGGCAATGTCCGCCTTTGCCTTGAAATCTGAAGTGAACTGGTTGGCCGCGGGGATTCTACTCGACGACCCCGCACTCAGCGTGTGCGGGGCAAGCGGTTGGCGACCCATCACCAACTCGAATGGACTGTTGTGCGATGACTCGCTCCATTGAAGATTGTAGCAGAATTGAGTAACGTCGAGGTGATGCACCCAATCCTTCTGGTTGGTACTCACAAAGTGCCGCAAGTACTCCTCAAGTAGCGAGTTGACCCGCTCGGTCTATCCGTCCGTATGCAGATGGAAGCTGGTCGAGAAGTGTATGTCCATCCCGAGGATTTTGAACACTTTTGTCCAGAACTTCCCCGTGAAGCGGGGATCTCGGTCGCTGACAATGTTGACCGGGATGCCCCAAAACTTTACCATGTGGCAGATGAACAGTCGTGCGGCCTCCTCTGCAGTATAGTTCGTTGAAGCAGCAATGAAGGTCGCCTACTTTGAGAACCGGTCCACCACCACGAGAATGGACCCAAGCGCCTCCACTTTCAGAAGGGCGGAGATGAAGTCCATCGATATGCTCTCCCATGGTCGACTCGGCACGGGAAGAGGCTCCAGCTGGCCCCCTGGCTTCTAATGGTCCACCTTGTCTTGTTGGCACACGAGATAAGTACGAACATAATCCTCCACATATTTGCGCATGCGAGGCCAGTAGTATGCGGCCTCCAGCAGTGCCAAGGTTCGTTTCTGCCCCGGGTGTCCAGCACACTTCATGTCATGACACTCCTTGAGCAGGTGTCTCCACAAGCCACTCCACCTAGGCACGACCCCCCTGTTGCCCTTGGTGTAGAGAAGTCCGTCTTTCAACCAGAACCTTCTCGTTTTGCCCTCCTTGGCAAGCTTCACTATGGCTAGTGTTAGCGGGTCTTCCATGATACTGTAATGCCCCGGTCCCAAAATACTCTGGACCAAGTACGTGGACATGCCAGCTGTATATGTACGAAGAGTACTCCAATATATGAAATCTTCGTATATATACATAAGCTGTAATAATATAAATCGCAGGCAGAACATCAAAAAACTATATCTCATCCACAGCACACACAGAAGATATAAGAAGTCCAAATAGAATAAATGAGTGAGTCAAAAGGTAGCCGGGTGGACATGCCCACACCAAACAGCTATGAAAATAATCTCAAATACAGTAGATGTCCACTATGAGTCTCAAAGAATAACATAAATCTAGATGTCAGCGGGAGACACCTCGTCATCAAGGTATGAAGGATCCAGTGCCGAGCCATACTCTTGCGGGAAATCGTCTATACCTGGAGAGATCACCAGGTCCTCAGAGGGACATAACAAGATACAGGAAGAACATGCCATATGAACTGAATATAAATGCACCATAAAATAAAGATAAAGTAAAAGTGTCCAAACCATAACACGGCTCAATATCCCATCATCGAAATAGTAGGCTACCCCTACAACCAAACAAGGACAAGGGGTAACTTACTATTCTACGATGTGACATTTTTCCATGCCATGATTGGAACATAAAATTTTCTCAGGTCTCCAAACCTTTCTAGTAGGCAAATTAGAAGATATATCGATGTATGGGCAGGTGAACGCTGGCTCCCCCAGGATAAGGTAATAACTCACAACATGCACACGACAAGTACCAATACTATTAGCCGGCATAACTCGAGGCTAGCGGCCCCCGTGACCCATCAGTCCACATAGCTCGAGGCTAGTGACCCTCGTGACTCGACTACCGTAGTACGCAGTTACTACAACATTTGGATTAGGGGTAGCCCATACATTTAACTGTCTTCTCCCTCCCAAGGTCACTAACAGATGGTAGTTCGCTAAGACTAGGTCCATATGCAAAAAAAAGCAAGAAGGAAAAATAACTGAAAGCAAATAAAGTGAACTAAAAATAGCAAGTAATGGATCCAATTGAGAACAGATAATAAATATGTAGTAAATAAATAAATAAAGGTGCATATAACTATACGAGTAAATAAGGCAAGGATCTTGCCTGCGGGTGGTGCGAGAAGCAGCAAAATCCAACAATCACTATCGTCAGCACGAAAGTCAAAATCCACAAGGAGCTCCAGATGCTGAAACAAACATCACGAACGTGTTCGGTATAAAAGATATGACTAGAAAATGCCTGTCCAAAATTCCAATTCTAGAACAGAGGCAAAATCGTAATTTCGGGTCAAAATGATGTCCGCCGTTGGACCCGTTTTGCACCGAAACGCGTACCAATATAGATGGTCTCTAAAGTCGTCAAACTATGTGTCTACAGATTCAATTTGTGGAGAGAAACTCAATGGTATGTCCAGTTTTGGATTCCGAGGAGCCGCGTACAAAATCGTCCGTTTGAGTGGGTCGCGGGCCCGCCAAAAAGGGATTACGATTCGACCTTCTCAGAATCGAACCAAACTTGGCACACAGGACCAAAATTTTGATTCGGACCTGTTGGCGTAAGTTTTGTCTCGAATTGACGACTGTACACGAAGTTAGGACAAAGTTTACAAATTGGTGATACGGGGGTATCTCGACGGATACAGACTGATTTCGTCTCACACACACGACGAAACTGAGTTCCGTCAGTTCCCACACGTCGGCAACGTCCATAAGCATCTTTCGATGCATATAGTGTGCGACCATGTCGCTCAGTTTGTCGGGGTGTACGTCGTATCGGGAAAATTTCTAATTATTTTAAATTTCGAAAATCAGTTTTTCTTGAATTTTAAACTTCAAATAACTTTCTGCACAATTCATAAAAAATCGATCTACCTAAAGGGTTTTCATCTTGTATATGTTAACTATAACTGTTGAGATTTGTTTTCAAAAATCCTTAGTAAGTAGCTCAGAAAATGCCTTACAAGTTGGGGTTGGGACAGTCCTATTGCTCTGTTTTCGAGCAGTATTTTGCTCGACTTTGCGTCGTGTTCCTGGTCAAAGTAATGGGGTTTAACTAAATCTCTCTGAAGGGTTAAGTAGGTGGTTATTTCCCCTATACGTAGAAATTTACGAATCAAAAAACGATCAAGTAATCATGGAGAAATTTGGCTCGATAATAGGGTACCTGGAGTTCGGTTTCAGAACAGAGGTGGCTCTGTTGGGGTCGGCTTGGGCGGCCCCGACGGTGCTCCGGCGAGCTTCTGACGGCATAGGATGGTCAGGCAAGTTCGCAGAAAGTCGAGGGAGCTCTCGTGTAGATGGTTGCGACGTTTTAAGGGTTTTTGGAAGGAATTTCTTTTTGGGAAATTCTTAACAGCATATGGGTTATTTGTTTAGAGATTTTAAATCGAATTTAGATTCGATTTAAATCTAGATTTGGTGTGATCTCAAGAGGATATGATTTAGGATCATGAGGGATTGAATCGGGTTATTTTGGTGAAGAATTGGTTTTGAAATTTTTTTTCCTTCAGAGACTCGGTCTCTGTTTCCTACTTGCGAAAACAATAGGGGTTATGGTCGGGTTCGACCTAAGGAAGAGGAACAGTGCCATGCTTTTCCCTTTTTTTTGTTGCCATCACATGCGCGTACAGAGCACTTTTGGCTCGGGGAGATGTTTATGAACAGTGCTTTGCATTGTTCACAACATCTTTTTTTTCTTATATATATATATATATATATATATATATATATATATATACATATATATATATATATATATATATATATATATATATATATATATATATATATATATATATATGTATATATATGTATTTATGCATATAAGATCTCCTATAATAATATACAAAAATTCTAATAGAAAGTAAAATTTGCACTAAAATTTTCCAATACCCAAGTTAGCAGTTTAGTCTACAAAACTCCATGATAATACTTATCCTTCCAATATAATTTATTATAAATATATATATATATATATATATATATATATATATATATATATATATATATATATATATTCTTTTGGTTTTGTTTTAAAACTCTTATTATTTATATGTAATTTAATATTTAGTTATATACTAAAAGCATCTGCAATAAGGCCCCAAAAATAACAAACATTAATAATAACAAAAATCATAATATTTATTCTTCATAACATCTATTTATTTAGAGTTAATATAAGGCCCATAATAGTTGTGGGTATAAATTATTATTTTAATAAAATTATAACGATACCAAACTATTTATTTGTAATATGGTAGTGTATATTATAATAGCAACAACAACAATAATCATAAAAATAAAAATAATAATAAATCTTATAAATTTTAGGGGGGTTTACAGATACCCACTCGAATACGGTCCAGAATGTCCCCCTTGAGCAAGCACACAGATGCGAGCTCGGCCTTCCTGCTAAGCGCATCGGCCACCTGATTTTCCTTGTCGAGTTTGTACTGCAACACCATGTCAAATTTGGCTAGAAAATCTTGCCATCTCGCCTGCTTCGGAGATAGCTTCTTTTGGGACTGGAAGTAGCTCGTGGCAATATTGTCCGTCATGACCATGAACTTGGTAACGAGAAGGTAGTGCTGCCATGTCCTCAAACTATGTACGACCGCGGTCATCTCCTTTTCCTGCACCGTGTAGCGCTACTCAGTGTCATTCAACTTGCGGCTCTCGAATGCGATGGGGTGCCCTTCCTGTACCAATACCCCACCGATGGCAAAGTCGGACGCATCCGTATGCACTTCGAACGCCTTGGAGTAGTCCGGTAGAGACAAGACTGGCTCCTCCGTCACAGGCCGCTTCAGTGCCTCGAATGCCTCCTCGCATCGGGGCATCCAGTTCCACGCCCGATCCTTTCACAGCAGATCGGTCAGAGGCGCTGAGATGGCGAAATATCCCCGGATAAACTGCCGGTAGTAGTTCTCCAAGCCAAGGAACGATCGCAGCTCTGTTGGCTTGGTTGGAGACTTCCACTCCCGTATGGACTGGACCTTTGTGCCGTCCATCCATATCTTTCCATGCCCGATCCAGTGTCCCAAGAACAACACCTCTTCTTGTGTGAATGAGCACCTCTCCCGCTTGACGAAGAGTTCGTTCTCCCTTAGCACTTGGAAGACGGTCTTCAAATGCTCGATGTACTCCTCCTTCGTGTTGGAGTACAAGACGATGTCGTCAAAGTAGACTACGAAGAACCGATCCAGGTAGGGGTGGAAGAGCTTGTTCATCAAAGTACAAAAAGTTGCAGGAGCATTTGTTAGACCAAAAGGCATAACCATAAACTCATATGTGCCATACCTCGTAACGCATGCCATCTTAGCCTCGTCGCCCTCCGCAATCCGGACTTGATAATACCCCGAGCGCAGATCAAGTTTGGAGAAGTATCTCGCGCCTCCCAATTGGTCGAACAAGTCCGCCAGGGATATTTATTCTTGATGGTTACCTTGTTTAGTGCACGATAGTCGATGCACAAACGAAGGCTTCCATCCTTCTTCTTTTGGAACAACACCGATGCAACATACGGGGCCTTTGACAGTTTGATGAATCCTGTGTCCAGCAGCTCCTTGAGTTGCTTCTTCAACTCGTTTAGCTCCAATGGGGCCATGCGATATAGAGCCATGGCGGGCGGCTTTGTGCCCAGCTCCAACTCGATGGCGTGGTCCACCTCCCTCCGCGGAGGCTGTCTCTTTGGCATCTCCTTCGGCATGACATCCCCGAACTGCACAGGCGCCTCCTCCGTCTTGAGCATCGCAATGTAGGTCATCTCTCCATGTCGCATCTCCTTCTTGAGTTATAATACATATAGAGCCTTCCCATTCGCAAGCTTGCCTCGTGCAGCTGTCACCATGCACTGAGAGCTCTCTTCCATGATCCCGACAACTCCCAGATGCGGCATTGGGACTGCCTTTGCCGAAGTAAGGAAGTCTATCCCGAGGATTTTGTTGAAGTCATCTAGTGGTGCTTTTCTGAGACTGGTGACACCCGTCCAGTCTTCCACTTGGATCTTTACTCCTTTGGCCACCCCCTGTACGGGGTGTGCCTCAGAGTTGACTGCTTTTATCGTGCTTGAGTCTTTTTCCAGTACTAGACCCAAGCGTCGAACCTTCGTGTCCGAGATAAAGTTGTGGGTTGCCCAGTGACGGCCATCGCCCTGGTGTTGTGGCCGTTGATCTTCGCGTCCACGTACATCAGCTCTCGATTCGGGGTCTTGGACACTACCGCCTTGCTCTTCAAGCATACAATAGGCGCAGGGCACCCATGCGAGTCCCTTTCTTAGGCTCCTCGTCCTCGGCCTCCTCGTCTTGGACTGCATTCACCCTCTTGCCTTTGTTCGGGTAGTCTCGTGCGAAGTGATTTCCTTCGCACAGGAAGCATTCAATCTTTTGCTTCGTCGAAGGCTTTATGTGCGGCTTGTCCTTAGGCGGACCTCCCTTTCCATTGTTCTTCTTCGCTCCTCTACCATTGAACTTGGTGGTGGTCTTTTCCTTGGGCTTTGGGGCATCATTCCGTCGATACTCTATCAGCTTCTCGGCTACCACAACAGTCGCATTCACATCTGACACATCTTGCCTCTGTAATTCTTGTGCCATCCATGGTTGTAGACCCTCCAGGAAGTGGAACAGGCAATCCTCTTCGCCTATAATAGAAGTGGAAAGCATCAGGCGGGTGAACTCTGCCACATACTCCTTGACGGACCCGGTGTGTTTGAGTTGTCTCAAACTCCGTCTCGCGACATACTCCACATTCTTCGGGTAGAACTGAGACTTGATCTCCTTCTTGAGATCCTTCCAAGTCTCGATCGAGCAGAGCCCCTTTTCTATATCGATGCACCTGCGTTGCCAACACAGCATAGCATCATCAAAAAAAAATAGGGATGCTGTGTTTACCTTGTCGGTCTCATCCTCGATGCTAACCGCCTTTAGGTAGCACTCGACATTCCAGATGAAGTTGTCCACCTCCTTCGCGTCCCGTACGCCAGTAAAGGATTTGGGTTCTGGATACTCCACCCTCTGTGTCGACTCCCTCCTTGGAGTCGGACCACCAGCAATGGCCTCTCGAAGACCTCCGCCTTGGTTTGTAGCTTTTTGCGTAGTTCGGTAATCTCCACCTTAGTGGCCTTTCGTTTCTCTTCGAACTCGGCCTGCATCATGCGGAGATGCTCTCGAAACTCCGACATAGCCGTGGCAAAATCCGTCTCCAATCCCTGGGCGAACTCCTCGTGAGTCACTTGGTTTTGCTCCACTTGAAATTCGACGCCCGTCACACCTTTCTCCATCATCTTGATCTGGTCAGCTAACTTGCTAAGAGCCCGTTCCATCGACAGTTCTTTGCTCTTCTCCTTCCTCGAGGCCTTCGCCTTCTCCTTAGGCGATGAGGGTTGCTCGTTGATGATTACTTCGGTCGAAGACATGACAATGACCGAACCTTTTCTCTGATACCACTTGTCATGGACTTAGTATTTTTGCTAGCACTTCGTCTCGTACGGCGTACTGTCTTTTCTCTCAAAAACCCGTACAAGCCTTCCCAACTCGACTTAGCTAGATCGCTAAGGAAATTAGAATAGTGGAGCAAAAAGGAGACTCGTAAGATTTTATTATTAAATGGAAAATGCTTACAAGTTTAGGTGGTGAGGAATAAATGAAAGCGTCCCTCTTTTATAAGTGCTCATAGAACTTTATAAAGAAAGCCCTGGAAGGAATATTCCAAGGATTATTCTTTTCTACCATAACTGGAATGTCATATTCTAGGATTATTCCCTAGCAACAGAAAAGGAAACTTCACGGGCCATCCAGAAGCTTCTTGGGCCTCCTAGAGCGATCTTGGGCCTTTCGGAGAGATCCACTATCTTCTGGAGCTAGCCTTCCGCCATCTTCTAGAATGTTCTGGAAGCTTCCCGTATAACCTTGGTCCGTGAAAAGGTTATGCAACTGGGCCTCGGGCGGGGTACAACATTGGGGATGTTACATCCTGGACCTTACTTGGCCGGCCACCTATGAGATTGGGCTAGGGTTTTGATCCAAGGGCTAGGCATCACTCTACAAGTTTAAATGAAACATTAAATCAATAGGTCTAACTAGTCTCTAATCAAAATTTGCTAATTAGCTTCTAACTTGAAACTAACTAGAATGGGATTACAAACACTAACTAACCATGCTAACTAAGTCACTAAGTCATGGTGAGACACTAAGCTAGGTTGCACCAAGGCTATACTATCAAAAGGCCAAAAATCACAATACCAATAATATAATATATTAAAAATATCAAAATATTTTATAATTCCAAAATACCCTCAAACTAGAAAAATGGATGTGACAACCCATTTGTTTGTAGATGATAAGCGGTGCTAAACTTGAATTGAGTATCCAAGCTAGCTCGCAAACTCCTCCAAAAGTGGGTTGTGAATCTGCTATCACGGTCGGAGACGATGCTTACTGGAACGCCAAACAAACTAACGATCTGCTTCACATATAACTCCGCTAACCTTTCCATAGACAATCCCACTTTGAATGGTATAAAGTGGACCGATTTGGTGAACCTATCAACGATGACCCAAATTGCGTCCTTCCCTTCTGGCGAGCGTGGAAGACCGAAAACAAAACCCATGGTAATATATTACCACAGCAACTCGAGAATCGACAACGTCAGAAGTAAACCTCTTGGCCTCTGTCTCTCGTCTTTGACCTGTTGACACACCAGGCATCTAGAAATGAAGTGTGCCACATCTCTCTTCATGCCATACCACCATACGTAAGTCCTCAGATCCTTGTACATATTGTTGTCTCCTCAATATAAGGAATACTGAGAATGGTGCACCTCCTGCATGACCTCCTCTCATAGCCATCCGCTAGGTACACAAACTCTTGTCCCGTGCCTCAACAATCCATCCTCAGCAATGGTGAAGTCGTCTAACAAACTGGCTCGTGCCTGAGCTATGGTGTCACGCCCCGATTCATAGAGTCATTTATTCATATATTTTATCTCTTGGAATCGATCGTCCTCGCTTGGGCGTGATGCCGTACAAGTCTGGTATTGCACTTGTACAAGGCAAAGATGGTACGAAATTGATTATTCTTCAAATAGGAACACATCGCAGCGGCAGAAGCAGATAAATTGAATTTAATGAGGACAATCTTTCTTATTGAATAGAAGTACATCACTTCTTTATAGCAGTGGAGAAAAAGAGTAACTTGAAGCCACACAGAGATATGTAGAACTTTATTCTTTTTATTGAGCATTGAAGAAGAGTACAAGACTTGTATTGAAGTACAATGATTACAGCACATCTCACTTTACATTGGAAACCAACTGAACAATGCTATACAGCTTACATTTGATATTTGGATACAATGGATTACAACTCGATATACCGACTTGGCTTACAATCTCACTGGTACAACTGATTACAATGTTCCATACATTATGTCCTTTATAAACCGAAGACATCATCTTGTACAAGGAGAGCTTCTGTATGCCCAACAAATCTTCGATGCCGCGGAACCAATCCAGCTAAACTTCGTGTGTAGAACATTCCAAGCACGAGCACCTGCCCACAAAACGTGGGTCAGCACATCATCTATGTACTGGCGAGCAGAATCCAACCCACTCACATAAACCAACATTAAAGTGATCATTTAAGCAAGCATTTATGAGAATGATCTTTCTACTTGGGCCTAGCATCAGTTTACAATTCATGGGCAATAATCAGAGTGAAGCATGTAAACATATTCTTAGTGGCATTCATGTGGACATATCATTTATCATTCTTGGTATTATCATACAAAGGCATCATTGAGGCATACTAGGTATTATCATGAAAAGGCATCATTGAGGCATCGTTAACATTATCATTTTAAACATGTTATGACAGTTCTCACTTCAAGCATCACTTTGCATGTATGTTGTGTTTTGAGCAATGATTATAGCATGGCATCTTTCTAGCATACTCAATTTAACATGTTAAGCAGGATCTCATACTGAAAGGCTACATACAGCATCATTTACTTATTTGGAATGTAAGCACGCAAGTTAAACCAACACGTATATTGAATTATCACATTAAGTGATTTCTTACCGATAGCCGACTCCCTCGTACCTGCATAAAATACAGGATAATATGATATTCTTACTCTGTCTGCACAAAACATTCATTAGCATGCATCCTGACTACATGACCACTGGTGATTGTGCACCATGTCGACGTGCCATATAGGACTTCATAGGGTATGGGATGTACCCTTCACCAGGTTGCGAGCCCGAATGAGGATCCCAATACCGTGCTACCAAAGCACCAATTCCTCCTAGGCCGACTCGATCCCACCGCCGTGGGTACCGTTCGAGGAAATCCTTGTATACAAGTACGTCTATGGTCATGCGAATGCGTGTCCGACCCGATCGTGTTTGAAGTCGCATGATATAATAATAAGATAAGAAAAGGCAACAGTTCATCATCTCCTCTTTCCAATATTTCTACCTGTTCACTTGGTGATCTCAATGATCCCAAGCCTCATCATTTCTCATTGCATCAATCATTGCAACATTTCTCATATCGTTCCTTTCTAAGAGGAACAAATAATATTTCATTTATACCGATAGGACCTGCATCATTTCATTCATATCATAGGGACAATATTCTTTCTTTCATTGTTTATAAGGAATAGGCAACAGCAGTAGTTATACAGAATGTACATGAATCAGTATTTCATTCAATTCTTTGTGTTAATAATATAGCCAGTTCGTTACTCATGTATCATTCACGCAGCATCTCATTACTCAAGTGATTCATTCATTTCATCAAGATTAAGCATAAGGGACATTATTGATTCATTCTCAGGCATCAAGTTACATTAGTAGTTCAAGTGTGATTCAAACAACAGTTCACTATTCATGTCTTATTCATTTCAATAACTCATAATATAGGCATCTCTATTATTCAGCAACCAAAACAAGGGACATTTAGGGACATATTCAAAGCATCACATTATTCCATTCCATTTATTAAGCATGCAGGATTAAGAAGGAAGGAGGACAGTTCTACTTGCCTTATATAAGGGTCTTCCTGCTCCAATCTCATCAAGCGTAGCTCCACCAGCGAGCCACATTCCAATACCCATTCCATCTAGCCAGCTCAGAAAGACTGCATCAGTCTCAATTCTCCTGATCTCCAACATAAGTCACGGTCCAACATTCTGGTCCCATCCAACAAGCCAACCAAATGCCTCGTGCAGAGCGGGGCATTACATAATATACCACTCAGAAGAAGTTTCGTCCTCGAAACTTAAGAAAACAACTCATCTACTAGATTCACTTAATCACAATGAGTTACTCATTCAGTTTCAATTCAATATTCTTTTCAGCACACTCCGTCATTTCAAAATAGCTATCCAACTGTATCATTCTAATCCATCGACGATTTCAATCCATCTTTTTCTTTTCTAAATATTTGTAACTTCTCATTGATTCACCAACATTTTCTTTCCATTGTATCTTGGTCGCAACACATCACTTTGTTTGGATCCATACACATATTTCAGGCGTCCCCAAAATATATGCATTTCAGCCAAAGTCCGTGCTAGTGCAATAAATTCTTCCCATAATGTTATCTCTGTCGCAACCAATCACTTCAGCTGGATCCATACACATATTTTAGGCGTCCCCAAAACATATGTACTTCAGCCAACTTCCATGTTAGTACGATTCGATCAGCCACAATATAATTCTCTTTTCTAAATTCGACTTAGCATCCTTTCAATTGACTTATTTCTTTATTCACTTGCCACCATCAGTATCTTCCAGCCACAATACTCAATATCAGGGATAACTTGGTTAGGCTCTCTATCCAAGCACAACATTTCTAACATTCGATCAAGGGTCTAACTTAGAGCCATTCATATTAATAGTTCACAACATGCAATCATATTCCTTTCCGAATCCAACAGTATTTCTCACCGAGGCAGTTCATCTTTTCCAAAAGATACAATCCGACATCAACCAGCTATCGATTACCCAAGCCAAGGGTACAATTCTATGCAATAGTCAAGGTTAACCCAGCTACCCGACTGTAGATACCTATCCAACATTCCCGTCGTGAGCCGTCAATTCCATCTCATATAACAATTCACTACTCGATAAATACTACTGAAGTCTCATCCCACAACTCTAGTTCCCGCTATAGGCCGACACATAATCCTCAAAGGTCAAACAGCTCTAAGGTACAAGTTGGGAGTATACACATACAACATATCATTCTTAGGTCGTACTCATCACCATCTCTCATTCAGTGCCACAAGGTTATCCTACGGTAGCCAACGGTCATCCTATTATACAGTCCAGTCTCAATGGTTAGCTATACCGACAGCTATAACTAATCATTCAGGTGACTTCCCTAGAGTGGACGGCTACTAGGGATCATGCTAGTTTCTTTCTTAGGGCCAACAAGCAACCGACAGCTCTAAGGAATTCTACCCAAACCTATGGGTATCAACTCAGTCTGAATACTAATCTCTATTGTCGGCTATGCCAACAATTGGTAAGTCCTCAATTGGTCACTAGGGCCAAGTCTATCTATCCAGGGTCTTCCTCAAGGAAATAATTCCCACAGAGGCTCATTCTAGACTTACCCGACGATCGACTAAGATCGATCTATCAACATTATGGTCAATCCCAATCCGACATACGATCTTCATCGTTCTAATAATCCATCAAGTAAATTCTCAATGATCCAAATTTCTATTCTAATTCCTTTGTACCCACATAAACCCATAAACCAAGGTTAACTATTCAAGGGTCATCGATCCCGATAGTTTTTAACATAACTATGGAATCATACTATTTGGTTCGTATGACAGAGTCACACCACTAAGTCGTAAGCCAACAATCTATATCCCAACCAACAATCACTTATACCGATATTATCCAACACGTTGCAATTTCTTGTTCCCATTCGTTTCTCAATCATCAAACTTTCTTACGGGCATTCTTAAATTTCGTTCCTTTTCCAGCCGTCAAAATCTTATATGGACATTCTTTAAAATTCTCTACCTCAAGGGTCGAGTAGTTCATTCTGTTCAATCTGATAATTCATGTATCAATTAACCATCCTCTATGCAACACAAGGATTCAGGGTTGCTACTTGTCACTTTTCTGGTACAATTCAATTCTTGAGCATATATGCGCATAAGCAACGAATATCCTTTGGTGATCTAGATGGGTTAACATCTATTACACCTTAGGGTCAAGGCACAAATCTCTAATATTTCTTTGGTCACCGACAACTTTTTCCAAAACTTTTATCTTAGCAATCAACATTGTATTAGCGACAAATAATTTGCATCCAACCAATCGAAATCAACATTCAGATATTCTAAGCCACAACATTCTCTAGCCAAATCCATTTACTCATAGCATACTAACGGTCTTACTAGTCTGAGTCAGCACTCGACTAAACAATTTCTAACCATGCCACCGATTACAATTTTCGACAATCTCGTTATCCAACATAACATCACCGTCAAGGGACACTCGAGTCATCTAGCCACAATACATGACTCCCAGCTAAATCTCGGTACTACCCAGTACCCACAGATAATCTCATTGCTATTCTATGGAAAGGGTCAATATACATCTCGTTCTGAGGTGGTAGAGGCAATATACCACTCAGAAACGAAGCCATCCTTAAACAATACCAACCCAATTCTATTCCGGACATTCATGATCTACAATGATCATAATACTTAACCAATAACTCGGGGTCTTCATATCACAAGCCAACATTCTTAGGATCTCAAAGGTACTAGCCGTCACCCCTGAGTCGACTCATCAGTTATGTCGAACTCATCCATCAATTATTTCATTCATAATTCTTTTCCACATCACATGCAATTCTCATCTTGTCGCAGCATACATAGCCACCTTTCTTTTATTCCCGCATTCCAAACAACATTCACAATATAGCATACTATGGCATCGAGTCATTGTTGGATTATTTGTGTCCAAACCAACAACAATCATTCATTCAGGGGCATCACAATGTATATAGACTTATTGTATGGAACATCCAGTGAGCAGCCAAGAGGGTCAATAAACTTTCAAGCACAGATAACATAAGGATGATTACCGGACAACAATAGCATAATCACGGAAGCAACGTTGAGTGATCGCGGAAGCAACTTTAGTCAATCATCGATGCAACTTTGATTTGAAATGAATCAAAGAAGAGACCAAGGACGTAAAGCCGTGCTTTGATACCAATTTGTCACGCCCCGATTCATAGAGTCATTTATTCATATATTTTATCTCTTGGAATCGATCGTCCTCGCTTGGGCGTGATGCCGTACAAGTCTGGTATTGCACTTGTACAAGGCAAAGATGGTACGAAATTGATTATTCTTCAAATAGGAACACATCGCAGCGGCAGAAGCAGATAAATTGAATTTAATGAGGACAATCGTTCTTATTGAATAGAAGTACATCACTTCTTTATAGCAGTGGAGAAAAAGAGTAACTTGAAGCCACACAGAGATATGTAGAACTTTATTCTTTTTATTGAGCATTGAAGAAGAGTACAAGACTTGTATTGAAGTACAATGATTACAGCACATCTCACTTTACATTGGAAACCAACTGAACAATGCTATACAGCTTACATTTGATATTTGGATACAATGGATTACAACTCGATATACCGACTTGGCTTACAATCTCACTGGTACAACTGATTACAATGTTCCATACATTATGTCCTTTATAAACCGAAGACATCATCTTGTACAAGGAGAGCTTCTGTATGCCCAACAAATCTTCGATGCCGCGGAACCAATCCAGCTAAACTTCGTGTGTAGAACATTCCAAGCACGAGCACCTGCCCACAAAACGTGGGTCAGCACATCATCTATGTACTGGCGAGCAGAATCCAACCCACTCACATAAACCAACATTAAAGTGATCATTTAAGCAAGCATTTATGAGAATGATCTTTCTACTTGGGCCTAGCATCAGTTTACAATTCATGGGCAATAATCAGAGTGAAGCATGTAAACATATTCTTAGTGGCATTCATGTGGACATATCATTTATCATTCTTGGTATTATCATACAAAGGCATCATTGAGGCATACTAGGTATTATCATGAAAAGGCATTATTGAGGCATCGTTAACATTATCATTTTAAACATGTTATGACAGTTCTCACTTCAAGCATCACTTTGCATGTATGTTGTGTTTTGAGCAATGATTATAGCATGGCATCTTTCTAGCATACTCAATTTAACATGTTAAGCAGGATCTCATACTGAAAGGCTACATACAGCATCATTTACTTATTTAGAATGTAAGCACGCAAGTTAAACCAACACGTATATTGAATTATCACATTAAGTGATTTCTTACCGATAGCCGACTCCCTCGTACCTGCATAAAATACAGGATAATATGATATTCTTACTCTGTCTGCACAAAACATTCATTAGCATGCATCCTGACTACATGACCACTGGTGATTGTGCACCATGTCGACGTGCCATATAGGACTTCATAGGGTATGGGATGTACCCTTCACCAGGTTGCGAGCCCGAATGAGGATCCCAATACCGTGCTACCAAATCACCAATTCCTCCTAGGCCGACTCGATCCCACCGCCGTGGGTACCGTTCGAGGAAATCCTTGTATACAAGTACGTCTATGGTCATGCGAATGCGTGTCCGACCCGATCGTGTTTGAAGTCGCATGATATAATAATAAGATAAGAAAAGGCAACAGTTCATCATCTCCTCTTTCCAATATTTCTACCTGTTCACTTGGTGATCTCAATGATCCCAAGCCTCATCATTTCTCATTGCATCAATCATTGCAACATTTCTCATATCGTTCCTTTCTAAGAGGAACAAATAATATTTCATTTATACCGATAGGACCTGCATCATTTCATTCATATCATAGGGACAATATTCTTTCTTTCATTGTTTATAAGGAATAGGCAACAGCAGTAGTTATACAGAATGTACATGAATCAGTATTTCATTCAATTCTTTGTGTTAATAATATAGCCAGTTCGTTACTCATGTATCATTCACGCAGCATCTCATTACTCAAGTGATTCATTCATTTCATCAAGATTAAGCATAAGGGACATTATTGATTCATTCTCAGGCATCAAGTTACATTAGTAGTTCAAGTGTGATTCAAACAACAGTTCACTATTCATGTCTTATTCATTTCAATAACTCATAATATAGGCATCTCTATTATTCAGCAACCAAAACAAGGGACATTTAGGGACATATTCAAAGCATCACATTATTCCATTCCATTTATTAAGCATGCAGGATTAAGAAGGAAGGAGGACAGTTCTACTTGCCTTATATAAGGGTCTTCCTGCTCCAATCTCATCAAGCGTAGCTCCACCAGCGAGCCACATTCCAATACCCATTCCATCTAGCCAGCTCAGAAAGACTGCATCAGTCTCAATTCTCCTGATCTCCAACATAAGTCACGGTCCAACATTCTGGTCCCATCCAACAAGCCAACCAAATGCCTCGTACAGAGCGGGGCATTACATATGGTACTCTTCAGCTGCTCGTTCTGGTGTTGTGCCTCTCGTATCCTGTCCAACAGTCCAGACTGAATCTGTATACCCATCATCTGTATTTCAACTCCCGGAATGACGACGTCAATGCCTAAACTCTCTTAGTCTTCTAACAGGTGTCGGTCTCTCATCAAAAACATAGCTACTGGATACCGACTCAAGGCATCCGCAACTATGTTTGCCTTTCCCGGATGGTACTGCAACACGATCGAAGTCCTTCATTAATTCTAGCCATCTGCGTTGCCTCATATTCAACTCCTTCTATGTGAAAAATGTACTTCAAGCTTTTGTGGTCTGTGAATATCTCAACACGCTCTTCGTACAAGTAATGTTTCTGCAACTTTAGGGCAAATATAACTGCTGCCAGCTCTAGATCGTGGGTGGGATAGTTCTTCTCATGTGGTTGCTTTTGTTTGGATTCATATGCTATCATCTTCTTGTTCTGCTCTAGAACACACCCCAAGCCCTTCCTCGAAGCATCGCCACAGATAGAAAAATCGTCAGATCATGATGGCAACGTCAATATTGGAGCTGTCCTCAACCTTCTCTTCAGCTTGTCGAGTACAGCCTGGTAGTCCTCTATCCACACGAATTCTATATCATTACGAGTGAGCCTAGTCATCGGCTCCACAATCCGAGCAAAATCCTGCACGAACTTTTTGTAGTACCCCACCAATCCGAAGAAGCTTCAAATCTCTGCCACAGAAGTCGGAGTAGTCCACTACTCAACGGCAACAATCTTCTTCGGGACTATGGATATACCATCTCTTGTCACCACATGTTCGAGGAATTCCACCTTGTCTAAGAAAAACTCGTACTTCGAGAGCTTTTTTTAGAGATTCTCTCTCCTGAGGGTCTCCAACACGATCCTTAGATGCTCCTTATGCTCCTCTGGTGATTTCGAATAAATGAGGATGTCGCTAATGAAAACCACCACAAACTGATCAAGGTATGGATGGAAAACCTTGTTCATTAATTTTATGAATACTGTCGGGGTATTAGTCAACCCAATTGTCATTACCATAAACTCGTACTGGCTGTAAATTGTCCGGAAGGCTGTCTTCGGAATATCCTCCTTTCTGACTTTCACTTGGTGGTACCCCGACCTTAAATTAATCTTCGAAAATACCTGCGCACCGTTCAATTGATCTAAAAGATCATCAATTCTTGGTAGCGGGTACTTGTTCTTGATTGTTATGTTGTTCAAGGCTCGATAGTCGATACATATACACACCGTCTTGTCATTCTTTGGCACGAACAGCACCGATGCTCCCCAAGGCGACGAACTCGATCTAATGAATCCTTTCTCTTGTAGCTCGTCAATCTACTTCTTTAATTCCACCGCCTCCTTATTATTGATCATGTATACTTGCTGTGACTCTGGATCCGAGCCTGGCACAAGATCAATAGAGAACTCAACATCTCTGTCGGGTGGTAGTCTAAGCAACTCCTTGGGAAATACTTCAATAAACTCCACGATGATAGGATGGATAACTCCTTCTTCTCTACCATGGCTCAACAAATAGCCTCTCTAAGCTGCTCCACTGCTCCTCTAGAGAACTCGAACACAGTCTCTCTAGGCAGACTAAATACAACACATCCACAGCGACAGTCAATGCTGGCATGATACTTACTCAACCAATCCATCCCAAGTACTATATTAAAGCTCGGGAGTGGCATTACGAGTAATCTGGCATACAATTCCTGACCTCCTAAGGTAATGCGGCGTCCGACGCAAACATCCTTGACAAGGATAATGCCTCCGCCCATCGAGATTTTATAATTGCAATCTAAGGGCTCAGATACAATACTATGTTTAAAAACAAAGGCTATAGATATAAAGCTATGACTAGCACCAGAATCGAACAAAGAAATAGCTGGAAAGACTCAAGGAGAACAGAACCTACTATTATGTCAGGAGATGCTGCTACCTCTGCTGGTGCTGGACGAAGCATTGCTGCTATGTGGGCAAGGGCCCTCTCTGCTGTTGGGCTATCACTAGCCTCGTCGGTGCTCCCGGGGCAGGAACTATCCCCTGTGTTGAACGGTCCGGTACTAAAGTGCATTCCCTCAGCTGGTGCGCACTCAACCCTTAAAATAGATACATATCGAGTCGCTTCCTGCACACCTCCCATGCATGTCCTAGCTTCTTGGAATAGGTGCAAGGTCCAACTGGCTATCTCTGCAGAATCTACTGGAAAGTGGGAGCTCTAGCTGGAGGATGGTGTTGTTGGTGCACTGGAGCCCCACCAGAATGTTGGAACTGCTGCTATTGGAAATGGGGCTGTGGCTGATACTGCTATGTTGAGGTCTTCCCTAGATTATTGGGATGCTTCGCTGATCCCGATTGGCTGTTGCCTCCTCCATATGCGTCTTGGTCTCTTTTTTGCTTGAGATTCAACTCTTTCACTACTGTTTGTGCGACTTTCAAAATCCCTTCGTAGGTAGTGGCTTGACTGGTGGCAATGGCTTGGTGAATCTCATGAGATAATCCTTTCTTGAACATTTTGGCTTTGCCTTCAGGGGTCATGCTCTCTGCGAAGGGGCTAAGGCAAAAAAAACTCTATGGTGTACTCATCGATGGTGAGGTTGCCTTGCTCTAAACGCTCGAACTGACTCTCTAACTCCTCTCATGCGACATCGGGATAGAACTTCTTCTTGAAGAGTTCCTCGAACTCTTCCCAAGTCATGACTGGTACGGATAGGCGGGGCTCATCCCTGTACCATATAAGGGCGATGTCGTAAAGTTGCATACTAGCTGACTCGATCTTCAGCTCTTCAGGAACGCAAGCCATCCAAAGAAATCACTCCACGTTCTCTAACCACTCATCAGCATAGACGATCCCTTCCGTACCAAAGAATTCTATGGGCCTAAGGTTCATGAAGTCCTTCTAAGTTCTAAGGCGCCGTCAGGGAGCAACTCTAGTCTGAAGAGCCTCTCTCAAGGTGTCACAGAAGATATTGGCCTACTCTATCTAGGAAGTGATAAGCTGCTGAAAGATCCCAAGGAGCATGGCATTGTCCAGTGCAGGTACTGGAGGCAGAACAAATGCTAGTAGTGGTGTCTGCGGAGGGATTTGTACGGGTGATGGAATGTCATATCTGCGGAACCTCGAGGTCTACGGCTGTAACGGGTCGTCCAGCTGAGTAAGCTCGTCTCCATGTATCGGTGGGGTCCCGTCTGTAGGAAATCTGCCTACAGTTGATGGGGTGTTCAGGGGAGCGGTGTTCCTGTCTTGAGAATCTATTAAACAACAACAAAAAGAAAATCATTAGACGGTATGAAGATTCAATCAGGATACAGATCAAGATGTAATTGAAATCAAATACGGAGGTTAACAACGGTTTAAACATGTGGATATGGTCCTAGAATTTAATTCTATTCGCAGGCCCGCAGCAGTACATCTAACTTAGGTACTACAACGAGTTTCGCTTTTCTTACGAAAATGACTTGCATGGGCTACCATAAAAATATATCATGACCCGCATCCAGTATTTGGACATGAGCCGTAGGTACGTCCAACCTACGCTGCAGTATCGGCGGTAGAATGTTGTCTAATCATCTCCTTATTTATCAACATAACCACGCAGTTTATATATTTACACAATGCAATCCAAATCCACAGATAAGTCCAAGGCAAAATAATATTTATATAATAACCACAGTCAGAGAGAAAGATATGAAATATAATAAATAGTCTCAAAGATACATCAAATAGTACTAGGTGAATCGTCACTAATCAACTCACAAATCCTCAAAATAGAAATAATAACTGAAAGGTCTCCGAAAAACAAATCCGGCCAACAACTAAATAACGTCTACTAAAAATCATATGCAGTGTGTAGCTCTACAAAAGTCACACCCGGATCGTCCTGCACGCCAAGATCGTGATCTACAGTATGCTCATAATATGTGGTACAAAAATCTTCTAACTCATCACCTAAAAATGTTGGTTTTTCCAGTCAGGAATGGAACAAGCGCATAGACTGACAGGCTATTCATAACGTAATAGAATTTGCAATACATAAAAATAGCATATGTGGAAGAAAACTAGAAAGTAAACTGATGTCATGAAATAACTAGAATGAAGCAGGAATATATATTAGAGTATATCAACTAGAAGAAAATATGTAAACATGGTGACATGGCAAGTGGTGACAAAAACAAGGAAATAATAAATGAGGCAACTATCTACATGCGTTGAAATATCGGTTTCAACGTGTGAATGGTTATGGGTAAATCAGGTACCCCGCACAAGAAATATGCAGCTTCTATTCTCCATGAAAGACACGGGAGATAGAAAGGGTAGTTCACGCATCTACTATGATATTTTTCCTTCCAACATGTACTCATGCACCCGAATAAGTCACTAACAGGATAAGCATGATAAACAAGAAATGTAATAGGTGCAGATCCATAATACTAACTCGTGTGACCAGCGTGTCAACAAGCAAAGAAGCATATGTAGGGTATATACTTGAAACTATTAGAATTGAAAGCAATCAAAAAGTGTACTTGCTTGTGGTCCAAAGCCGCGGGTACGAGTAGGGTGTTGAGTCAGAGTCCAAATAACCTATTTATGAAATTTACCATGTTATTAGATGATTCAAACAAAATACACTTATTTTGTTTTCTTATGTTTTAGCCTAACCAGTTATCTTATTACCATTATAAGTACATGTCCACTCTGTTCTCCTAGTACATTAATAACCATTTGCCTCTATAGGTATAAGCTTGAGTATCTCACTAATCTATGAACAATAGATACTTATACCCATAAGTACCTTAGGGTCCATGTAGTAGGTAATGTTTACCTGCTACTGCTCTATTTTTCGTATGTCTCTTTCCCTTGTCATGGTCCTACAGAGCAGCACATACTGCTCCTTCACATGTGTTATCTGCTAGAAGCCTCTTCTTTATTTTAAACTTCCTTATTGAAGGGCTCGACCCCTACTTGTTGTCTAAACAATACCCTATCCAAATTCACCTGTATACTGATGGGATTGTTACCTATACTGGTATTGGTATCAATATAACCATAAAGTGGTTTTCCTCCCCAGGTAACCCACTGAAACTTACCCAGGTCTGGTACAAAGTAATCTCATCTACTATTTAGGTGGCTACCTGCTAGTATTCACTCTTGTAGTTGTGTTCCTCAACATTGCTATATTTACTCTTACCACCCATTTCCTGGATATAATGTATCAAGTGTTAATCCCCACACCTACTGTATATGGGACACACAAGCCTACCTGTACTCGTTAGTCCATACCTCTCACATACTTCAAATCCCTATAGATGAATGTATGTATTGGGTGCCTTTGCTACTAGGTTATATTTAGGCTAAGTACCTATCTGCTCTCTATGGGTACTACTTGTCTTTAGAATTTAATGACCTATATGGCAGCTACTGATATCTTACCATATTCTAATACACTAACACCCCCAACTGTCATATCCATCCAATATTTTCTATACCTTTGTTCACTAAGCCAGACTATTATCATAACCCCATAAAAAGGAGAATGGTGGCAAGTTGTCGAAGACTCAAATTTAGGTTCATTTAGTTTCCCTAACTTTAAATGTCAGCAAGTCTCACTACAAATGTTTTGTTCCCTTCTATAACTTAACCATCAGCCCAGTATTTGGTCAATCATGTGCACGGATAATCAAACATCATCGGGTAAATGTTCCCAAAAATTTGACTATCTTAATAAAGTTATCCTGTATTCATGATGTCTTAGAAACAACATATAGGATGTAGGAATTCTCTGGGAGTATAAAGAAACATGACTGGATTCTGAATCATCCAGCATAACATTTAATACACTCATTAGACGAATTATGATGATGCATATCCTAAGAAGATTGGTGCGTGTGAAAAGCTATCAGGTAATAGGCCATAGTTTAGGTCAATAATTATATAAAAGACCTATCCTCCCCAAATCATGATGGACGATGTACACCATAGAGTCAGACCTGAATGTATACAAAATACAGTCACCTTCCTGAACAACTCATATGAAGGTAGCCATTTGAAATCATCTAAATACATTTCTGTCTCAAATTTCTAAATGATACGTTGGAGAGCTAGTTGAATATGGAATTGGTTTGCCTGTATGACACTTCAAAAGACATCCTATTTGTAAACCACATTATCAGGTTGACAGGTGCTTTGGGAGACTTGGACTTCTCTATAGCAAAAGAGAAAAGGATAAGAAAGTAAAGAGACCTAGGATATGTAGGACACCTCTCTGTACTAAGATTTTCTCTGTGTTCATCAGTGTCTGACTGATATGCCAATCATGTCCTCTATGTCCATGCTACTTGGTTGTTTAATCTTTGGAATTCACTGACACGCCCACTCTACTATCTAAATATGCATCTTGGTTACCTACAGTTTCCATGGGCTGTCATATGCCCGGGTATGCTTTACATCTACTGTGTTTGACTCATATATAGATAGATCTGCCCTTCTAACCAACTGACACCAGGTTCCTATTGGAGTTTGCTTGATGCTGGGATAGGTGGGTCTTGCCTTTACCCTGTTATCTAATTCGCCTGACATCTACCCAGCCTGTTCGAGTATTTCAAAATAGAAAGAAGGATGCTGGATGCATACAATAGCTCATGTCAATATGTACGATATGTGTTGGAGTTTGGCCTTTTTCTAAGTAAATTTTAGTCCCACATCAGCTAGACCAAAGGAGTTGTATCTCTATATAATAGCTTTCCTATTTTAGAGATGTACATGTGGTGTAGAGGTGCACATGGGTGTGCCATGTGGAGTTATTTTTCTAATGGGAAAATGACTAAATCAACAATAAAAGCATTCATACTTTTTGCTCTTGGAAAATTCATTTCCATGGGAGCTAAGCCCCGTAGGGGCTTAGCGACTCGGACTCGGACTCGGACTCGGACTCGGGCTCATGGGCTCATGAGGCATAATGTGGCATTTTGTTGGCGCACTTTGCACTTAGCACGTCAGCATCGTCGCTAGGCGCATAGTGCGCTTTAGTTGCGCTCGTTGCGCGAGCCACTTGCGCTGCCACGATGCGCAAGCCCAGTTGCGCTGCCCAGTTGTGCAAGCCCAGTTGCGCTGCCCAGGTGCGCGCCCAGGTTGCGCTCAGGTTGCGCTGGGTTGCGCTGGGTTGTGCTGGGTTGCGCAGGGTTGTGCTGGGTTGTGCGGGTTGCTCGGGTCGCTGGTTGCACTGGTTGCGCTGCGTGCACAGCGTGCACAGTGTGCGCAGTACGTGCAGTGCACGCAGTGTGTGCAGTTAAGTGCGCGTTCTGTCACACAGAGTGTAAGGAGCGCTAGGTGTACGTAGTTGGCAGCAGAACGTGCGTTTGCATGTTCTGGGCGGTTGCTACATGTTCGGGGTGGTTATTCCCATGTTTCTAACTTTGTGGCAACCGACCAGTTGCTGCAGGGCCTATATAAAGCATCCTCTCTCTCAAGGCTCATTACAGAATAGAAAGAGAAGCCACCACAGAAAGTTTACGAAGTGTTTTTTAGCACAAGTAAACAGAGAATTCAGACGTGTTCTTTAACACAGTTCTGATCAAAATTTGCTTGTGAATTCCAGCAGCCTTCGAGAGAGAGAAAAGGCGCCGCACCAGCGTACGGGAGTTCGTGTCCATCCGAGGTGTCAGAAGAGCAATAGTGTTCCAAGTTCTTCGACAAACTTGCTGGTTCCTGAAAGCTGTTCGTGTAGGACGAATAAAGCTTTGAGCAACGATGATCATTCACCCCAGCAGGCCATCTTCCATCTTTCGCCTGTCATCTTCTTCGTTGCTGTGATTACAATATCTTTTTAGATTCTCGTAATATCATAACCATATCTTTTTAGATCTTCATTACATGCGCAACCTTCCTAGAAGTGTTGCGTTGGAACATTGTTTTTACAATTGTTTCATATTCTCTATTTTCTATCAAAAAATTGTGCCCCGACAATTATAATCTCAAAGCTTTATTGCTACGATGGAAAACTTTAATGCTTCACTCCTCAATACTGACTTCTGTAAGTTAGAAAAGTTTGATGGAGAGCATTATCAAGTCTGGAAGAGGAAGGTTTATCTTACTCTTCAACTCAGAGACGTTGATCACGTGCTGCTTGAAGAGGAACCTACTGTTCCAGATACTGGGTCTGCTGCCGCAATCACTGCGGCTACTAAACTTCAGGCGAAGTAGAGAAGGGAGAATAGCATTTGCAGGTTGCTTATCCTGAATGCTATGGTGGATTCCCTAGCAGAATCCTACAGTAAGAAACCTATTACCAGAGACAATGGGAGTCTCTAGAAAAATTGTACGAAGAAGACAAGAACAGGAGCAAGATATTTGTGGTTGAAAAATATCACAAATGGCTCTTTTAGGACGAGAAGTCTATGCTGCCGCAGGTAAAAGAATTTCTGAAGCTGCGACAGAAGTTGGAAGACGAGGCGATGTCCCTCCTGACAAGTTCATTGTTGGAGGAATTGTCTCAAAGCTCCCCGCTGGGTTGAATAAGTTCTATGCAAACATGCATAGGAAAAAGCTAGAGATCAGCCTTGAAGATCTCTTGCAAGAAATCTATGTTAAGGACCAGATGCGGACTCAACTGAAGGTGGACACACTGTCCGAGCAATTGGCTAACTCCAATTTGGTAAATACCAAGGAACCAAGAGGAAAGCAGGCAGCTTCCCACAGCAAGAAGAAGGACCCTAACAATCTGAACGTGAAGGGGACTTCCTTCAAGAGAAAGAAGGCAAAGTCTCAAATACCTTGTTTCAAGTGTGGCAAGAAGGGCCACTTCAAGAATAAATGTAAAGCAAAAACCAAGCAATCAGAGCAAGGAGAGCCTAGTAAGGTATATATGATCACTGACGTTGTTGCTATGATTGCACAGGTTGATACGGTAAAGACTGACTCTAACTGGTGGGTAGACACTAGAGCCTCCTGCCATGTCTGCTCCAGTAAGGAGTGGTTCACCACCTATACACCTACTTCTGAAATGGTTATGATGGTGAACCAGGCACAAGCTGAAGTGCTCGGGATCGGGATGGTGGTGTTGAAGCTGACTTCGGGGAAGTCTCTGACGCTTCAAGGCGTGAAGTGCGTACCTGCTATCGCCAAGAACCTGATCTCAAGAGGCCTACTCTGTAAAGCAGTCCTCAGGATGGACATCAATGCTGGCCAGATGGTGATGTCTATCAAGGAAACATATTTTGGGAAAGCTTTTTATACCGAAGGAATGTTTAAAATTCAGCCTGTAAATTAGTCCAACGTAATTAATGTGATTAATGAAATCACTCCTTCTGCTTATACTCTTGAGTTGTGGCATAATAGGCTAGGACATGTTCATTGTAAACGAATAAACAGAATATCTAGTCTAGAACTTATCTCCAAATGTGAGGGTAAGGTAGAGAAATGTGAAGTTTGTGCTCAAACAAAGATCACAAGGAAACCCTTTCCTCGGGTTAATCGAAGTATAGATCTTCTGGAGTTGGTACACTCCGATATCTGTGACTTCAAACAGTTCTCTACAAAGGCCGGGATAGAGTATTTCATAACCTTCAACGATGACTTCTCAAAGTACGCGTTCGTCTATTTGTTGAAGGCTAAAGACGAAGCATTCGAGAAGTTCAAGGAGTTCAGAGCCGAAGCTGAGCGGCAGACTGGACAACAACTCAAAAGAATAAGAAGTGATCGAGGTGGGGAGTACAGGTCTTATGAATTTGCATCGTTCTGCAAAGAACATGGAATTGTCAATGAGACTATGGCTCCGTACTCTCCTCAATCAAATGGAGTAGCAGAGAGAAAGAACAGAACGTTAACAGAAATGATTAACTTAATGCTGTTGACTGCGGGTCTTCCTAAGTGCTACTGGGGAGAAGCTGCATTGACGGCCACTTTTATTCTAAATAGAGTGCCTCATGCAACTTCTGACGTTACTCCTCATGAACTCTGGTTCAAAGTCAGACCAAACTTGAATGTCATTTGAGTGTGGGGGTGTCTGGCGTATGTCAAGCTTCCAGATCTGAAGATTCAGAAGCTTGGAACAAGGACTACTAAGACGATCTTCTTGGGGTATGCCGAGAAGAGTGATGCTCGAAGATTTCTTGATATTGAGTCAAATCATATCATTAAATCTCGCGACACAGAATATTTTGAAGACAAATTTGCAAGGCACAATAATATTGTTCTTGCGAATGTACCGAAGAACAATGAGGGTACGCAGGAAACTGAAGTCTTTAATGAAGATGTGGTCTAAGAAGATGTTATTGTTGAAACAACGGTTGAACCAGAACAAGCTGAGGCGTCAGCTAAGCGTATGAGGAGGCCGAAGGACTTCGGAAGTGACTTTGTCACCTATCATGTGGAAGCAGATCCGCTTACCTATGATGAGGCGATGAAGACCAGAGACGCGGTTTTCTGGAAGGTGGCGATTGACAATGAGTTTGATTCTATCACCTCAAATAACACTTGGGTGTTGGTTGATCTTCCTGAAGGAGCGAAATCCATCGGATGCAAATGGATCTTCAAGAAGAAGATGAAAGCAGACGGAACTATTGACAAGTTCAAGGCTAGGTTTGTAGCCAAGGGGTTTTCTCAGAAGCAGGGGATTGACTATTTTGACACGTATGCTCCAGTAGCCCGGATGACCACCATCAGAATGTTGATTGCTCTCGCAGCAATACATATGATGGTGATACATCAGATGGATGTGAAAACGGCTTTCCTAAATGGCGAGCTGACCGAAAAGATTTACATGCAACAGCCAGAGGGTTTTGTCATCAGTGGTCTTGAAGACAAAGTCTGCAAGTTGGTGAAATCTTTGTATGGTCTTAAACAGGCTCCCAAGATATGGCATGAGAAATTTGACAAAGTTATAAGGTCAAATGACTACATGGTCAGCGATATGGACAAGTGTGTTTACACGAAGTTTGCTGATGGAAGAGGTGTGATCGTTTGTCTGTACGTGGACGACATGCTTATCCTAGGTACGGATATTAGCTGTGTCATGGAGACAAAGAAATTCATCTCAAGCAAGTTCAGTATGAAGGACTTGGGGGAAGCTGATGTGATCTTAGGGATCAAGATCATCCGGACAGACACTGGACTAGCGCTGTCAAAGTCTCGTTATATTGAGAAAATGATCACTCGTTATGGGTATCGGGATCTTCTAGGGATCGATACGCCGTACAGGTATGATCTGAAGCTGAAGCCTAATTCAGGGGAAAGCGTCAGACAGCTGGAGTATGCAAGCGTAATCGAAAGTTTGATGTATGCTACTACTGCCACAAGGCCTGACATAGCTTTCGTCGTAGAAATATTGAGTCGTTTCATGAGCAACCCAGGTGCTGAACACTGGAAAGCTGTGAAACGTGTTATAAGATATCTCAAGAAGACTCAGACATGTGTACTGTACTACAGCAGAGATCCGCCGATAGAGAAGGCTTCAGTGATGCCAGCTGGTGCTCAGAGGTGGAAAGCGAGAGGTCCACAGGTGGATTCATTTTCACAATGGGTAGAGCTGCTATATCGTGGAAGTCGAAGAAACATACTATTCTCTCACGGTTATCCATGGAATCTGAGTTCTTTGCACTTGATACCGCAGCCGAGGAAGCAGAATGGCTTCGGGAGCTCATATATGATCTTCCAATGGTTGGGGCACAAATATCGGCGATACCGATATACTGCGACAACCTGACGACTGCGGCGGTGGCATCAAATGACCTCTTCAATAGGAAGAAGAGGACGGTACAGTTGAAGCACAGGGCAGTACACGATCTTATCAAGATAGGTGTTATTGTAGTGATTGATGTTCGGAGTCAGGAGAACCTGGCGGATCCGTTCACCAAGGATCAATGACACAGCTTGTAAAATAGGCTTGAAGGCATTCTGATATTATATTATTGTATTCCTACCATAAAGTTTTATGCTATTAGTTCAAAGATTTATCTACTAGGCATCTAGCTTTTGGTTCAAGGGAGGACCACTAATCGAAAGAATATCAGGAAAGGTGGGTACATGTTCTATTGGGCATGGAGAGGTTACGGACCTATAACCACTGTTGTCTACTGTTGTTTTCTGCAGAAAACGGTTCCTGTGGGAAGGTTGGCTTAATTACCTTAATGAGTTCTCAAGCAGAGTGAATGCCTGGTGTGCTTTACATAAAGCACGGTAGAGCAGCACTACAAGGAGTGAAACTCCATCCTACAGTGGTGTGACTCCACAATGAGGTTCCTATATGTGGGGTGTTGCCCAGGAATAGGATAAAGCCTCGACTTTGCAGGCCATGTCACAGCGGCGTAGCACTGCAAATAGGCAGTTAGCCTAATGCTGTATGTTAAAATAAAGAGGGGTGTAGTCAGCACTACAAAGAGGAGGAGTTCCTCATGTTACTGTGGCATGACACCACGATGAGGTACCCGGTTAGGGATAAAGCCTCGGCCTTGCAAGCCATGTCGTTGCGGTGTAACACCGCAAGGGAGCCTAAGGCTTCATGCTGGGTAGTTTGGCACTACAAAGAGGCAGTTGCCTCATGCTACAGTAGTATGACACTATAAAGGTTTCCAGATATGGGGTGATTCCCAGAGAGGGGTAATGCCTTGGCTTTAAGCCATGTCATAGCGGCGTAGCACCGCAAGGGAAGCGCAAAATGCTTCATGCCATGTCTCTTTATAATGAAATCACCTATAGTGTATGGACAAAGAGATATCAGGCCGTCTCTTGAGGGTAAACTTGTAGACGCCCAAAATTTTACACTGAAACCATATTGGCATAGGGCCTTTAATGTGTAGCCAGAAGCACACGTAACTACATTATGCGAGTGGAACGAATTTCAGCTATGATGCATAATTCAAGGCTTAGTCCATTCTTGTATTATCGTCTGTTGTTTGACCCACACGGGAAGATTCAAGTCGTAAGCGACATCTCTCTTAATGCATGATGGACAGTTACTGTGGGAAACACTTATACCCATATATATAGAGATATATGGGAGATTGTTGGAGCTTGGTCTTTTTCTAAGTGAATTTTAGTCCCACATCGGCTAGACCAAAGGAGTTGTATCTCTATATAAAAGCTTTCCTATTTTAGAGATGCATATGTGGTGTGGAGGTGCATATGGGTGTGCCATGTGGGGTTATTTTTCTAGTGGGAAAAGGACTAAATCAACAATAAAAGCATTCATGCTTTTTGCTCTTGGGAAATTCATTTCCATGGGAGCTAAGCCCCGTAGGGGCTTAGCGACTCGGACTTAGACTCAGACTCGGACTTGGACTCGGACTCGGACTCGGGCTCATGGGCTCATGAGGCGTAATGTGGCATTTTGTTGGCGCACTTTACACTTAGCACGTCCTGGAAGCTGTTCGTATAGGGCAAATAAAGCTTTGAGCAACGGTGATCATTCACCCCAGCAGGCCATCTTCCATCTTTTGCCTGTCATCTTCTTCGCTGTTGTGAGTACGAAATCTTTTTAGATTCTCATAATATCGTAACAATATCTTTTTAGATCTTCGTTATACTTGCGCAACCTTCCTAGAAGTGTTGCGTTGGAACATTGTTTTTACAATTGTTTCATATTCTCTGTTTTCCATCGAAAGATTATGCCCCGGCAATAATAATATGTACCTGCTAGTACATTCAATACACATTTAGCCTATTTGCTAATCCCTAGAGGCGACTACCTCTGTCCCTTACACATATAGGATTTCCCTCATTGATGTTGTGCATACTTATGCACCTCGATACACCCATGATTCATACTAACTGCTTACTCCTATTTTCCTGATCTAGAGTCAACTTCATCTTCATCTATTCCTCTTAAACATTGACACAATCATCTAAGCTACTATTGAGAACAATATCAAGTTTGATTACGATTGAAGAATCAGGAAGTTTTATTTATAGGGCCAAAGATTACCTGTGAGGAACTTGGATGTTCTTCCTGGCAATGCTCTTCTCGAACACAGTGAGCCTTTTGAACTCCAGAGGTGCAGGAAGAATTTTGGGTTTGGGGAAAAGGAATTGATCGGTCCCTTAAGCCTTTATACAGTTCTTCTAGATAGGGTCAAATTTGGTTTCTAGATTGGACTATAATTAAGCTAAGGATTTGAGGGAAGCTCCTATTCCTATCCGTTCTGTTTCGAACAGAGACTTGATTGGGGTCGGGCAATTATTCAAATTTGAACTTGGAACATTTTCAACCAAACCCCTCTTATAACCTGGATTGCATAAGTTCCCAGTATGAGTAAAACTTAAATGACATTAGGTCGTTACTCTAGGGTTTTTAGTTAATTACATTTGTACATATATAACTAAATACAGTAATAACAATGCAAATAATAATAGTAATAATAATAATTTGGTTTGAGGGTTCACACCCTCGAACAGCGTATACGTATTCAAGTTGGGCTGGAGGCCACTTGATACGTAGATGGCAGTATTCGTATCTTGGTCCTATAAATTTTAGACTGGGACTTGACAATTATTGCTTTGTTTTGTGCAACCAATATTGTGGTGTAGGCATCCTTCATGCCTAACTCATAAGGTCTCTCTACTGCCATTGGGTCTGTATCATGCACAGGAAGAATATAGTATTTATTGTCCGTCTAGCTGTGAAACTGCTGTGGATAGGGCACAAACGATATATGTTAGGTAAACTGGGGTGGTGGTGGAATTTTACTCTCATGTGGACGTCGAGCCTACTAGAAAGCCTGGTTGTACTGTGGTGTCTGAGTTTGCTTACAAGAATCGTCGTTTAGTAATGAATGAGGCTATTATAGTATAGAGGCCTGTTGGAATGACTCGTCCTCCTGTGGCCTATGTGGTATGTCATCGACTAATGTAGCCTTACTTAGGGATACCCTTCGTAGTCATATATCCACTTTGGAGGTTCATCTCTCTAATCAAAGCAAAATTGAGAAAAGTCACTAAGTGGCATAAAATAATTGGGATACATATTCAAGGAAGGTAAGTTTTGAGGTCAAGGAAAGTCAAAAGTAATAATCAAGCAGATGTAGATGAGAACCTAGTTCTAATCCTATTGCAGGTCTCACTCATTGCGTAAAAGTAACCAAAATCTAGTCGTGACCTATAAACTATGTCATGTTCTGTTTCCAAAGGAAGTGGGACTGACGCGTGACCTGGCTAGCTAATACGTCATAGAGAGGGATCGAATCCTAGTTTGATTCTACCGTAATATACGTTGTTGTACTATAACATGCATGTTTACTATATCTCATCCATGAAAATAAGTACAAAAAGCATAATAAGAACAATGTAATGCATGCTGGGATGGAAATACTTCAATAAAATAGATCCAACATATACAAGTGTCTGATGGGAACAATCCCTCACAAGTGCTAAAATAAAATACAGAAACCAGGAGATAACTAGATTCAAGTATCGACTTCGATACTTGAATACCAATAAATCCTACCGTAGTCAGGGGTAGTCCTCTGAATATACCTCTGAATCCTCTGTTGGAGCTGCTCCAAAATCAGCTCCTGGCTCATACTCGTCATGATAAATCTTCTTCCCTAAATCTGGAAGGGAACCAAGTTATCAGTATTGTAAAACCCATAAATTTCTACTATTTTTCTTATAAATTTGGTACTGATTTTTTTTTATTTTGTATTGTACGCCGCGTAGTTGTATTGTACGTCGCGCGCGAAATTCGTTTTTCGTAATTGCTCGACGAGTGCGAATATGTGCGAGCGTACATATTTTTAGAAAAATATTTTTTTATTTTTATAGTTTCAAAATAATATATATAATAATTATCCTTGCTATCTTGCCAAAATTGTCTAAGTTTTGTTATTTTAATTATAAAAGCCTTTCATTTATAACAGTTATTATTAATAAATAATTGTTATAAAAAATATAGAAAACATATATTTTATCTCAATATAATATAGTTAACTTGTTTATTTTTCTTGAAGGTATATAAATTCCGTCGCACTAGTGGCAAAATTTTATCTATTTATGCCGATTTTGAAAATATACATAGATATTTTGTGCTAGTCTCATACGAGATACATGAAATTTAATTCATGTATATATTTGAAATTTTCAAAATTATTTTATTATTATCTTAATTATTAAAAAGGTATTTTAAAGATATTTTCTATTAATATCCAAAATATTATTTTAATTTTCAAAATTATTTAATATTGATTATTATATTATTTCTAAGAGATAATTTGGAAGTTTGTTGATTTAATATTAAATAGTTATGGTAATTTAAATTAAGGTTCAATCATTTAATTTAGCTAAACTTTCTACGTATAAAATCTAATCTAATTGGATTTGGTTGGATTTGGATTGGATTTGGATTTGATTTTATTTTTAAAACAAATGTGACAATTATCTATTAAGGATTTAAATTTTTCCTACATCCTCATCCAACTGGAAATTTCTACCTCCTATATAAGGAGAGGTACTCATCCATAATTCTCCACAACCATCCACAAAATTTCCACCATCCTCAACGGTGTTGTGCATGTGTCCGTGCCCGTGTTTTCCTTCCCATCTACTATAAAATTCTTTTACATGTACAAATTCTCCACCCGTGTGTTCGACAAGCCGGACACCGATCCAACCCATCTTCTCCATGTGTCCGTGACATACAAGACACGACACATCGACCATAACCTTAATTCTAACTCAACCCTAACCCCTACTGTGTCAGACACATCCCCGGCACAAATAATCCCTAAACCTAGCCAACACCGTAATACATGGTCGCCACCACAGCCCGACCACACACCCCTACCAGCCCACCGTCCAAACGACCTCTGGCCGACCGCCCCGAACACTGCCAATGCAGCTGCTATCCACCCTAGCCATCTGACACCAGCCTGTCACCCGACCCTGTTTCTCCGCAGCAGACCGAACCCAGCCACCACCATCATCCATCATCACCACCTTCGCCACCACGCCATCCCGGCCAGTGGCCAATCCATCCCACTACCTACAACGCAACACACCCGTTGCCTCGACCATCACCACACGTCCGTAACAACCACAGTGGTCACCGTCGCGGTAGCCCACAACCGCCTCCATCCAAACCACCCAAATCGAAAATCCCCCAAAAAAATAAAAAAAATATCAACTACCATCGCCGTCGCCAAATCGACCACCACCGACGCCAATAGAAAACCCCAAAAAAACCAAATTGTTACCTGCCCTCCGCCCGCAGCGCGCCATCTCCGGTGGCAGCGCGCCGAAGCCAACGCCCAGATATGACAGCTCTGCCTTTGGAGGTCGTGGCCGTGCGCCTCCCCGGAGCCGGCCAATGCTCCACCGCACGGACGAGCACCTTGTCGCACTTCCCGACGGGATCCGCACCCGCAACGTCTAGCCGATCCAGGCCTCCCGCTCCCTTGACTCTGCTCCCTCCGCCGCGACCAGCTCACCGTATCTGCCCGCCGGCGTTGTTTCCAACCACCAAGCTCGGGGCGGCGCCAGCGCACGACCTAAATAGGTGCGCCTCCGCCCCAACTCGCCAGATCTGCCCAGCCCCGACCGCCACGCGGGTCGTGCCTAGCCCGCCTCTATCAAGTCACGACCGCCGGCCAAGCCCAGCGTGTTAGCCCCACGCCGGTCGACCCTCTTCGGCAGCCTCCGTAAGCCCGGTCACTCCCTCCTCTTTCCGTAGTTCCCCGAAGCTCGCCCTTCGTCTTCCTCCTCTCTGCTCCTCCGTGAGGTCGCCGCGCCAGCACTAAGCGCGTGCCGTCCTACTACGGCGAACGACGGCGATTCTCGTACCACCTCCAGCCGCCATCACCCACCATCTCGCCGTGCTTCTCCTCCTTCAGATCAGCTCCGTCGCGTCTTGCCGAGCCCAGCCGACGAGAACCCCCTCCTGTTCCCCTCACTTCTCCTCTGCATTGCCTCTCCTTCTCTCTCTTCCTCTCTCTCCTTTCTTCTCCCCCTTCTTATTCAAGAGCAGCAGTGCTGCACTTTATTTTTTTATTAATTATTTTTTTTGTTTAGTTTTATTTTGTTTACATAAATTGTTGTTGATTGTTTTTGTGTTTTGGTTATTATATATTTTCTTCTTCTTTTAGTATCTATTTTTTATTATTATTATTAGTGTTATTATTATTATATTATTATTATTATTATTTGTATTAAGAATGTATGTATGTACTGTATATGTAAGTATATTATTAGTATTTTTGTATTATTAATATTATAATTATTCTAATGGCTACTACTAGTAAAGCAGTATGTGGACATTGCTATTACTATTTTTATTATCATATTTATTTTTACTATTAGTATTTAGCTATGAATGTTAGGGTTGTGGTTATTAGTTTAATTATTATTATTTTGATTATTTTTATTAAGTTATCTTTTTTTTTTGAATATGTAATATTATTTTTAAAAGGATAGAGCTATATATGTAATTTTAAATTTAGAGGTTTGACCTAATTATTTTCCTAGATTTGTTATATATTTATTTGAAAAATATTTTTAACTAATAGAATTCTAAGAAAAATCCTTCCTTTACAAGTTAGAGTTTTTAGCCAAGTATGATTTTCTCGACTTTAAGTATTTTCAATAATTATTTAGATTCAAACTAGTTCCGAATATTATAAATAATTTTTCTAAATTTGTATATATATTATTTCCTTCGACTATCCTTCCGTCCATGACTAAATCCAATTACTCCTATTCCTTCGCCAATTCTAGACTACCCTATATCGATCCTAACTAATTTGACCCTTCTGGACCCAATGGAACTGTCCATGCCACCACCCGAGGTCACCTTGCATAGTTGTTGCACCGAAGTTGCAGTTTGTGCAACCTTGATCATCGTAGCACACCAGGCGTCCTACCAGGCAAGACATCTTGCCATTTGCTGTTTATTTATTTAGCTCATATTTCATGTATGATTTATTTATTTTCTTTATGTAAAAGAAATTGTGATACATGGCATAACCTGTTAGAACTTACTGTTCATTTATATTTCTTGCTATGTATTATTTTTCTTACACATTAAACCTAGATTTAAGGGACCACCTTGTGTGTTGCATTCATAGACGTTGATACATTTATACCACATTATTGTGAGTCACATATAGGACTCGGACATGCGTGATTGGCTGGCCACCAGTACGTATAAGTTGTGCGTTAGAAAATAACTGCTAATAGAATTGCATGCTAGAAGACTTAGTAGTTATGAGTTGGCATTGGGCGGGGAGAACATGATTGGAAGTTGACTACCACCCAATCTATCGTAGACTCGCTCGCTACTGAGGAACGATAGGTAGACTATATGCTATAAACTCGCTCGATACTGAGAAATAGTATATGGTGTTATGACTTGCTACTGAGGTACTATATTGGTATTTTTTGACTTGATCCGGTAGTCATGTGACCATGAACTGTTCTTAAAACTGCATTTACTTAGATTTGGTTAGGCACCTTTATCTGTTAGGTATGAGTACTCTTGGTTTGGGTACTTGTATCTGACCGTGGCTTGGAATAATAACTTATCGCGGATTAGTTCGTCACTTCTTGTCCTTGTTTGGTTGTAGGTGTGGCTTACTACTTCGATGAGAAGGTATTGAACCTTGTTGAGGTCTGGATACCATATTGGATTTGTGACTTGGGAAGATATTTTACTGTGGATTAGTGTGCCATCTCCTGTCCTTGTTTGGTTGGAGGGATGGTACGCTAGTTCGAATGGTGAGGTATTGGACCATGTTATGATCTGATCTAACATATTATTATTGAGCAGTATTTACTCAGTTTATATGACATGATATTATGTGTATTGTTACGTCCCTCTGAGGACCTGGTATTCTTGCCAGGTGTGTGCTCTTGTCTTTCGTAGGTGTTCTAGCCGTGGCCATGATCATTACTATTTCTCCAAGGATGATTGCCCTTTGATCGTCTTCGCTTCGCCTGCCAAAATTATTCTTTTGTATATCATGTATTTCTTTTCATAGTTGGTAGTAGATTTGTCTCCGCCCAACTACATGTACCAAATGACAATTTCATAATTGATTATATGATCTTTTATTCTTTTATTTTGTGGATGAGATTAGTTAATTGTGGTTTATTGCATTTTATAGCTTATGTATTCATACGAGGCCCATGTACTTCGTATATATACAGCTGGCATGTCTACGTTCCTAGTCCTACGTATTTTGGGACTGGGGCATTACAAGTATGACATAACAATATACATAATGACATGTCAAAAGTTAAGGAATAATTAAATACAATTTCTTCGATAATCAGGGGTACATGTACAACTAAACCTACAAAGTGATATGTAGTTGAGTACAATGTTCACACATATGAGCTATATGGCTAGGAGGTAACGACTAACAAGTAACAATTCACTGAGATACTAGCAACCGAATGATAACAACTATAAGTATACTCACACTGAGTCGCTTGTGGATGACGAGGTAAAGGGGCGTCCAACGAAGCTCAAATGCCTAGTAACTGTCATCCCCATCTAATAATACTATACGAGTCATGTCCATAACATTTGGCAATATATACTTGTCTCGTTCGTATTCCGAAGGGTTGACGTATTAAACATGATTTTGTCATATATGATAGGATATCCAAAGGCAAATATGAAGTTACCAACACGTTCATAAATTCGCTGTTTGCCATGAACAAAAGTTAAAGAATTTTTTTATATTTTAATGTATAAAAGAGTATAGAAGACTACTAAACAGGGGATCTAGGTATAATTTTTTTTGAAAAAGTGTGACGATGGAGATTGAGCACTACAACTGATCATTTACTCCATTGATGATTTGACGACGAACTGAACTTGCTCTGACATTCTGATGCCTGTGAGAGGCAATCTGGGTTGCCCATCAAGAAGACGTCGAAGCCTCTTGAATGAAGGAAGACTCCTTCTATTTATAGGCTACACATATATGATGTGCGAAGGGATATTTGGCGTGCAAGAGTGCTGCGCGCACGAGATCTCAGGAGGATCTGTTGTAACCTCACTATAAGGTTTGCTGCTGAGCTGACACATGGTGGTTATTGGAGTTCTCCGTTACTTGGATCTAGGACAATTAGCCTCCTTTATCAACATGACCGAGTAACTGACACGTGGTGCGTGTCCATTGCTCGACTATCTTGCTCGAATGAAATTGAATAGATTTTGCTCCTATCGAAAGAACAACAACTTAAACAAACTAAATTCCGATCTTATCTTAAGAGTGGTGGTTTGAAAAAATTGAATTTGATTGTATTTGAAAAGATACAACTATTTAAACAAACTAAATCCGATTGTATCTAAGCAGATACAACTATTTGAATAAACTGGATGTGATTGTATCTAAAGAGATATAATTGTATCTTAAGGAGATCCAACTGTTCGAACAAACTAGATGTGGTTGTACCTGAAAAGATACGGCTGCCATACTGGCCACGTGGTATGATGCCGTATTATCGTGGAGCTGCACGCTATACGAGCTATACTTTTGGGCAGCAGTGAAGTCACTGCACTTTTAGGCGATGAGAAGACTGCTTCTGAGGTGACGAAGTCACTGCACTTTTGGACAACGTAGAGACTGTGCTTCTGAGGCAACAAAGTTACTGCACTTTTGGATGACGAGAAGACTGTGCTTTTGGAATCTCTGAGAGATTAATGAAAGAGCCGTAAAGGAGGTACGCTTCTGGAAGCTCTGAGAGACCAATAAAAGAGCCGTTGAAGGGATTGTGCTTCTGGAAGCTCTGAGAGACCAATGAAGTTGCCATAAAGGGGATGCGCTTCTAGGAAGCTCTGAGAGATCAATATATGAGCCGTGAAGGGGCTACGCTTCTGGAAAGCTCTAAGAGACCATTAAAGGAGCCGTGAAGGGGCTACGCTTCTCGGAAGCTCTGAGAGATCAGTGAAGGAACCGTGAAGGGGCTGCACTTTTGGAAGCTCTGAGAGACCAATGAAGGAGCCGTTGAAGGGTATGCGCTTCTATGAAACTCCGAGAAATCGGTGAAGGAGCCGTGAAGGGGCTGCGGTTCCCAGTGACTATAAAGGAGCTACGCTTCTGCGTAACCATGAAGGAGCTGCACTTCTAGGGTAAAAAGGTCTCTTTAATTGCTGAGTCAAAAATTTTCTCAATGGCTGAGTCACCAGTCTCTTTAATTGCTGCCCATTTGGGGGGCTCGAGAAGCGGTGACTAAAAGCTTAGTCAAATGAATCCATTAAATGAGATTCAATATGCCGAGTCCTAGGTTCATCCCACTAATCCATAGTCCTTTGACCGCCTGCCACATGGTGTGTGGGTTATTCCACACTGCCTATATAAAGAGGAGCTTTTGGGTAAGACTTTGCTCATAGTTTCTTAACATTTCTCTGTCATGCTCGACCCCGACTTAGCTTCAAATGGCCATAGGCCATGCATAAATCTACTGTTGGTTGTAGATCTCTTCGTTCAAAGAAGTTGTAGTCTTGGTCAAGGACAACTTCCGAGTTTTGAGATGCACTTAACGTTTGGCATGAGGAGAACATGAACAATATCTTAGAGGTCTTCGAGGTCCAAGATACTGGGTTTGGATTTATTGCCAATCTGAAGAGCCACAGGTTGTGCTCTGTCATGCTAAATAAATGTTCCATTAGCCATATTGGAGTGGAGAGCCGCACACCTGTCAAGGAAGTGATTCGCTCTGACTATCCGGAGAGCTGCGCACTTGTAGGTTGCACATTTATAGTCTGTGTACTTGTAGGCTGTAGACTTGTAGGTTGTAGACTTATCGGCTGCGCACATGTAGGATGTAGAGAGTCTTTATATATAATCATGAAGAGTCTGTACTAGATCTTTGTAAACATGATTTTTAATAAAGTATTTCCCTTTATACAGTGCCTTTTCTCTTGTGGTTTGTGAAGTGCACAGCAGTTTGATATCTCCTACGCTTCACTGAATTTGTGTGAAGCAATTTACTCTTATGCTGTTTGTAGATGTTGTACTTTTTTATGCTTCTACAAGACCCCCTTCAAAGTTTTCAAACTTAGACAAGTTTGGAACACTTTGAACAAAAGCATGAATCAGCACGTGGCACAGAAAATGCGCAACGGGTTCTTGATAGACTGTCAAGCATTTTTAATAGCCGTCAATACTTAATGCCTTTGAGCTGTTGTTTCATTTAAAAATGATGATGACTCCTCATTTTTAGGAAAAAGATTCATCATGATTTTGTTTTATCTTCATGTTGTTCGAAGCATTTCTTCAAATACGAAGGCTCTTTTGGCTTTATATGCTGACGTGGCTTCACTCAATAAGTAGGGATTTGTTCAGAGAGACAAAGACTTTCTGCCATTGTTGTTCTCCTTCAAGCTTTTTCAGAGAGAAATTTTTTCTTCTTCCTTAAACCAAAATCCCTAGTTTTCTATTATGGCCCCCAAGAGATCGAGAGCCCCTAGAGCTCCCAAAGCGGCTGCGGCGAGCGCGAGAAAGGCCAGAGAGAAGCGGCCGACCACGGAGGCAGTCGATGTCGACGACTCTCTAGTTGATGATACTAGAGTGCACGAGGACGTGCAGCCGCCTGTTACAAGTAGGTGTTCGATGAGCATCGACCCCTTATTGTACATGAGCGTTTACTTCTCGGAGTAGCATCTCGAAGATGTGCTAAAGCTCTTCCCACTAATGTACATGGGCACTACTCTTCAGAGTAGTGTTTGTAAGATGTGCTGAAGCTCCATCTAACGATGTGCATGGTCGTCACTTTTATGAAGTAACGACTGTAAGATGTGCTGAGGTTTTAGCTGAAGCATAGAGTCACTAAACAGTGTCTGCACGGATGCTTGCTTGCTGATGCACAGTAACACTAAACAGTGCCTGTGCAGATGCTTACTTCTTGAAAAAATACTTATTTTCCTGACTCTTATTTTGTTCATGTGCAGTTTCCGTGGCTACGCCAATTTTTGACGATGTCCTCTTTAACTTATCGGTCTGAGCACTAGGCATAAATGTCGATGAGACGCTTATTAATCCTGCCAAGAAGTTAATCGCCTAAGGCCAACCAAAAGAACGGCTGGCTAAGATACGTGATCAATAGCACTCCTACTTCTATCGTATAATAGATCAAGGCAAATTGTCTCTCCCCTCTAATACCGAAATGCTAAAGCCTCTATTCCTCTTTGGTGACCAACTGACTTTGAAAGAGACCGACCGCCTGAAGATAAGGGAGGATTGGTACTTTAAGAACGAAGTCCTCACCTTGGATGTTCTATCAATCGATCGGTACCTTGCACTGTCAATTTTTTTCTGCTTTGCCGAAAAAACAGTGTATGGAATGGGAATTAACCCCGGAGCAAAAGATTAATGATAGGCCACTTTAAGGGGGACAAGTACACTAAGAGAAAGGAAACTTTCAAAACCATACGTGCTGGTCCGTCGTACAGTTTGCGGGTGTTGCTCCCTAGTCACCTGTTCAACGATTTCACCCCGGATGTACATTCGTTCGGGGCTTCTTTTTTTGCCAATCGACTTCTAACGACGGGATGCACATTTTCGAAATGAGCCTTCCTGATCGAAGGCTAGATTCATCCTGAGACTAAATAGCACGAATTAACACAATGGGTATCGGCTAGGTTCAAAACAGAGCTGAAAGGTACTGGCTTGCGTCTTGCCATCAGGGCTACTGAACATAGTATAGAGATCAATCAGCCCCTGTTGACAATATCTTTACGTACGAACCGTTGGAACCGAGGAAGGTCCACTTTACCATGACTAGGGCATACACTATTGATGAATTAGAGACCATGATGATCAAGGCGAAGGTTTCAGCCCCTTCCGTAGATGTTGAGGGAAAATCCACTTCCATCATTCATAGCTATTTTTGTCAGAACTTGACTGCTTTGAGCCCGAAAGCGACGTTGACTGCTTTTTTGATGATATCGCTGCGAAAAGCAGTGGTTCTTGGAGGCTCTGGATCCGTAGGGCGGATCAATCGGGAACTCATTATGCCAGCTGTGAAGCTAGTTTTTGGACATTCACTAGCTTTGCTCCCAGCTAGGGTATGCAATACCCTGCGGGAGCTCTCAAAAAAATAATAGAGCATCGTGGGGGAGACAATAAGTTCCCTCGGGCTGAAATCCTTTACTATTATTTGATGGCTTGGTTGGCGTTACATCGCCCAGGTTTGATTGCCCCTGACACCATTGATGGTTATGTGGAGGGGATGCGACGATGCGCAACTATCACCGGGCAAAATAGCTTCACCAGGGCGTCCCCATCTGTAGGTGGATATTAGAACGCTTGGATGGCTACGATTTTAATAGGATTTTGCCCTCTTACAGGGGTTATCTCGCAGACAAGGAGCAAGTAGACTGGGCGGAAAGGAGAGCGATTTGACTCTCGGTGCTTTCTATTGCATGCATTCCATTTGTCCCTCACACTTAGTATACCGGAATTAAAATCGGGTGTATTTTGAGCCCTATTTGTCGAGTCGTTTTGTGCGACAGTTCGGTTATAGCCAGACGATAATGAACAGCCCAAGCTCTTTCCTGGGTTATGAGGGAAGTTCGCTGGATGGTACGAGATTATTACGATATCGAGCGCACTGGAGCAAAATTTATGATCCCTGTAATGCACAGAGAGACCCATATATTGTATTCCACCATAAATTTCACTGCTTGGCAAATAACTTCTCGTCGGGCTATGATCGAGATCGGAGTCTGATTGAGGGGACGAAGTTGGAGGCACCTCAGTCGGCCCTTGTGCATCTTCGAGAGCTTGCATCATCGGGTAGTAGATCCTCGGATGGTTCTAGTACTTCCGAGGAAAGGAGAGAGAACACAGCACCGTTGAATACCTCATCAAAATGTCAGGCTCCTTCGGAGGTGAGATATCCTCCTACCAAGAGAACCAAACGGGTTGTACCCAGGCAGTACGGACCCATGTGACGGTCTTTATCACGGCAGAATACTCTGCCTATTGAATCTTCTTCACAGGTATACCTTGGTCTTTTTTATTCAGGTTTTTTATACCAAGCTTTTTGCTTATTACCGTTTCGTTTGTACAGGTGAAAAGGAAGTTTGGGTGGTCGGCGATACACAGGGATCTTCCTGAGGTGCTCGCCCCTGAGGTGACCCATCGGGAGCCACTGCATCCGGTGGTTAGAGTTACCATCTCATTGCCTGTCGAATGTCCTCTTTGAGAAGGGCAGAAAGAATTGCCTCTATCATGGGTCCTTCGAATGCCGACGTGCCTACGATCGCGAGAACTGAGGAGGCTAGTGTTCCAGAGGAGAACCCGGTGATTGCAGCTACTAAGGCTGTTGACTCAGAAGTTGTTTATCCTTCTTCTCCTTTCGAGTATAAGACTCAGGACTTCTTGGAGCTAATGGCTTCACATCATCGTAAAACTTTCACGGAGCCGACTATGGATGAGCCCATCGTGATACTCGGGATCGGTCTTGCAGTAGCCAAAGGCATGACTCCAGAATCTGCATCTGCGATGGATTGAACAGTTGAGGATACGAAAGGCACTGCCCGAGATTCCTTTACTGAACCTCCTTCTCGTACTGAGGAAGCGGCTGAAGAAAACTCAGACATTCTGGGAGGTGAAGAGGATCAAGCAGTCGACGAATTACGCATGGAGGACATCCAAGATCCATACCAAGGATTGGTCAAAGAGACCGCTTAAAGGTTGACCGTGGAAGATGTTGAAGAGTTAGCCGACAAAGCCATTGAAAAGCCAGTCATGGCGACCATTGACAGCTCGGTCAAGAAGACCGTAGAAGAATTGGATGTTAAAGAATCTGTCAATATAGTAACCATAGAACTGATCGAAGAGACTGCTGACAAACCAGGTGCCAAAGAGTTGGCCGAGGGAACTACTGACAAGCTGGCTGCTGAAGATCCATTTGAGGAGACCACTGAGGAATCAGTCGAGGTGACTGTTGAAAAGTCAGTCATGGAGGCCGCTGATGAGATGGTCACGACGACCGTTCAAGAACCAACCAATAAGGCTGTATAGAAGTTAGTCGCAGAGATTGTTGTTGAAGAACCGGTCCTCTACGGGGCTACTCCTGAACTAGCGATGCAAAATCGGACAGCGTCGAGAATGACTTTTATTGCTCCAATGATGGCTTTCGTCTCGGTCACGGCGCCACCTGCCTCAGTCGTACTCCCTAGTCATGTAGTAGCGGCGGCCGCTGTTTCGGGACCTTCCCTCGCGGCATCTTTGCTAACCCCGATGGCCATGGCCGATAATGATTATTATGCCAACCGCATTCTGGGCACCATTCGCTATGCTTTAAAGCATGGTATAGAGGTCATTTTACAGTATAACCAAACATTTAGGTGGGCTTGGTATACAGTAAGAGCCCAGTTAGTGGTATTGTACGAGTATGAGGGATATGAGGCGAAAGCGGATACGATAGAGGCTTCTCTGGCAGAATTAGAAGCCACGGTCTTAAAGCTTCAAGGCCTTGAGCGCAGCCTTTAGTTCCTTACGAATACGGAACTAGAGAAAATGGCTGCTAAATATTCCCAGTACGAACAGAGTTGAAAGGCTCTAGCGCACAGGATTACCGAGATTGAAGTGGAGATTGAAGAGGTGATCAACGCTGAAGAAGTCCAAGTCTGTTGTCAAACAACCTTAGAAGAATAGTGTGAAACCCTACGGGAACAGATTCAACAGTTGGAAGAGACGATGGCCTTCGCCGAGAGTGAGCTGGAGAAGTCAAAAGACCAGTAAAGGTTCCTTCGCCAGCGATTCGAGACCTTAGCTCGGGAAAAGGTGAGCATCGGTGCTTGTCAAACAGAGCCAGCCATCGCATGCCAAAGCATGTCCCAGCTCGAGGATGAGGATGCCGGACGATAAGAGGCAGAGCGTCGAGCCAAAGAGTTTGTTGGGCCCAAGATTGTCTTTTCGAGAAGCCGGCTTGACGAACTTATGCGTCGGTCGTCTTAGATTGCAATATTAATGTCCTTCGTCTTCATGTTTCTCTCTTTTGGGAAGCTTTTTGTAGTAAAGGAAGAAAAACTTTTCTTTTTCATGAATAAAATCTTAGTTTTGCTTCTTTGCTTGTTCATTTACTATGAACTTTTTTAGTTATGGGAATTCCCTCAGAGGTAGTCTTATCATGATAGGATAGAGGTAACTCCACTGGGGATGGGGTGTTTACTCTGAGGTAATATGGATATGGTAAACATGAAATTTTTGTGGTAGAATTTTCTTTACTCAGAGGTCATATGGACATGGTAAGAATAGATTCTATGGATGTATAGAATGAATCAGAGGCAGTATAGACGTGAAATGTTCTATAAATTATTATGACAATACGGGGTTTGTCATGGAAGAAATGTTTACTCAGAGGTAATATAGACATGGTAGGCATGAACTTCGTTGGTCTATAAAAAACAACTCATAGGTAATATGGACATAAAATGTTTTCTAATAGGAAAATAAGAAAGGGATGAATGTTTGCCATTGATTGTAAAAGTACAGAACAGTTTTATAGGAGGACTGAACTTAGACTCACAATACAAACTCGCTTGTACAAAGAAAGCCTAGGGACGAAAGCCTAGGTACAGCAGACTAAGTACAATTGTTTATTTTGGATTCTGGGTGGTGACGATAGAGGCTCGGGAAGGCGACGGCAGCCCTGCCTTACTCCTTGGACGATCGGTATGCAGCCTTGGCTCGGGGAAGATCTGCTTGGCGTTGACGAAGAAATGCCCTTCTTGCTCTCCTCGTGTTGCTCTTCTGGCTTCTCTCTTTCTCTGTGTATTTCCTCTCTGATTATTAAGGGGGGAGCTCTCTGTGTATACGTATCTCTCTCTGATGGTGTATATTGCCAGGGAACATATATCTTGCAAGGGAATAGCACCTTGCTATTTATAAGAATGGGGTGTGATCATTAGGGTTGCAATGATTGCTTTCTGGAGATGGCGACGGCCTGTGGATTGGTCAATCTAGGCCATTAGTTTTAAGTGTGGTGAATCTGGGCCATTGAGTGTAGATTACACCAAATCCCATCAGCAATTAATGCTGATTGGAATAAATCTTCCTCATAATGATCTTCTGATGTATGCGAATAAATTAGATTTATTCTCCTGCCACGTGTCCCAGATTTTTGGGATTTGACCCAATCTTTGATTGCAATAGATCTGAGGAATTGATCGGCTTAGGACACGTGTCCTAGGAGCCATTGGGGGGATCTGAACCGTATGACGAGTGAGCCGCATATGATTTTGGGCCGCATATGGTTAGAGCCACGTGTTAGGACTGCCTGGGTAGTGGCCCTCTCATGGAGGTGATCATTGTGAGCCGCATAGGAATACATCCGCCTGAGCCGCATGGAAATGGTCCTCTTGAACCGCATGAGAAGTCTTTGCTCGAGCCGCATGAGGCTGTCTCGGCCTGAGCCGCATAGAACAGATTCATTTTGAACCGCATGAGAAGTCTTTGCGTGAGCCGCATGAGGCTTTCTTGGCCTGAGTCGCATAGGACGGCTTCATTCTGAACCGCATGGAAAGTCTTTGCTCGAGCCACATAAGAACGCCCACGTGGCAAGGCCACGTGGCCTTTTTATGGCTCTTGGGGGATTTGTGTCAGAGATCTCTCTCTCTTTCCTAGAAGTCTGTCATTATGACAGAGTCATAATTTCTTCTTTTTGTGTCAGGGCTGTCACTTTTTCAGAGTTGTCAGTCGTCAATCAATTAATGCGAGGGGGCAGAGAAGAGGACTATCCTGCCACGTATCTTCGGAGCCGCATGGGATGTCTTGGGCCACATAGTCTCTTATACCGCATGACTCTTTGAGCTGCATGGGCTTTCTGAGCCGCATGGGTCATTTTCTTTAATATTTTCCATGCTTCTACAGGACCCCCTTCAAAGTTTTCAATTTGCAAAATTGAAATACTTTGAATAAGAAGCATGGTCGTATTCTTCTGGCCGCATATGAAACCCTGACCGCATAGAGATCTTGGCCGTATAGTTCGTTCAACCGCAGGAGTGTCTCATCTGCATGGCTCTTTGCCACGTCATTATTGCCACGTATGGCAATCTTTTGCATTTAAATGTTGTTGATTCGGTGTCAGCTTTAAATGCCACTTTTTGGTACGGGATCCGAGGAGCTTGGCCTCTATTTTCGGCGGTTCATTTTGATAACCGAAGAGTCGGTCTGTGTGTATGCACGGGGATCGAAATGCTTCACTCTTGTTTATAAATATGGATGACTTTGGCCGGAGGGACTTCTTCGCCTTCTCCTTTGTTTACTCTTTCTGCTGTCTCTTCTTTCTGACCTTCTTTGGCCGTCCGTCGAAGCAAATGGCTCCTAAGTCTTCCAAAGTCGTTTCCGCCGCCGCGAAGGGCAAGAGGGCGACGTCTTCATCGGCCATCGAGCCCAAAGTGCCCGAAGCGCCCTCTGATGTTCGTCCCGCTTTTAATGGTAAGGGTTGTATTTGAATCTTGAGAATCCATGGCTCTGTTGCATATTTATGCACAAGCCTCTACCCAAGTTGATGGCAGAGCCGCATATGCTGTATGGGCCGTATGACTTTCTCATACCCGAGCTGCATAGAAAATATCTCATGTTTGAACCGCATGAGCAAATCAAACCGCATAAAGTCTCCCCTGAACGGAGCCGCATATGTTTCTAGCAGGCTGAGCCGCAGGGCATTTTGTGCCGCATGCTCTGAACGGAGCCGCATATGTTTCTAGCAGGCTGAACCGTATGGCATTTTGCGCCGCATGAGATCTTCTGTTAGAACCGTGTATATTCATCTGAACCGCATAAGCTATCGAGCTAATGTCATATGGAACTCCCATCTGATTTGGGCCGTATGAGACTGTGTTGATCCGAACCGCATAAGCTTCCTCGAAACCGTATCTCCTGAGACCTAATTGGAATGGAGCCGCATAAGGCTTTGTGGACCCGAACCGCATAGTCTCTTGGGAGCTTCTTTATTCAGTGATTTTTTTGCTTTAACCGTCCTTTAATCCTGTTTCTCTTTGTCCTTTTTTCCAGTGAACCTCCCAACCAACCCAGCAGGAGAGCTCCTTGCGGGTTCGGCTCAGTATGCCGTGGGCGTGTGGCTTGATGACTTAAACCGTCGAATAGTGGATCAGCTTCCCACTAATGAACCTAGGGAGAGGGTGGCTGCTATTAATAACCAACCTTTCCGCTTTCTTTGTTCAATGATGAATTCGGAGAAGCTGAATGGAGAATATCTGAAATCGACCTTTCTCTTTGGGGACGCCTTTTCCATAAAGAACTCCCGATTGCTGGATGTCTCAGAGCACTGGGATTTTTCTGTAGACGGAGTAGAGATTCATATCCCCGAGATGGAGCGGCATTATCCTCTCTCATTATTTAACATGGTACCGTTGGGCAGGACAATGGTGGGCTCCCTGACTCCTACCCAACAGGGAATGTTTGTGAGCAACATCCACTACAACAGGCGCACGGGTTTAGTATGTGCGGGTAAGGAATCCGTGAGTCGGACTGTGATGGGGCTACTTCCTGGCACTTTTGTAAACATGACTGGCCCTAATTTTACCTTCACTCTAGCTGATACTTTTCTGAATCAGCTCGCCTGCAAGGGATCTTATCCCGTAGACAGGTTGTCACTGCTGAACTGGATCAACCCCATTCCCACATGGACTAATCTTACCTCGTAGATTTTGAGGAAGTATGGGGAATTCCTCCGGGAAATTGATCTCTACTACGCCGTCAGGGGTACCTGCTACGGGTTGCCCATTAACAAGCCCTTGTTTATGGCTCTATTGGAGCTGTATAATCGGCGTACAGGGACTTTCTTTGCCCCCGAAGGAGAGCTGGGGCTTGCTCTTCATGAGATGAATGCTGTGTCTAGATTGCCGTGGGGAGGTGAAGCTTTTGAAGTATATACACCGACAAACGAAGAATTCGAAGACCTGGATCGACGATTTCCTGGTTTCGTCGCCGTGTACCAAGAACTGTTGTGTCATCATAGCGCCTGCCACCAGATGGCTATCAAGAAAGAAAATAGCTCAGAAGGGAACGCCCCTCACACCACGGCCTGGATTTTGTATCATTTCAAGTTGCGTCCTTCCGGCTAAGTTTCGTCTTGAACTCCTCGAACCCCGGTGGAGGTGAAGGATATGATGTTGAAAGTCAAGAGGTCGAAGTCTACCCGTTACCGGTTTGGGAGTCGCACTGACTCCCTTAGTTACTTCCACTATGGTACCCGAGAGATGACTGATAAAGCGATCTTAGCTGGGTTCCTGATGGTGTGGCTACGCAATTGTGTAGTCTCGGGCGGCGCGGGTTCTATGGAAAGGATCAGCCGCCATTTCATTCTTCCTGCTGTGAAATTGGTCTTCAAGGTAAAACTGGCGCTCCTTCCGGCCATGGTGTGTAGCATACACCACGGCCTTCGCACCTTTTCATCCAAAGTCATTGCTCGTGATGTGTCGATGGACTTTGAACGGATAGAACTACCATACCACTACCTCGTGGGGTGGTTATTGATGCACTATCGGTCGTTGATGAGGCCGGGACCTGATGAAAACGTCACCAATGATGACGCCTTCATTTTCCGGTATCGTCATCAGCCTTGGGAACATTACACCATGCCGGCCTGCCGGAGGGCGTTGGCAAGAATTGATGGGCCCGAATTCTTCGTATCTCTCCCTGAATTCACCCCTGGAGAAGTGAGGAGAATACACGTTGACGGCATTGATCCTCCCCAACTTTTATCTGAGAAGATGCTTCTTTGGTTACGTAACATCCGTCCCGCGCACCTGGTGTTTCATTACCGGAATAGAGTATACCTGGAGCCTTATCTGCCCAGTAGATTTTCCCGTCAATTCGGGTATAGTCAATTGTTCCTGGATCGCCCTAACGCTTGCTTGAGCTTTGAGGGCAGTGTGCTCGATGGCGTCCGGGCTTGGCATTATTATAATGCGGCCCATACCCGGGCCAGCTTCTCAATCCCTGATTCCAAGGTGGCAGGGGATATCTTGTATATAGCGGCCCTTTATCATGTTGCAGCGAGCAAGCCTCCTGTCGATTTTGATATGAATACTAGCTTCATCGCTGGCACCGGTTTGGCTGAGAAGCCAGAAGGGACCAAGAAGAGGAAGAGGGGGGAGAACAGGGTTCCTGTGCCGGACTCAGAGTCCACTAGGGCGGATGAGGAAGATGACGAACAAGATGCTGATGACTCATCTCATTCTTCGAACGAGGAAGTTGGGAATCAACCCCCTGTCGTACCGGCTGAAAGGGGCGTGGGTCAATCGTCTACTCTGTCTGACGAGGTGGTGGAGGATCAACCATCTGCGGTACCTGGACCTTCGCGTAAGCGAAGCAGGCGCGTGACTACCACTGATGACCGAACCTATTCCATGAAGCACGCTGCAGAAAGACGTCGCAGGCTGTTTATTGATGATGAGGACGTTGTTCCTGAGGTGATTTGGGCTTCAGCTGTTTCCTTTCTTCTTTTTCTATGTTATGGCCTAATTATTTGTTTCTTTTGCTCTTTATAGGCGTCGGATGAGCTCGCTCCCCAGGACCCGATTATCGAGGCTGATCCGGTCCTCTCTCATTTAGTCAGTGATGTGTGCACCGCTATCATTGCTGCTGGGGTGCTTTCGGTTGCGGCCAAGGATTCCCACCTTGCTGGGACCTTAACCCAGGGGGATGGGGACTTTACCGCGCCCATCCCTGAGACATCCGAACCCCAATATGATGACTTTGTGGGTGGAGAAACTACGCCGGCTGTGAATGAGCCGTCGCTCCTACGCTCTTCCCCTGGTAATACAAATCAAACCATAGCTCGTGAATAAGCCTATGTGTTCTTGTCATCTCTTCTTTCAAATTATGTCGACTAATGGTTGCTTTGGATATTCAGATCCTAACCCTTCATTGCCGGTGATTGATATTGCTGAATCGCATCCTACCGGGAAGGGCCTGACGGAACCTCCCTACGTCGAGGGTCCTTCGTCTGGGTCGAGCTCGGGGTCCCAGGTAGCAGTGCAGCTGGAACACGAAACGATGCCCCCATGTGTCCTCCTCGGCGAATGTGGTTTCGGGGGTCAACCTTTCCTTCCTGCCGAGTATCCAGGCTCTTCGGGCGGCGGAAGAGGATTTAGCTGCCATTCAAGCATCTTTCCGTACGGAATTTGTTTCCTTGGTGGCGGGTGCAGTAACTTCTGAAGCTGCTCCTCCGGTACCGTCTGCCACTCTCCCTCTGATGCCGTCCTCTACAGAGGTCTTGGATGATGCGTTACAGGACGTGGTTGCCAGTTTCCATCGCCACCTGAAGAGGGGGATCGAGGCAGCGGTGGAAAGGGGAACTCCCTTTACTCTGGCCCATCGATGTGCCGGTGGCCAGATTAATATCCTTAAGACACTCCCTGGAGGAGGGGAACTGGCTGCGCTTTTGGAGCCTAAGCTATTAGAAGCTGATCGTCTCGTGACCCAGTTTCGCTTGTTGCAACGGACTGATTTACCCGCGGTCATAAATCAAGAGCGCAACTTCCTCATTACCGCGGTAGAGAAGGTGATGGCTGCCCGGGAATCGCTCAAGCCGGCTATATTGAAGGACCGTCGGGATCTGACTCGCTTGTACGACCAATGGAGCCGACGGACTGAAGATTGCAGAACTAGGGAAGCGGATGCTTCCCGCAGGGTAACTGATGCCCGGGAACAGATTCTCGAGCTCCAGAGAAAACTGGCTTTCCTGGAGTCAGAGCTTGAGGGTGCTCGTATTAAGAAAGGGATTGCCATTCAGGAGGCTGACAAGTACAGTAGGACTTCTACTAATCTAGAGCTTGCCCTAAAGAAGATGGAGAACAACTGGCAGGCGTATATACATTTGAATGACGCAGAATAGTTATCCCAAGAGGCCGAGCATCGAGCTAAGCAGAGGCTTGATCGGGGGACTGCCTTGGTAAAAAATCGTCTCTTAGAGTTGTGCAATGTCGAACTATAGTCGGCCTTTTCTTCTTGTTTTGTCCCTGTTTTCTTTCTTTCTGAAGGGGACATGATCCCGAAATATGTAATGCTTTTTTCTTCCTTCAAATAAAGAGTACTTTCAATTCTATCCTTCATTTGTATTGCTTATTGCGTCTGTGATATTGTGGTGATGTTCTCCCCCGCGTAAGAGATATATTTGTGGACCTGTCACCCATGGCGTACCTTAGTTTTAGGTAGAGATAACAAGTTTTGGTCAGGATACCTGAAGCGGCCATGGCAAAGTGGTCATGGGTGCTCTTGGTATTGAGAAAAGGAATGCCGTAGGGCAGCTGGGCTCCTGGGACATGATGAGATGGTAGGTTTGTGTTAAGAAACTTAGCTGAGGATATTTGTGGGCCTATTATCCTTGGCGTACCCTGGTTTAAGATACGGATAATAGGATGAAGGGGAACTGACGTACTTGCTCAGAGGTAATGAGGACATAGCAAGCAGGAAAGTCTTTTGTAGAGTTTTCCTACTCAGAGGCAATGAGCACATGGCAGGAGTGAACTCGACGGAGGGTATTGGTGGTCAACAGAGGACATTTGTGGTCAACAGAGGACATTTGTGGTCAACATAGGACATTTGTGGTCGACAGAGGATGTTTGTGGACCTATTACCCTTGACGTACTCCGGTTGTGGGTACAAATAATAGGTCGAAAGGGGATCATCATACTTACTCAGAGGTAATGAGGAAATGGAAAGTATGAAGGTTTCTTCGACGGAGCCTTCCCATTCAGAGGTAATGAGGACATGACAGGAGTGGGCTCAATGAAGGAGGGCACATAGAATGACTCAGAGGTAATGAGGACATGGAAGTTCTATGTAAGGGGTGATTTGTTTTTGGCGGAAGTGAAACGACTAAGAGGTAATGAGGACATGGCCGTTTTGGAAATTTGTCGATCGATTATCCTTTTTTGTGCACTGAAAGTACGGGTATTGGATCATGGGGGCGGATCTCCTCTAGGAAGGAAGTTCAGAGGTATGATCATACATAACTTCTTATCTGAAAGAGTGACCGGGATGTGAGTTCAGAGGCACCAGCGGGTACATGACTCGAGAATCTGGAGAATGGTATTTAGACATAGTATTTCTTCAGGAACTTGCCGTTGACGGACAACATAAGCAAGTCTCCGTTTTGCTTAGCGAGGCGGTAAGCACCGTTGGAGAACACGGCCTCGATGACAAATGGACCTTCCCATTTTGGTTGGAACTTGCCGGCGGTCTTGTGAGTCATGACCATTGGCCTCCGGACTGCCAGAACAAGATCGCCCACTTGGAATGTTCTGATTTTGACCTTCTTGTTGAAGGCTTCTGAGATGCGTGCTTGGTATAGCTCGATCCTTTGCTGAGCTAGGAGGCACTTTTCATCTAAGGCCTCCAACTCTTGTAGTCGACGTCGGTAGTTATCATCCGTCGTCAATTGATAAGTAAGGGCGACACGGAGTGAGGGTATTTGAGTCTCTAATAGGAGAACTGCCTCACTCTCATATACTAGAGAGAATGGTGTATTCCCGGTGGCTGTTCGAACTGTGGTGCGATAAGCCCATAAGCATTTGCCGAGCTTCTCGTTCCAGTCGCGTTTGTTGGAGGAGACAAACTTCTTGAGGAGTTTGATGATTGTTTTGTTGAATGCCTCTGCCAACCCGTTCGCCGCTGGGTTGTACGGTGTCGAAGCGACATTCTGAATACAGTGCTTATCGCAAAATCGATAGAAAGCGTGGCTTGTAAACTGCAGACCATTATCATGGATAATCTTTCGGGGCAGTCCAAAGCGATAGATGACGTGATGCTTGAGGAAGCTAATCACGTTTGAAGTCTTAACTTCTGCGAGTGGGACAGCTTCCGCCCATTTGGAGAAGTAATCAGTGATCGTAAGTATGAAGCGATGTCCCCGGGAGGAAGGTGGGGTGATTGGACCAATGATATCTATTTCCCATGCTTCGAATGGCCAGGATGCCACTGTCGGATGTAGAAACTCGGATGGTTGGTGAATGAAGTCCGCATGGACTTGGCAGGCTTTGCATTTTCTAGCATAATCTATCGCATCTACCACCATTGTGGGCCAATAGTAGCCCATTCGGCGAAGGCAGTCTTGCAGTTTTGGGCCGGGCTGGTGGGCCTCGCAGACACCGTCATGAGCTTCTCGTACGGCTTCTTTGGCTTCTGCATTTGACAGACATCGAAGCAGTAATCCATCATAGGAGCGACGATACAGCATTTTTGTCTCTGTATCGTAGAAGAATCTGAGAGAACGCCATCTGATGGAAGTGGCTTCCTTTGGGTTCTCGGGCAGGATGTCGTAGACGACGAAGTCGATGAATGGTTGTCTCCAATCTGGGGCATCCTCGATCGTCTGTACGGAATAACTCGCCACGAATTGCACATTGTTCTTAGGACAGACCAGTTCGTGGCCTATCACATCCACTGATTGGCGATCATAGTTCGGAACTGCTAGGGAAGCGGCAAGACCAGCTAAGGCATCAGCTTCGATATTTCGGAGTCTGGGGACATGTTCGATGAAGAACCCCTCGAATGACGAGATGATGTCAATCGCTATTTGGTGATAAGGGATCATGTCTTCGTGGTGGACCTCGTATGAGCCCCGGATCTGATTGACAATTAGTTGGGAGTCGCCGTATGCTTCAAGGTATTCTACCCCCAGCTCTCTTGCAAGTTGGAGGCCAATGACCAGAGCGTTGTACTCGACCACATTGTTAGAGCAGGGCTCTGTGAGGGAATAAGCGCGGTTAATCACCAATCCGGAAGGGAAGACCAGCACTACCCCGGCTCCGACTACTATATTGCCTTTAGGTCCGGTCCTCGAAGCACCGTCGAAAAACATTCGCCATATAGCCTTGTGAGAGGTTGCATGTGAGTCGGCGACCTCTTCTGGGATCTCTTCGTAAATTCTGGAGGACTCCGAGCCTGGGTGGGCTGCTAAGAAGTCTGCCAGGGCTTGACCTTTGACTGCCTTTTGGGGGACGAAGATCATATGATAAGGGGACAGCAATATTGCCCATGTAGCAAAGCGAGAGCTGAGTGCCCCTGGTTTAGTCATGAGGACCCTGAGAGGGTTGACTCGTGAGATCATATGTATCGTTTGTCCGGTGACATAGTGCCGCGTTTTCTGAATAGCGAATACCAGGGCGAGGCATTCCTTCTCCACAGCGGTGTATCGGTGCTCTGGCCCAATCATCATTCGACTGAGGTAATATATGGCTTGCTCATGGTCTGTGTCGTTGTTTTGTGCCAGCAGAGCCCCGAGGAAATGTTCCATTGCTCGTACATAGAGCAGGAATAGTTTTCCAAAAACCGGGGCCACGAGGACTGGAGGGTTCGACAAATATTCTTTAATGCTGTCGAAGGCGCGTTGGCATTCCTCGTCCCATACGAAAGAGACTCCTTTTTTCATGAGATGGGTGAACGGTCGACATCGCCTGGAGAGGTTAGAGATGAATCTTCTGATGTAAGCTAGCCTTTCTTGAAGGCCTCTGAGTTCGCGGAGATTTTTCGGGAGACCCATCTCCATGATTATTTTCGTCTTCTCAGGGTCTACATGGATACCCTGTGCAGTGATGATGAAGCCCAAGAACTTCCCGCTGGATACACCCAGAAAGGACTTCGTAGGGTTTATTTTCAAATTGTGCGCTCGTATTAGGTCGAATACCGTCCTTAGATCCTGCAGATGGTCTCCCTTGCAGCGACTCTTAACGGCGATGTCGTCAACATAGCACTCCACTGTCTTGCGTAGGTGGTCTCTGAAGATGATGCTCATGGATCTTTGATATGTGGCGCCGGCATTCTTCAAACCGAAAAGCATGACTGTGTAGCAGTACGTGCCAATTGGTGTTCGGAATGATGTATGCTTTTCGTCCTCAGGAGACATTTTGATTTGGTTATACCCCGAGAAGCCATCCATGAATGACATACGTTTGAAGCCGCGGGTATTGTCGATCATGATGTCTGTGATAGGAAGGGGGAATTCATCTTTGGGGCACGCTTCGTTCAGATTGTAGAAGTCGATGCAGATTCGAATCTTTCCATTCTTCTTGAGGACGGGCACTATATTGGCGACCCAATCGGGATGTTGCTCCTCACGAATGAAGCCGCTGGCTATCAGTTTGTTGACTTCGGCTTCGATCGCGTCCATGATGCCTGGACGGAAGCGTCGTTGTTGTTGCTTGACTGGCTTTGCATCTGGCCGTATGTTGAGTTTGTGAAGAGCAATATTGGGGTCTAACCCTGGCATGTCTTCATAACTCCATGCGAACACATCAATATATTCTCTGATAAGTTCCAGCAGCGATTCTCGCTCTTCATCTGTTAAGCTTTTACTGGCAAAGATTGGCTTTGGAGAGGATTCGCTGCCGAGGTCGACCTGCATAACCTCATCTTCGGTAGGAGGTTCTCTCTGCTCGAACCGCTTTTCCCATTGTGTATCCAGCTGTTGGGCCCACGGCTCTAGTTCGAGGATTTTAGGAATGTCTTCGTCCTCTTCTTAAGCATCGGCGAATGCCATATTGACTGACAGAACTTGTCTAAATATGTCTCCGATGCTGGTATCCGAGTCGGAGGTTGGTGATCCGGTTGAATGTGACTGCCAGTCACACTCCTCATCTGAACTCTCAGGTGTTGTCTTGGGAGTTACATACCCTAGTCCACATCGAGTTTTGCTATAGTAGTCCCGTGGCTTGCCAGCCGGGACTGGAGGCTTCAAAGGTAGTCGTCGCCCAGTGCCGTAGTTCAAGCCTGGCGCCGTCTCCAGATCATACCCCTGTTTCTGCATGAGATATTTGGATTGGGGGCTATAGAGATACAGAGGCAATCTTCCGGCATCTGACCCAAGGTCGGCTTCCTCTATGGCGAAGGGATACGGATCGTCTTTTCGGCCGAAGATGATTGGGTGATCCCCTCCCTCGATTATGCGATACGCATCTTCTGCTGGAATAAGCTGGATTGTGGTGTGCACATTTGTCACCTGTGTGTGTAGGTGGATGCCTATACCATGTTCCATAGCGTACATTGTACAAAGCTTATTGAGCTCGATGTAGTTCAGAGATAGCCCTTTATTGATGAAATAAGGTATCTTTTCTAGGGGGATTACATCATCAGCGAAGGGAACATCAGTGTGGGCCGCCACATACTTGGCTAGCTCCGGTTCCTCTTCGGCTACCCCCTGTGTAAATAAAGACTGAGAGGACGACCTGGGAAGCTTGATTGTCAGTGGTTCGGTTGGTGGAGCAGAGTGTGGAGTTGTTGGCAGACTAGCGACCCCCAGTTTAGCACTTGACGTAGAGCGAGGAGTGGCTGGTTCGCTAGAAGTGTCAGACCTTGCATCGAGGTGAGGACCCTTCTTGGGAAGGTGTATCGTCAGTGGCCTATCGGAGGGAATGAGCTTCTCTGTTTGGGGTTGACCGACTCTTGGTAGTCTGATTGTCAGTGTCCCCGTGGTGGGTCTCGGTACTTGGCCGGACCTTGGCAGCCGGATTATCATCTGTTCTTCCTGCGCCGAGAGGCTGATCGCGTCCTTCCGCAGAGTAGCAGTAAGGGGTACGGACTTGCCCGATTTGCGAGCTTGGAGGTGGATCGTCAGAGGTCCTTCCGATCCCGTGGTCGTTTCGGTACCAGCTTGTTCCTTTCCTTCGCCAAGGTGCCTCTTCGATTTTTCGTATAGGCAGGAGTTCGAGTAGTAAGATTCGACCCCTTTGAAGGGATCGATGTCAGCAAATTCCGTCTTCACGAAGCCGTGTTTGTCGACATATTTGAAGCACTGGTGTAGCATGGAAGGCACGATCATATAATCGTGTATCCATGGGCGCCCCAAGAGGATGTTGTAAGAAGTGTCTGCATCTATGACGTAGCAGGTGACTTTGGATTGGAGGTCGCCAATTTGATACTTCAGACGAATCTTCCCAATAGGGTAGCTCATGCACGAATTAAAACCGCTGATGGCGGTGCTTGTAGGCGTCAGGCGATGCATTGGGATGCGGAGATGATGTAGCAGACCCTTCGGGATGATGCTTATAGAAGAGCCAGGATCTATGTGCATTCGATCAACCTTCATGTTGCCGATGTATCCCGTGTAGTATAGCGGGCGATCATGTAGGTTGGTTTTGATGAGCATGTCCTGCAGAGTGAAGACGATGTTGGGCATTGCTCCCGTGCAGGCACTGTCTTGGAGATCCATGGGTGAGTCCTCCCCGGTGAGGTTGGATTGAGCCAGATAGACATCGGCATTTTGCAGCGCTTCGCTTAATGCGATACGAACGTCCTTGGAGAGCCTTAGGAGTTCGTACAGTGACAGCTTGGTCGGTGTGTTGGCCAATTGCGCTAAAATGTCAAAGTTGTAGGACCTCTCCAGCCCTTGGGCTGTCTCTTTTCGGAGGAATTTGTCGAAGCGAGTCTCCTTCGACCTAGGCTTGTCGGTCGTCGAGGGCTGAGCCGGTCCCGGAGCATCAGTTGTAGTGGGTTGATGATTTTCAGCTGGATTGTCAACCACAGGTTGGGATTGCGCTCCGGACCGTGTGACGATGGCTGTAGCTTCCTCGTTGTCTGCCGAGATTGTGTGGCAGGTTCTGACTTTTCCACTTTTCTTTTTATCGGTGGAAGATGGTGTGGGCCGAGTCACTTCTGACACCAAGTCTGGATGGATCCATATGACCTCCCCTCGTGATGTGGTGAGGGGTACTACATCGGCAGCCTGATCTCGGGGAGGTGGAAGATTGGTAATCTCCATTGGCGCTAGAGGGACGGGAACCACCCCGTCCTGAGTTTTCGTTGGAGGGAAGCTGCCGAATTGTACGGATGCCATATTGGCCACCACGGTTACCTCTTCGAAATCGATGGCCAGAGCGTTTGAGTCGATGAGGTTTTGGATGTACCGTTTCAGCTGGTAGCAATCGTGTGTAGCATGATGAACATAGCGATGATAATGGCAGTACTTTGGATTCTCCATCTCTGCCGGCCGCGGTTCCCGTCTTGGTGGAGGAAGCTGAATTCTGTCCCCTTGTATGAGCATGTCCAAGATGGGCTTGACGTGACCGTCTTCGAAAGAGTAAGTAATTTGCGGCCATTGTTTGTCTGCCGGCTTCGACTCAGATTTTTGTGTTGTATCGGCCACCATAGCCTGCTTTCCTTTGCTATCCCGATTGTTGGAGGGGCTACCCCCATTATCGTTGTTGGGACGCTTGCCCTTGTTTTCTCCTTCCGAGATGTGCAATCCTAGTTTACGAGCTTTCTTCAACCGTTCTTCGGCGCTCGTGGCGCTGATGATGGACGTCTTCCAATCTTTGAATTGACTTTCGCCCATCCAGAGACTGATCGTTGGAAGCAGTCTCTTTTGGCAAATTTCAATTAAAGAGGAATCTGGATTTCCGGAGGGCAGCTTCATGGCAGTTTGGCAGAACCGCTCAATGTAGTTCCTTGTCAGCTCTTTCTCTCTTTGGATGACGTCCATGAGGGTAGACATCGTGACGTCCTGTCCTACCTCGTAGAATCTCTCCATGAACAAGCGCTTGAAGCCAGTGAAGGAGTGGATGCAGTTGTCTGGCAGGTTGCGGTACCAGTCGAAGACGACTCCTTCCAATGCCCCAATGAATAATCGTGTGAGGATAGCGTCATCATGGGGCAGATGGTCGGTGGTGACCTCGAAGTAAGTGATGTACCGACTTGCTGAGGTCTTGCCATCATACGGGTTGATATTGAACGGCTTATATTTTGGTGGGAATGGAACATCCCTCCATTCAGCAGGGTATGGTTGCCGTATTCTGAGGTCCTGAGCGTTTTCTCGGGCATGGAACATGGCTCGGAGCTCCTGAACCTCTCTTCTTACTTCTCGGGGCTCATTTGTCGCGGTAGGGGCCGTTATTTCAGGAGGATTATTGCCCGGGTTCGGTGCCGCTGAATTTGAATCTACATTGATTGCGGGACCCGCGCTTATTTTGTAAGCCCCTGTTTTTCAATTTTAGTTTTATTAGTGCTAATTAAATTTTAATGTTAGTTTTGGCCTTAAAATATTTTATTAGGATTTTTAGGAATTTTTTTATATTTTTAAATGAGTTTTAAATATAAAAATATCACTTTGCAAATTATTTGAAATTAATTAAATAAGTTTTACAATTTTTAGAATTAATTTTATATCAGTTTGTAATTTATGATTTGTTCTTAATTAGGAAATGCAAATGTTATTTTGCATTTTATGCTGATAGAAGCCTTTATGCAAATCCTAAAACATGGGGGACTTTTGTACAAACCTGCCAAACCCCCCCCCCCCCGACCAGTCACCCACTCTCTCTCCTCCAGCTCCCTCACCAACCCCGCTGCCCCGACGACTAGCCGCCCTGCCCCCGCCGAATCCGGCAGCCCGACCGCCTCAAAAACCCCCTATAAAACTCCCCCTCACTCCCCTGACTAAACCCTAACCTTAAATCTCCCCCACGACCAACCGCTGCCTCGTTCTCCCTCGACGAACTCCCAAACCCTAGCCCTACTCCGGCGAACTCCGCCCAGCCCCACCGTCGACCATCACCGCCTCCAACCACCCCCACCCGACGCGCCTTGACGAGTCCACCGCAGCGCCACCACTCCGCCACCGCCACGACGCCTCCTCCGCCGTCCACGACCACCAAATCCCCCCCGATCGACTGGACACGTGAGTGTTTTGTGTCAACTGTGTCGTGCGTGTCTCGTACGCATGTATGTTGTTCGCCGTGTCCTGGCGAGCATAAGTGTGGAACTGGACACGCGAGATTGAACTCGTACGTGTCGTGCATGCCTAGGACACGCTGGTACCTGTGTCCTTAACTGTCAGGACACAGGGCCGATATTTATATTTTTTTTATTGTTAATCTAACCTAAACCTAATAAAATTAACCTAAACTCTAACCCTAACACTGAGCTCGAGCTGACCCCCTGGCCAGCCCGACCCGTTTAAACATCCCCCCCTTCCCGAGGACAGGGTTCGAGCCCCCCTTTCTGTGTTTCCTTTTTCTTTTCTGTTTTCTTTTCTTTTTCTTTTTATTTTGTATTTATATATATATATATATATATATATATATATATATATATATATATATATATATATATGTATATATATTAATATGTATATATATGTATATACTGTATTTTTAACAGTATTTAATATATATGTATATATTTTGTAGTTAGTAAATTTTATATATATATGTCTATATATACATTTTCCTATGTATATATATATTATATATATACACTATATTATTAAGTATTTTCTTATGTATATATATATATTTGTAAATATATATATACTCAATAAATTAAGTATTTTTCCTTATATATCTATATATACTTTAGCATAGGTATGTATATTCTTTTGTACAAATTAGCCTTATTAAAATAATAATATTTATTTTGCACTATCACCAAATTGTATTTTTATTGTATTTAAATTACTGCAACCATTTGGTGTCCAAGTCTAGCATGGGTATTTGAGCTCAAATGTGTTTTCACACATTCAAGACCTGTACAAGTCATATTGGACTTGATTCATGGCCTTGGGTCCTGTATTTGAACTTTGGTTCAAATTATATACATGGACAAAATACGCAGATAATTAATTATTGTGTGCAATGCTGTTTTTGATTTTCTAAAAATACTTAAAGTATTGCTAAAATTATGGAAAAATAGTTTTTAGATACTATGTTGAGTTAGCTAATTTAGTATAATTTTTGTAGTATTTAATTTACTGTTTTGCCACTAGTTTGGCATATGAAACCAAAACTCATTTTCTGTATACTTAGGAAAACTGATTTTTATAAAATATTTGTACTGGTTAATAAATTCCAAAAAAATTACAATAAATTTCTATGATTAACAAGGATCACTTTGATACTTTGCTTTTAGAAAAATTAGGCTTTTTGTCTACTTCAAAAAAATTGTTAGAACACAATGATCTTTTGATTTATTTATTGATTAATTACGACTTGTAGCTTTTTGTGTTATTTGGAGTTTTAGTCATGTTGAACCCCATCCCTCACTAGTGTAAAGACCCTAGAAAGTTAGTTAACTTAGTGTGTCACCCCACTTTGGTCTCCTATGCCAAGTCATCATTTTGGCTAGGTGCCCAGTCACAAGTCGTGTCACACCAATTAGTGTTCTAGTATTTTAGCTTAGTGTAAAAGCTAAGTTGTGCATTTATTTCTACAGTGACGAGTTACTGGACATCCATAGCACTGTTATCGCAGCTTGTTTTGTTTTGCTTTGCTAGAGGCAAGTACTTTCTACGAACTTTACATACTGCTATAAACTATAAAACTGTGAATCACCAACCATGTTAAATGCTGATCCTTGGGGTAGCAAGTTAGAACTTCACATGTTGCATACTTTCAGTTTCTACCATGTTTATACAGTATCTCATAATCTCTCACATGCTTAAATAACGGGTTAAGGGGAAACTGCTAGTAGTGTACGTGATCATGACCCCCTTCTCCGTATGTATTTACCGAGCACCGTTACATTCTATATGTATCTGTGTCGTATGTCTGGTCCCGCGTTTGTGTATGGATATACACCGATGCCGTTATGTGTACGTATGTGCACATCAGAAAATTGATATGTACCGCTGTACATCCTGATTACCTATTGACTGATCACTCACCTACTACAGTTTTAAACTTTAAAATGTATATCTATCGCCATGCTAAAACATACCTAAAACTGAACCAGCATGATATGACATTTCCTTTTCATCACATGATCAGTATTATATGTTTGTTAGATTTAGTACTTGCTCCCGTCCTGACAGGATAACGTTGTAGGTGTCCTTACTGAGGAGGAGTTACTCTGTGACACATACTATGGAGATACTGCCGAGGACCTGGCTCTGCTTTACGAGGATGTTCCTGCAGGGAACCTCGCCTAGTTGTCTTTTGTTTACTTAGACTTTTTGAGAGTAGACATGTATTAGACTACATCATTTTGTAACTAGACATGTATCCAGTTTTATATTTCAGTTCACTTGTACTTGGATATTTTACTATATACGACGACTTTTGTGTTTGGAGCATTTATGATTCTTCTTCACTTATAGAACTGTTAACACATTTAGTCTTATCCTGTTGCCTTTAGAACAGCTTACTACGTTTTATCTCAACGTAGGCTGGACATGACTCGGCCTGGCCCAACAATTTGGGTAGCGGGTCGTGACATGTTTTTAGTGGTGGCCCATGCAGGTCCTGACTAAACTGTTTGGTTACGTTATTGTACCAAGCATGCCTGCAATTAGGAACTTAAGGTAATTAGACAACATTAGGAAAGACGCTTAGAACACTTAGAGGAATGCTAGGATTGCAACATAGGAAATAAATCACATGTTTGCTATTATAATTAGATCTTCTTGCATATGATTGCTTACTTTAAACAAGTCCTTATAAGTCTTTTTATGTGTAATTTAGATGGTGCTTACTCGTTCGTCCCAGTATGTTACCCCCGAGAATGGGGCCCTTCATATCCAGTCAGCTGACCGGTTGACTGATACACCTCCACCTACCACATTCCTCCACTCCACAGATCCACAGACCCAGATACCACCTTCCACATCCCAGTCCCAGCAGGCCCCGATACTTTCACCACCCCCTATCACTATACCCACCCAGGCTTCCGTCACACTCGACAGGACCCAGCTGCTCACACTGATCCAGGGGTTCCTAACAACCCATCAGGAGCAGACTACCCTACTCCGCCAGAGCATGGAGCATTTTGAGGGACGTCCCGTGGTCCCACCACATGTAGAGCCACGGCAGAGAGCGGGAACGGTCAAGGACTTCATGGGTCTGAATCCCAAGGAGTTCTCAGGGACTGAGGGCATAGTAGTAGCTGATGACTGGCTAGATTCTGTAGAGAGAAAGCTTCTGGGAGTTAGGATGCCGGATGACCTTCAGGTCGAGGCAGCAGGATTTCTGCTGATAGACTTAGCCGGAGTCTGGTTCAGGAATGAGCCGTTGTTCGCGAGAGGTAGAGCCACCTGGGACCAGTTCAAGACCCAGTTCAAGAAGAAATTCTTCTCGACCACTGCTAGAGTAGCCATGGGACTACGATTCCAGAACATCCAGCAGGGGAACCGTTCTGTTGATGACTATGCGGGAGAGTTTAGTCGCTTGAGCCGTTTTGCTCCTAGTCTGGTTGCTGATCCAGAGGAGATGACCCGTAGGTTTTGCCATGGTCTAGTTCCAGACATTGGCATCCTTATAGTGGCGAACGGTACGACTGACTACTACCAGAGCCTAGAGTTAGCCCGGAGCATCGAGGAGCGTCTTCTGTCATGCAAGAGGCCGGCTTCTGTACACCATGACGGTCCGTCCAAGCGTCAGGCTTTCCAGCAGAGAGCGCCGACGCCACCCCAGCAGACTTACCGTCCCCCTACACCACATCATCAGACCCCGCCAGTTAGAGCCCCGGGACCCCGACAGCAGCCGAAGGGAGGTTTTTGTGCATTCTGCAAGAGGGTAGGCCATGACGCTTCCATCTGCAAGAAGAAGTTGGGGCAGTGTTTGGCTTGTGGGTCTGCCACCCATCAGCTTCGAGAGTGCCCAGTAGCGAAGACTAGAGGACCGCTCCCGACTCAGCAGCAGAGGTTCGGACAGCATCTGCAGCAGTAGAAGGGACCTCAGGGAAGGGTTTATAGTCTAGCCATTGAGCCGGAGCCGGAGCAGGTTTCGGAGCCGGATTACTTAGCTGACGTCATCACAAGTCATGTTTATTTGCATACTTTTCTAGCTGTATGTTTGTTTGATTCTGGTACATCTCATAGCTTCCTATCATTAGAGTTTATGCATAAACATCATCTAGTAGCTACACCTACTGCGGAGATTAGTAGAGTGATGACGGGAGGAGGACCAGTGCCTATTAGATCTATCTATAGATGTTCTATTTTTATAGCCGGGAGAGAGTTCAGAGGGCGATTCTTTGTGATGTCGCTCCCCGGTTATGATATCATATTAGGGATAGACTGGCTTAGCTATGCCCATACATCTATAGATTGCTATGAGGGTAGTATTTTGTTCAGTCCCCCAGGCACAGCACCCTTCAGTGTCAGGAGGACAGGGCCGGAGATCAGCCTAGAGCCGAACTGTTGTGCTACAGTCGGGGACACAGCACCGCCACACCCTATCATTAGGGAGTTTATGGATGTATTCCCAGAGGATCTTCCAGGACTTCCGCCTGACAGAGATGTGGAGTTCACTATAGATTTAGTGCCGGGTTCATCACCAGTATCCCGGGCTTGCTATAGAGTGAATCCCAAGGAGGCCATAGAGATGAAAGAACAGATTGATGACCTGTTGAAAAAGGGTTTCATTCGATCCAGTGCTTCTCCATGGGGAGCGCCAGTGCTCTTTGTGCCTAAGAAGGATGGTACAGTCCGGTTGTGTATTGATTACCGGGCCTTGAATGCCATCACTATCAAGAACAAATATCCTCTGCCCAGGATAGATGATTTGTTCGACCAGTTGAGCGGGGCGAAGGTGTTTTCCAGGATAGACTTGAGATCCGGGTACCACCAGGTGAAGGTTAGGCCAGCAGACATCCAGAAGACGGCGTTCAACACGAAGTACGGGCAGTACGAGTTTCTGGTGATGCCATTTGGTCTCACAAATGCGCCAGCTGTCTTTATGAACTTGATGAATAAGATATTTCACCAGTATCTGGATAAGTTCGTCGTAGTATTTATTGACGACATCCAGATATACTCGAAGACGCCGGAGGAGCATGCAGAGCACTTGCGAGTAGTTTTGGGGATTCTGAGGCAGGAGAGATTGTTTGCCAAATTGCCGAAGTGCGAGTTCTTTTTAGATCGAGTGGAGTTTCTCGGCCATGTAGTCACTGGAGATGGAATCTCGGTGGATCCCAGGAAGATTGCTGCAGTTGAGACGTGGAAAGCTCCGACGTCAGTTTCAGAGATCAGGAGCTTTCTGGGTTTAGCAAGCTATTACAGAAAGTTCGTCCAGGACTTTGCTAGGATAGCTGAACCCATGACGAAGCTGACGTAGAAGGACGCAGAGTACATCTGGTCAGAGGACTGCCAGGCGGCATTTGAGGAGCTGAAGAGGAGGCTGACGACCGCTCCAGTTCTGACTTTACCTTCAGGTTCTGGAGGTTTCATAATATACAGTGATGCTTCTGGGAAGGGGCTAGGATGTGTTCTACAGTAGCATGGGAAAGTAATTGCTTATGCATCTAGGCAGTTGCGGACTCATGAGAGGAATTATCCTACCCATGACCTTGAGCTAGCTGCGGTGATCTTTGCACTCAAGTTATGGAAACATTACTTATACGGAGAGCGTGTGGAAATCTTTACTGACCACAAAAGCTTGAAGTATGTGTTCACGCAGAAAGAGCTGAACATGAGGCAAAGACGATGGTTGGAGTTGATGAAGGACTTCGACATCGATTTACAGTATCACCCCGGGAAGGCAAATGTGGTGGCGGATGCGCTGAGCAGGCATCCGATGGCATGGTATCTGATGATTGATCGGCATTTGCGGGAGGATCTGGAGAAGCTCGGTATCGAGCTAGTTCGGCCAGGATCAGTGATACAGATGATGGCGCTTGACATTCAGTCAGGTTTGATGGAGCAGATCCGGGAGGCACAGTCTACAGATGAGAGCCTTCGCAGACTTCGACCCCAGGCATTAGCTGGATTGCTGGATGACTTCACTATAGCAGAGGATGGATCCCTGAGGCATGGCAGCCGATTGTGCGTGCCGAAGGGAGAGCTAGTAGAGGCAGTTTTGTAGGAGGCGCACCGATCGAGATATTCTATTCACCCTGGTGCTAACAAGATGTACCGTGACTTGCGGGAACATCTTTGGTGGCACGGGATGAAGAGGGATGTATCACGTTTCATCTCGAGATGCCTAGTTTGCCAGCAGGTCAAGGCGGAGCGCCAGAGGCCAGCTGGTTTGTTGCAGCCGTTACCCATTCCCGAGTGGAAGTGGAAACATATTATGATGGACTTCGTTTTAGGGCTTCCTCGTTCCCAAGGAGGGAAGGATGCCATCTGGGTCATTGTAGACAGGCTGACGAAGTGTACGCACTTCATACCCTTCAAGGTGGGACTTTCCACCGAGAAGTTGGCGGAGCTATACATGCAGCAGATAGTTCGCCTACACGGAGTGCCGGTGAGCATCGTGTCAGACAGAGACAGTAGATTTACTTCCCACTACTGGAGGAGCTTGCAGGAGGAGTTGGGCAGTAGGCTCAAGTTCAGTACGGCGTACCACCCACAGATAGATGGGCAGTCCGGGAGGACGATACAGACACTGGAGGATATGCTGAGGACTTGCGTGCTGGACTTCGAAGGATCATGGGAGAGCCATCTGCACTTGGTAGAGTTTTCATACAACAACAGCTACCAGGCCAGTATTGGTATGTCTCCTTTCGAGGCGCTATATGGACGACGATGCCGCACACCGCTCTTTTGGGATGATGTCGGAGACAGAGTTATGCTTGGGCCAGAGATGATCACGGATGCAGCAGAGAAAGTCGGGATGATCAGAGACAGGCTCAGAGTAGCTCAGAACAGGCAGAAACACTGGGCTGATGCTAGTCGCAGGTCGATGGAGTTCGCAGACGGTGATATGGTGCTAGTGAAGATATCACCTACCAGAGGGACGATCCGGTTCGGACGAGGAGGGAAGCTGAGCCCCAGATACATCGGGCCATTCGAGGTACTTGGCAGGATCGGAGAGGTAGCTTACAAGGTTGCACTTCCACCCAACCTAGCAGGAGTTCACGACGTCTTTCACGTATCTCAGCTGAGGAGATATGTTCCAGACCCCAGTCATGTGCTAGATCATTCAGAGTTGGAGGTCGGACCGAGCCTTACAGTTTCTGAGCAGCCAGTGGAGATATTAGACAGGAGGGAGAAGAGGCTGAGGAACAAGGTTATACCCCTAGTGCGAGTAGCTTGGAGCCGTCACTCCCCAGGTGAATCTACTTGGGAGAGGGAGTCGGACATGATGGAGAGATACCCTTACTTGTTCGATCCAACCGCTGCGAGGGAACCACCCGTTCCCGCTTGATACCTTAGAGGTTAGTTTCGATCGCAGCCTTAGTCATTTTGTTGCATTGCTTGCTATGTTAGAATATTGTAGGTCTTCAATCCTTGTGAATTTCGAGGACGAAATTTTTCAAGGAGGAAAGACTTGTAAGCCCCTGTTTTTCAATTTTAGTTTTATTAGTGCTAATTAAATTTTAATGTTAGTTTTGGCCTTAAAATATTTTATTAGGATTTTTAGGAATTTTTCTATATTTTTAAACGAGTTTTAAATATAAAAATATCACTTTGCAAATTATTTGAAATTAATTAAATAAGTTTTGCAATTTTTAGAATTAATTTTATATCAGTTTGTAATTTATGATTTGTTCTTAATTAGGAAATACAAATATTATTTTGCATTTTATGCTGATAGAAGCCTTTATGCAAATCCTAAAACATGGGTGACTTTTGTGCAAACCTGCCAAACCCCCCCCCCCCCCGACCAGTCACCCACTCTCTCTCCTCCAACTCCCTCACCAACCCCGCTGCCCCGACGACGAGCCGCCCTGCCCCCGCCGAATCCGGCTGCCCGACCGCCTCAAAAACCCCCTATAAAACTCCCCCTCACTCCCCTGACTAAACCCTAACCCTAAATCTCCCCCACGACCAACCGCTGCCCCGTTCTCCCCCGACGAACTCCTAAACCCTAGCCCTACTCCGGCGAACTCCGCCCAGCCCCACCGTCGACCATCACCGCCTCCAACCACCCTCACCCGACGCGCCTTGACGAGTCCACCACAGCGCCACCACTCTGCCACCGCCACGACGCCTCCTCCGCCGTCCACGACCACCAAACCCCCCCTCGATCGACTGGACACGTGAGTATTTTGTGTCAACTGTGTCGTGCGTGTCTCGTACGCATGTATGTTGTTTGCCGTGTCCTAGCGAGCATAAGTGTGGAACTGGACACGCAAGATTGAACTCGTGCGTGTCGTGCATGCCTAGGACACGCTGGTACCTGTGTCCTTAACTGTCAGGACACAGGGACGATATTTATATTTTTTTTTATTGTTAATCTAACCTAAACCTAATAAAATTAACCTAAACTCTAACCCTAACACTAAGCTCGGGCTGACCCCCTGGCCAGCCCGACCCGTTTAAACATCCCCCCCTTCCTGAGGACAGGGTTCGAGCCCCCCTTTCTGTGTTTCCTTTTTCTTTTCTGTTTTCTTTTCTTTTTCTTTTTATTTTGTATTTATATATATATATATATATATGTATATATATTAATATGTATATATATGTATATACTATATTTTTAACAGTATTTAATATATATGTATATATTTTGTAGTTAGTAAATTTTATATATATATGTCTATATATATATATTTTCTTATGTATATATATTATATATATATACACTAGATTATTAATTATTTTCTTATGTATATATATATATTTGTAAATATATATATATACTCAATAAATTAAGTATTTTTCCTTATATATCTATATATACTTTAGCATAGGTATGTATATTCTTTTGTACAAATTAGCCTTATTAAAATAATAATATTTATTTTGCACTATCACCAAATTATATTTTTATTGTATTTAAATTACTGCAACCATTTGGTGTCCAAGCCTAGCATGGGTATTTGAGCTCAAATGTGTTTTCACACATTCAAGACCTGTACAAGTCATATTGGACTTGATTCATGGCCTTGGGTCCTGTATTTGAACTTTGGTTCAAATTATATACATGGACAAAATACGTAGATAATTAATTATTGTGTGCAATGCTGTTTTTGATTTTCTAAAAATACTTAAAGTATTGCTAAAATTATGGAAAAATAGTTTTTAGATACTATGTTGAGTTAGCTAATTTAGTATAATTTTTGTAGTATTTAATTTACTGTTTTGCCACTTGTTTGGCATATGAAACCAAAACTCATTTTCTGTATACTTAGGAAAACTGATTTTTATAAAATATTTGTACTGGTTAATAAATTCCAGAAAAATTACAATAAATTTCTATGATTAACAAGGATCACTTTGATACTTTGCTTTTAGAAAAACTAGGTTTTTGTCTACTTCAAAAAAATTGTTAGAACATAATGATCTTTTGATTTATTTATTGATTAATTACGACTTGTAGCTTTTTGTGTTATTTGGAGTTTTAGTCATGTTGAACCCCATCCCTCACTAGTGTAAAGACCCTAGAAAGTTAGTGAACTTAGTGTGTCACCCCACTTTGGTCTCCTATGCCAAGTCATCATTTTGGCTAGGTGCCCAGTCACAAGTCGTGTCACACCAATTAGTGTTCTAGTATTTTAGCTTAGTGTAAAAGCTAAGTTGTTGCATTTATTTCTACAGTGACGAGTTACTGGACATCCATAGCACTGTTATCGCAGCTTGTTTTGTTTTGCTTTGCTAGAGGCAAGTACTTTCTACGAACTTTACATACTGCTATAAACCATAAAACTGTGAATCACCAACCATGTTAAATGCTGATCCTTGGGGTAGCAAGTTAGAACTTCACATGTTGCATACTTCAGTTTCTACCAAGTTTATACAGTATCTCATAATCTCTCACATGCTTAAATAACGGGTTAAGGGGAAACTGCTAGTAGTGTACGTGATCATGACCCCCTTCTCCGTATGTATTTACCGAGCACCGTTACATTCTATATATCTGTGTCGTATGTCTGGTCCCGCGTTTGTGTATGGATATACACCGATGCCGTTATGTGTACGTATGTACACATCAGAAAATTGATATGTACCGCTGTACATCCTGATTACCTATTGACTGATCACTCACCTACTACAGTTTTAAACTTTAAAATGTATATCTATCGCCATGCTAAAACATACCTAAAACTGAACCAGCATGATATGTCATTTCCTTTTCATCACATGATCAGTATTATATGTTTGTTAGATTTAGTACTTGCTCCCGTCCTGACAGGATAACGTTGTAGGTGTCCTTACTGAGGAGGAGTTACTCTGTGACACATACTATGGAGATACTGCCGAGGACCCGGCTCTGCTTTACGAGGATGTTCCTGCAGGGAACCTCGCCTAGTTGTCTTTTGTTTACTTAGACTTTTTGAGATTAGACATGTATTAGACTACATCATTTTGTAACTGGACATGTATCCAGTTTTACATTTCAGTTCACTTGTACTTGGATATTTTACTATATACGACGACTTTTGTGCTTGGAGCATTTATGATTCTTCTTCACTTATAGAACTGTTAACACATTTAGTCTTATCATGTTGTCTTTAGAATAGCTTACTACGTTTTATCTCAACGTAGGCTGGACATGACTCGGCCTGGCCCAACAATTTGGGTAGCAGGTCGTGACATGTTTGGCCAGGTGTCAATCCCTGCAGAGTAGGAAGAGCCGCTTTGATCTCGTCTACAGACTTGACCAAGGCGTGCAGTATAGCCTTCAAAGTGTCGATGCATTGGCGATCACTGGAACCACCTTGATTGCTGTCTGTCATGAACACCGTCCTTACATGAGGAGTGATAGAAGGAGCGGTGGAGGATGTGCCCTCCGAGTCATATCCATGCACCGAGAAGTCATCGGGGTAGATGGGAATGTCCTCTTCGAGTTCAGACTCGAAGGGAACAGTACCCCCAGCCTCGGAGCTTGCTTCATCTTGAGAGTTTTGGATGTCCTCGGGGACATCGACGTCTGTTGTATATGATGGAAGAGTTGTTTCCCCGGGCTCGTCTCCTTGAAACATCGAATTGTTGTGGATGTTCGGAGGAGTGCTACCCCCAGTTCCTACGACCCCCAGCGATGTTGATGATGAATCTCCCATCGCAGCAGATTTTGTCTTTGAACGGGTGTGTTGGAATACTCCGGTGGAGGACAACCGTTTAGATGACAGTTTCTTAGCTGTAGTGGTTGATATCTTGGGGCTGGAGATGCTTGTCTTCTTCCCTCTTCCCTCGGCGGGGACTTTCTGAGTAGAATTGCAGGAGACAACAGGAGGTGCCTCGTCCTCTGAGCTCGGATGCTGTAGTCTTTGGAAGACTGACGGCCGGTCTTCCGCCACCGCCGCGTTGTTGCAACAGCAGTTGACGATGATCTGGGTACAGTGACGTCCGTGTGAGGACTCTTTGTACGCCACGGCCCCTTCTCTTTCCTTGTGTTTATGGAGGATAGCCTCACGCAGGTCAGAGGAACCACTCTGTCCGTTTGCTGCCGGGGGCTGGGTTCGAGTAGTTCGGTACAACTTCCCATCAGAGGCCCGCGTGATAATCAGCGAAACGCCCCGATGGTCAGAGGTTGGGGCAGCTGGCTGGGCTTGGTGAGCCCGCGCTGCCCTAGACTTCCTCCTTTTAGCACTTGCGGGTGCGTAATAGGAGGAGTCCAAGTTGAATACCACAGAGTCTGGCTTATCACCCAGAGAACCATCAGGGTCAGGACCGCATGAGAGACGGTCGAAGACTGATCAAGAGAAGCATGGAACGGATGCTATGCGGCTAGAATTAGATACCGTGCAGGCTGTCTGCATGCGGTTGTCTTCTGCCGTTGGATGAGTTGTTTTTGTGCGACTGGGAGCCACGACCGTGCAGGCTGGCCGCATGCGGTCGGCAACTGTGGCCGCATGGATTTTCTACGAGTTATTGGCTTCCACAGCCGCATGAGTTTCATCCATGTGGTTGGCAACTGTAGCCGCATAAGCTATGCGGCTGACAGATGTGGCCGCATGAGTTTTCTTCATGCGGCTGGCGGATGTAGCCGCATGAGCTTTCTTCCTGCGGGTAATACCCTTATGCGGCTCGGATCGCATAGAGTTTCTCTTTGCCCCTGCAAGTCCAGCATCATAGTATTTTCCTCTGCCGGACTTGGGGACAGCAGAGTTGTCTACGGTCCGAAGTGGGGCCGCAGGAGAGTCTTTTCCGTCGTCTTGAGCAACAGAGGGCATCCCATCGAGGGCTTGGGGAGGAGCAAATGATTTTAGCCTCCACTCTTTGCGAGCTTTCGTCCCGAGGGTGCGCTTCTGGACGGAGCCAACGCTTCCTTCGGAGAGCATCTCTTCAAACGCCTGTTGGTCGAAGCGGACGACTATCTTTTGTTGCGTGGAGCCAAGTTTGGCTGCATCCGACTGCGTCACCAATTCCTCAGCCGTAGAGAAGTTTGTCTCCAGCAGAATCGCCATCGTGTTTGCCATTGATTGTAAAAGTACAGAACAGTTTTATGGGAGGACTGAACTTAGACTCACAATACAAACTCGTTTGTACAAAGAAAGCCTAGGGACGAAAGCCTAGGTATAGCAGACTAAGTACAATTGTTTATTTTAGATTCTGGGGGTAACGATAGAGGCTCGGGAAGGCGATGACAGCCCTGCCTTACTCCTTGGACGATCGGTATGCAACCTTGGCTCGGGGAAGATCTGCTTGGCGTTGACGAAGAAATGCCCTTCTTGCTCTCCTCATGTTGCTCTTCTGGCTTCTCTCTTTCTCTGTGTATTTCTTCTCTGATTATTAAGGGGGGAGCTCTCTGTGTATACGTATCTCTCTCTGTTGGTGTATATTGCCAGGAAACACATATCTTGCGAGGGAATAGCACCTTGCTATTTATAGGAATGGGGTGTGATCATTAGGGTTGCAATGATTGCTTCCTGGAGATGGCGGCGGCCTGTGGATTGGTCAATCTAGGCCATTAGTTTTGAGTGTGGTGAATCTGGGCCATTGAGTGTAGATTACACCAAATCCCATCAGCAATTAATGCTGATTGGAATAAATCTTCCTCATAATGATCTTCTGATGTATGCTAATAAATTAGATTTATTCTCCTGCCACGTGTCCTAGATTTTTGGGATTTGACCCAATCTTTTATTGCAATAGATCTGAGGAATTGATCGGCTTAGGACACGTGTTCTAGGAGCCATTGGGGGGATCTGAACCGCAGGACGAGTGAGCCGCATATGATTTTGGGCCGCATATGGTTGGGGCCACGTGTCAGGACAGCCTGGGTAGTAGCCCTCTCATGGAGGTGATCATTGCGAGCCGCATAGGAATACATCCGCCTGAGCCGCATGGAAATGGTCCTCTTGAACCGCATGAGAAGTCTTTGCTCGAGCCGCATGAGGCTGTCTCGGCCTGAGCCGCATAGAACGGATTCATTCTGAACCGCATGAGAAGTCTTTGCGTGAGCCGCATGAGGCTTTCTTGGCCTGAGCCGCTTAGGACGGCTTCATTCTGAACCGCAGGGGAAGTCTTTGCTCGAGCCGCATACGAACGCCCACGTGGCAAGGCCACGTGGCCTTTTTATGGCTCTTGGGGGATTTGTGTCAGAGATCTCTCTCTCTTCCCTAGAAGTCTGTCATTATGACAGAGTCATAATTTCTTCTTTTTGTGTTAGGGCTGTCACTTTTTCAGAGTTGTCAGCCGTCAATCAATTAATACGAGGGGGCAGAGAAGAGGACTATCCTGCCACGTGTCTTCGGAGCCGCATGGGATGTCTTGGGCCGCATAGTCTCTTATGCCGCATGACTCTTTGAGCCGCATGGGCTTTCTGAGCCGCATGGGGTTCTTTTGGCCGCATGGGTCATTTTCTTTAATATTTTCCATGCTTCTACAATGAATTCGTTAATAGAATCCATAAGCACCCGAGGAGGATATGGAAATACATGTTGATTTAGACCTCATACATAGTATTTCTTTCGAAACTTGTCATTGATCGGCATCATTAGCAAATCGTTGTTACGTTTAGCCAGCCAATAAGCACCATTAGAATAAACCATCTCTATGATGAGCGGTCCTTCCCATTTGGGTTCGACCTTTCCAGCAGTCTTGTGAGTTATCACCATTGGTCTTCGAACTGATAAGACGAGGTCACCCACTTGGAATCTTCTTTCCTTGACCTTTTTGTTGATGGCTCCAAAAATCTGAGCTTGATAGAGTTTGATACGCTATTGAGCTAGCAGACGCTTGTCATCCAACGCTTCCAACTCCTGCAGCCGACGGTGTTGGTTGTCTTCATCTATCAGTCGGTTAGTTCCGGCTACCCGCAGAGACGGAATTTGGATCTCCAGGGAAAGCATCGCTTCACTTCCGTAGACAGGAGAGAATAGCGTGTTGCCAGTGGATGTCCGAATGGCATGTTGCCAGTGTCTTACTACTGGCGTGTTGTCAGTGGCAAGCCCATAGACATTCGCTGAATTTTTATTCCAGTCGTACTTATTGAAAGATACGACCTTCTTGTGCAGCTTGATAATTATCTTGTTGAATTCTTCGAAAAGCCCATTTGCTGCAGGATTATAGGTGGTTAACGCTACATTCTTTATCCAGGTTTTATCACAAAATCGATGGAATGCATGGCTCACAAACTGAAGGCCATTGTCATGGATAATCCTTCGAGGAACTCCGAAGCGGTGGATGACGTGATGCTTAACAAAGTTGATCACGTTTGAGATTTTCACCGCTGCCAGTGGTATTGCCTCCGCCTACTAGGAAAAGTAGTCGGTGATGGCGAGGATGAACCGGTGTCCTTTGGAGGACGGGGGGCTAATCGGCACGACGATATCTATTTTCCATGCTTCAAAAGGCCATACGACCGCAGTGGGGTATAGGAACTCAGAAGGTTGGTAGATGAAGTCAGCATGCAACTAACATACCCAGTACTTCTTAGCATAATCAATGACATATGCCATCATGGGGGCAGTAGTAGCCTATGCAACATAGTCGATCATATAACTTAGGACCAGGATGGTGTGCTCCGTAGGTACCATCGTGTGCATCCCGGAGTGCTTCTTTTGCTTCCGTATTAGACAGACACGGAAGAAAAAGTTCGTCGTATGAACGATGATATAACATTTTAGTAGCTGCGTCATAGAAGAACCGGAGTGAGCGCCTCTTAGTAGAAGTAGCTTTCTTTGGGTCTTCAGGTAGGATCCCGTAGACCAAATAGTCTATAAAAGGAAATCACCAATCCCGAACGTCAACATTGGTGTCTACCATTACAGAGTAGCTCAGACACATGTGCAGATTGTTCTTTGGACAAACTAGTTTCTGACCCATCACTGTGACGGAGTACTAGGTTCCGACCGGAGCTGCCAAAGAAGCGGCGAGACCGACGAGGGTGTCGGCCTCCAGGTTTTGCAATCGAGGTACATATTCTATAAATAATCCTGTAAATGTAGAGATGATGTCGATCGCTGCCCGATGATACGGGACCAGATCCTCATGTCAAACCTCATATTGTGCTCGAACCTGATTGATTATCAGTTTCGAGTTTCCATAGGCCTTGAGGTAGTCAAGCTGTTTGGCGAGATGGAGTCCGATGATCAGAGCGTTGTACTCAACAACATTGTTGGTACATGATTCCATGAGAAAATATGAACGGTGGATAACTAGACCGTCAGGAGTGACGAGGACAACTCCGACCCCTGCGATGATTTTGCCTTTGGGACCTGTTCTCGAGGCACTGTCAAAAAACATTTGCTATACAGGAATGTCTAAGATTACGTTAGATTTTAGGACTTCATGAGGAATGCCGTCATAATGTTTTAAAATTTTTGGTACAGGATGTGCCACCAAGAAGTCGGCCAATGCTTGGCCCTTAACAGCCTTTTCTAAGACAAACACCATATCATAAGGTGTCAAGAGGATTGCCCACGTAACTAGGCATGAGTTTAGTTCCCCTGGCTTGGTCATAAGGACTTTGAGGGGATTGACTCTAGATATTACGTGAATTGTATGTCCAGCCATATAATGATTCATCTTTTGGATGGCGAAGACTAGCACAAGTCACTCCTTCTCAACAGTATTATACCGATATTCAGCACCAATCATGGTCCTGCTCAGATAGTAGATTGCTTGTTCGTGGCCTTTGTTGCTCTTTTGGGCTAGCAAAGCGCCAGAGAATGGTCCATGGCTTGGACGTATAGTAGGAAGGGTCTTCTAACGATTGGTGCTACTAGGACTGGTGACTAGTAAGATATTTCTTGATTTTGTCGAGCATGCGCTTGCATTCTTTGGTCAATACATAAGAAATCCCTTTCTTCATTAGCTTGGATAACAGTTGGCATCGCCATGAAAGATTTTCTATGAATCTTCTGATGTATGCCAAGCTCCCTTGTAGGCCCCGGAGCTCACGGAGATTCTTCAGATGAGCCATGTCCATAATGGCATTAGTATTCTCAGGATCAATGTGAATACCCTTGGCGGTGATGATAAATCCCAAGAACTTGCTACTGGAAACCCCCAGGAAAGACTTGGTTGGGTTCATCTTTAGCAGACGTATCCGTACCGAATCGAACACTGTCCTTAAGTCGTCCCGATGACTGGTTTTCCTTCCACTTTTAACAGCAATGTCATCAACATAACATTCCATCATTTTGTGGAGATGTTTGCGGGATATGGTGCTTATAGCCCACCGATATATCGCTCCCGCAATCTTCAAACCGAAAGGCATCACTGTGTAACAGTAGATTCCTTTTGGAGTCCAAAATAAAGTATGTTTTTTATCTTTAGTAAATATCTTAATCTGGTTGTAGCCTGAAAATCCATCCATGAAGGACATATGTTCAAAGCCACAAGTATTGTCGATCATCACATAGGTGATCGGAAGGGAAACTCGTCTTTTGGATAGGTCGAGTTGAGATCCCTGAAGTCTATGCAGACTAGAATCTTCCCGTTCTTCTTAATAACTGGAACAATGTTGGCACCCCATCTGATGTTATTCCTCGTGAATGAAGCCACTGCCTATGAGTTTGTTGACTTCTTTCTCGATAGCATCCATGATGTTGGGACGAAAGAGACACTGTTGTTGTTTGACAGGTCTAGCATTGGGCAGGATATTAAGTCGGTGTATTGTGACTTGCAGTTCTAAACCCGTTATGTCTTCATCGCTCCAAGAAAAGATATCGATGTACTATCGGATAAGTTGCATCAGAGATTCTACTTCCTCTCCAGTTAAACTTTTGCTAATAATGATGGGTTTAGGCGAAGCCCATCTCCTAGGTCGACTTGAACGACCTCATCTTCTGTGGTAGGTTCTCGTTGTTCGAGGCCCCACTCCTATTAGGATCCTCGTATTGAGCCCAAGGTTCATCCTCGAAGAATTCCAGCATCTGGTCTTCATCCTCGACTAGAGGATCCGCAAAGACCATATTGACCAAAAATATCTTTTTAAAGGCCTGCAGATACTGGCATCGGAGTCCCAGGTCGAGGAATCGAAGGAGTGAGAGTGCATCATGACCTTCGGCTCCAAACTCTTCGAAGTTATCATGGGTGTAACATAACCCAACCCCCGACGAGTGTGCTGGTAGTAATTTTGAGCCTTTTCCTTTGGAGCACAAAGTCATAAAGGAAGGCGTCGGCCTTTGCCATAATTCTGACCTCTGTTGTTAGTCAAGTTATAGTCCATCTTCTGGATGAGGTGTTTGGCTTGAGCGGTGTAACGGTAGAGCTGTAACTTGTCATTATCAAGTTCTGGTTCTGGAGGAGTTAGTCTTTGAGGATGTTCTACCCGACAGAAGATGATGGGTTCCTCATCTTTCTTCCAAGCCGGTACCAAGAAATAAGCATCACGAGGAGAGACAACTCGGCTTGCCAGATTAGCGACTGTCACTTGTGTTTACAGAATATACAAAGCATTGTCCAAGAAATACATAATGTTCCAGTGTGCACATGAGTAATCCAAAGACAACTTTATATTAATAAAATGTAAAATTTTATCCTAAGGGTTTACATCATCTAAAGAGTGCGTATCAGCATCGGCGCACATGTAGTCCCCTAAATCCTTATCAATGAGAACCGAAGTTGCCATGGAAGAAGGTGGAGGAGGTCTCCGCTTCAGTTTAACTATCAAGGGAGCTGGAGCCAGAGATTCTTGCGACCTCATAGCTGCTTTTGGGCCTCTTCGGGGGAGCTTTATCCGAATAGGCTCCTGATTAGCGTTTGATATCGTCAGGGATGAGTGAGCAGGAGCCTTTTCTTGAAGCTTGATGAAAAAAGGCACTGATGTTTGGGGAGGCTTCCCCTTTAGTCGAACCTTCAGTGGTTCTTCGACACATCTATGCTCTTCGATGCAGTTTCTGGCTCATCGTCAGCATCATTGGCCTCGTCGTCCTAGGGGATAGATTTGTACATATCAGCACCAGTACAGTACGCTTTGAGTCCTCGAAATGGGTCGATGTCGGTAAACTCCGTCTTGATGGTCCCATCGCTGGCCACATACTTTATGCATTAATAAAGAGTGGAGGGTACAATCATGTACTCATGTATCCATGGTCGACCCAACAGCATGTTGTAGTTTATGTCTTCATCAAAGACATAACAAGTCACATGCGTCTGGAGATCGCCAATCTGGTATTTCAGATAAATCTTGCCCAAGGGCTTACTCTTTCCAGCATTAAAACCGTTGATTATAGTGTTTGACGTGGTCGGCCAATGCATCGGAATTCCCAAGGTTTTGAGTAAACTCCAAAGAATTATGTTGAGGGAGGAGCCACGGTCAATGTGGATGCGATCGACCTTGATGGCACCAATATATCCTGAATAATACCAGGGTCTATTGTGTCGGTTGTTCTTCAGCAACATATCCTGCTGAGGGAAGGTAATGTTGGGAATCACCTCAAACACGTTATGGCAATATGGGCAAGTGGCAGGATCTTCCTTGGACGGTTGTACCTGGGTAAGGAATGAATTAGCATTCTGCAAAGCCTCGTTGAGGACGTCCCGAGTCTCTTTGGAGAGATGGAGGAGCTCGAAGAGTGATAGCCGAGCTGGCGTATTGGCAAGATGTACCAATATATCGAAGTTGTAGGGCTTGATCCGCCCCACTGCTGAGTATTTCCTTAGAGGTTTGTCAAAGTGAACCTCCTTCTGCTTCTTCTTATCTGCTGCAGGAGTTTGAGATGGGCCTTCTTTCGACGTATCAGGTGCGGTGGTAGCAGTAGGTGGAGGTACCTCCTCCTCCGGGGCTTGGTTATCTTCTCACTGGTGAGCCGAGCGAGTAGTAACCAGAACGTCGTCGGTCGATGTTGAAACCCTACGGTACGATTTGATTTTTTTTCCATTAATAAAGCGCGTTGTAGACAGCATCATATCTGGTGGAGATCATGATGGACCGACATAACTTTGCCTCGAGACATCATAAGCGGGATGAGGCTTTGAGCATTATCACAGGCCGGTGGAAGGATGTCCACTTCCCTTATTGCCTTAGGGATGGTGACGACACTATCTTGATCTTTCATCTTTGAAAACTCCTGAACTGGAAGTTCACCATGTTGGCAGTGACCTGCTTGTCCTCATAGTCGAATGAGATGACCTTGGCATTAATAAGGTGCTATATCTGCTTCTTCAACACGTAACAGTCGCGTGTTGAATAGTAAACGTACTGGTGATAGTGACAGTACTTTGGATTGTCCACCTTTCCTACTTCGTCAGGACGCTTGGGGGCGGGTGTTGAAGTTTGTCATCTTTCATCATCATGTTGAATAGTTCTAGTACATCTACGTTATTGAAGGAGTAGCTTTTCTTTGGTTTCGTGCTTCTGTCGGCTTCAGGTTCATTGACACTGAACCTTTGGAGATATTGACGGTCAGGGCTTGCTTCCCCTTTCCGTCCTTATGGATAGGGTTATTGCTAGACGAACGCTTTCCTTTGTCTTCGAGCGAGGGAAAACTCAGTCCAAGAAAATGTGCATCCCGAGCTTTTCTTCCAGGCACATCCGCCTCGGTAATGAATGACATCCATTCTATGCATTGAGTACTATACCACAATTTGATTGCAGGGAGCATGTTCTTGTAACACGAGTCCGTAAGCATGGGCTCGGGTACACTAGGTAGTGGCCTCAGAGCTGCCTGGCCGAAGCGTTCAATGTAAACGCATACAGGCTCTTTCTCCTTTTGGATAATATCTATGAGAGTAGACATTGTCATGTCCATTCCTCCTTCGTAGAACCGAGCAAGAAAGAGACGCTTCAAATCGTCAAACGATGAGATGCAATTGTCGAGGAGGCTGCAAAACCATTCGTAGGCTACCCCCTGTAATGCCTCTACGAATATATTCGTAAGCAAAGCGTCGTCTGTGGCTTGTACTTGGGGGATATATCACATTATCCTATTCAGAGGGATATTGTTGCTGGATTTCCATCTTTTGGAGCGATTCTTTTTTCTCGGGCGTCGAAGTGAGGGTACAACTCCTTGAGAGCCTGATGCATGTCATTTGACATTGTGGGTCCAGTTTTTAACGAAGTAGACGACTGCAACAGTGCTTGGTTTATGACAGGAGCTGGCGCATAAGGAGGTGCATTGGACTCCCAATTCGTTCCCGGGTCTTGATTTGCTGGAGTAGAGGTGTTGGATGTCAACTTATCCTTGATCTCTAGCACCACAGAAGTCAAGGCTTGTATAGTCTCATTCAGTGTATTCAGGCCCGTCTCAAGGGCTTCTATATGTTGTTGATGATTGGACCCCTCGCTGCTTCCCGTGTTGTCACCGTCGTCCATGTAAACGGATATTTGGTGGGAGAAACAGAGGGCACCATGGATCTTTTCCTCTCTGATTCGGATCCTTAAGTTTTACCTTTCTGAGGGTAGACGGGTAAGTTGCAATTGTCCTCTAACTTGAAGCAGTTGCTACCCCGAACCTGCTGATACTTGCACTTCCGGAGACGTCTGTGTCGGTCCAGCACACATCTTTTCCTGGTTGGAACAAAGGGTTGTCATGGATAGTAGGGAGTTGGCTACCCCCAGCCTAAACTATCGTTGAAGTGACAGCCCCTTATGACAAGGGTTTGGCCTTGGCAAGCGTTTGTTAGAACACGTCCATACCGGGCACTACTAGCTTACTGCTTCCAGGTCGACTTTCGGATTTGTTAGCCGAGACGGGCAGATTTTTGGAGAGCTGCTTGAGGGATGGCGACCCCAAGGCTGTGAAGCATGAAGCAACCAGGAGTTTATCTTCTTCTGCATTCGGCAATCTCTCGCCGAGTCTCTGTTGTACAGGTACCTGTAGAAGCATGGAAAAAGTAATAATTAATTCTTATGCGGCCCAGAAACTCCATACGGCTCAGAACTTGGGGGTTTCATGAGGCTCAAAAATCCCTGAGAGGTTCATGTGGCTCAAAGAGCTTCATGCGGCTCAGATAGTTTTATGCGGCTCAGAAAAAGCCATGTGGCCTTATGCGGTTCGAAATAGGCTCATCCAGCTGGCCATAATTACTCCGTGCAGGTGGCCATTAATGTTCTGACACAAAGTGACAGCTCTGACATGATGAAGAGACGCAACATGCTCATAAAAAGACGAGAAAATCTTTGTGATAGCTGGCACATTTCACAAATTCCAAGAAAATTCTTTATGCGGATCGCCTGAGTGACCTTCATGCGGCTGGGTTATGAGGCCACCCTGATGCGGCTCGGTTGTGAGGCCACCCTCATGCGGCTCGAATGTGAGGCCACCCTCATGCGGCTCGGTTATAAGGCCACCCTCATGCGGCTCGGTTTTGAGGCCACCCTCATGCGGCTCGGATATGAGGCCACCCTCATGCGGCTCGGTCATGAGGCTACCCTCATGCGGCTTGGTTATGAGGCCAACCTCAAGCGGCTTGATTATGAGGCCATCCTCATGCGACTTGGTTATGGGGCCACCCTCATGCGGCTCAGTCATGAGACTACTCTCATGCGGATCAATCAGGGGGACAGTCCTTCATGCGGCTCGCAACCTGGTGGCAGTTGGGACACGTAGCAGAAGTTGACTAAGTCTTAAAACTCAGATTTATTGCAACCAACAGATCTTAGAAGTTCAGATTTATTTTAACCAACATAACTGTCCAGATTTATTGCAACAAACAGATCAAGATTAATCTTAACCAATCCCCAATTGCCCACTTCTCAAGACACAGTTGCAAGGATGTGGCCACGTGGCTGTACACCCCACTCATCATAAACTCCTATAAATAGCATGGGATTATTCCTTTAGACACACAGGCAGAGACATATAGAGCAACACAGAGACACAGAGAGAGAGAGAGAGAGAGAGCATTTCTTTGCCGGAGCCGAGGTTGTGTTCGATCGTCCAAGGAGTAAGGCAGAGTTGATAGCACTTTTTCGAGCCTCTACCGTCACCCCCCAGAATCCAAATTAAACAATTGTACTTAGATTGATTTTCCTAGATCTTGTTCCTAGGCTCTCTTTGTACGAGTGAGTTTGTAATTGTGAATTAAAGTTCAGTCCTCCCATAAAACTGTTCTGTTCTTTGATAATCAATGGCAAATACGATGGCGACTCTGTTGGGGACTAACTTCTCCACTGCTGAGAAGTTAGTGATGCAATCGGACGCCGCCAAACTCGGCTCCACACAACAGATGCTGGTTGTTCACTTCGACCAGCAAGCGTTTGAAGAGATGCTCTCCGACGGGAGCGCTAGCCCGGTCCAGAAGCGAGCCGACACGAAGAAGGCCTGCAGGGAGTGGAGGCCCAAAACTGCTGCTCATCCCCAAGTTCTGGAAGAAGTGTTCTCTGCTGCCCAATACGGCGAAGAAGACTCACATGAGGCCCCAGTTCAGGGCGCAGAGGACCCTGCTGTCCCCATGTCTGGCAGAGGAAAGAACTACGATGCTGAACTTGAGGGAGCAAATGAGAACTCTGTGCGGTCTAAGAAGAAGCCGCATAAGGGTGCCAGCCACATGAAGGCTCATGCGGCCACCATCTCAGTCGCATGGAGAAGATTCATGCGGCTACCAAACCCAGCCGCATGGAGAAGGCTCATGCCGCCACGAGCTCCAGCCGCATACAGAAAGTTTATACGGCCGCCAATCTCAGCCGCATGCAGACTGCTCATGCGGCCACCTATCCCAGCCGCATGCAGCACGCTTATGCGGCCGCCAAGCCCAGCCGCAGGAAGATGGCTTATGCAACATCCAACCGCATACCATCCATCATATGCGGCTCGGGTTCAGTCTTCGACCGCCTCTCATGCGGTCCTGACCTCAGAAGCTCCCATGAGGATGTGCCAGACTCTGTACGGCACAACTTGGACTCTTCCTACTACGCGCCTTCAGGTATTAGGGCAAAGAAGTCTAGGACAGCGTGGTCTCGTCAAGCTCAGTCAGCTGTCCCAACTTCTGACCATCAGGGAGTCCCGCTAACTGTTATACGGGCCTCTAATGGAAAGTTGTACCAAACTACCCGTGTCAAGCCCCTGGCGGCCAACGGACATGGTGGTTCTCAAGAGTCTCCCAATAATGATCAGGGGCAAGTACTTTTACTAGCCCCACGTAAGGGAGCAAATATGATACCAATACACTCGTGTGCTCGGGACTCCCGGGCCCACAAAACTAGTGTAGAGGTTGCTCGAGATGCACATGACTTGCGTGATGTGATCATTCACAAGCGCAAGGAAAGAGAAGAAACCTTAGTGTGCAAAGAGTCCTTCTATGGACATCACTGCACTCAAGTCATTGTCAACTGCTGCTGCAACAAGACAGCGGTACAAGAGGACGGACAGTCCGTCTTCCAACGACTACAGCAGCCAGGACCGGTCCTAGAACAAAGCTCGGGAGATGAAGTGCTTCCTCTAGCCTCTTGCAATTCTATCCAGAAAGTCCCTACCAACAAGGGAGAAAAGAAAGTAAATGTCTCCAGCCCGATGAACTCAACTGGCACGGCTAAGAAACTCTCATCCAAGTTGTTGTCCACAACCACCACGGGAGGAGTTTATCAAGGCACCAGCTCGAAGACGAAATCTTCAACACTTGGAGATTCGTCATCTACATCCCTGGAGGTAGCCAAAAATAGGGGTAGCACTCCCCGAAACATCCACAACAATCCGGTGTTCCAAGAAGATCAACATGGGGAGATAATCCCTCCAACAGATGCAGCAGATTTTGACGTCCGTGAAGACGTCCACAAATCCCAAGACGAAGCAACCACCTATGCAGGGGGTAGCACTTCCTCCGAGCCCGAACCGGAGGAGAACATTCCTACATATCTCGACGACTTCTCCATTCGGGGGTATGATTCGGAGAGCACATCCTCCACAGTTCCTTCCACTGTTCCTCGTATGAGAACAGTATTTATGACTGAGAATAACCAGGACGGTCCCAGCGATCGACAATGCCTCGATACTCTTGAGGCTATACTTCATACCCTGGTCAAGTTAGTAGACGAGATCAAGGCAGCCCTACCGACTCTCCAAGAAAGAACACCTGGCCAAACAAGCTTGGGTCCCGCCGTCAATGCGGACTCAAACACTACCGCACCAACCTCGGATGACAATCCACTCGTAATGTCGGCTCCCACTGCTGCAGAAGAGGCCAGGGAGGCGAGAAGAGAAGTCTAGGAGCTCCGGGCAATATTTTACGCCCGAGAAAACTCTCAGGACCTCAGGATAGGACAGCCTTATCCCGCTGCATAGAGAGATGTCCCCTTCCCTCCTCGATACAAAACATTCAACATCAACCCTTATAATGGGAAGACATCTGCAAGCCGATACGTGACCTACTTTGAGGTCACAACAGATCATCTGCCGTATGACGACGCCATCCTTATACTATTGTTCGTCGGGGCATTGGAGGGAGTCGCATTAGACTTGTACCGCAATATGTCGGACAGCTGCATCCATTCCTTCGTCGGCTTCAAACATATGTTCTTTGAGAGGTTCTATGAGGTGGGACAAGATGTGACCATGCCATCCCTCATGGACGTTGTCCAAGGAGAGAAGGAGCTGACAAGAAACTACATTGAGTGGTTTCGCTAAACTACGATGAAATTGCCCTCCGGTAACCCGGACTCTTCCTTAATTAAAATTTACCAAAAGAGGCTGCTCCCCACAATCAGCCTCTAGATGGGCGAAAGTCAATTTAAGGATTGGAAGACTTTCATCATCAGCGCCACTAGCGCAGAAGCCAAGTTGAAGAAAGCTCGCCAACTGGGATTGCACATCTCGGATTGGGAGGACAAGGGCAAGCGCCCTAATGCCAACAACAACAACGGCGGTAATTCCTCCAACAACCGAGGCAACAAGGGCAAACAGGCTATCATGGCCGACACAGCCTCGAAGTCCGAACCGAAGGAAGAAGAAAAGCAGTGGCCGCAAATGACTTACTCCTTCGAGGATAGTCATGTCAAGCCCATCTTTGACATGCTCTTACAAGGAGACAGAATTTAGCACCCTCTGCCAAGACGTGAACCTCGACCTGCAGAGATAAAAAGCCCCAAGTACTGTCACTATCATCACTACGTCCATCATGCTACACAAGACTGTTTCTAATTGAAGCGGTACATCCAGAACCTCATCGACTCCAAGGCCCTGGCCATTGATTTCGTGGAGGTGACAGTCGCTACCAACATGGTGTCAGTCCAATTCGGCAGCTTCCTGCCGACGAGGACCCAAGACGGCATAGTACCCGTCCTCTGGGCAAAAATGGAGGTCGCTAATCTTTCACCTCCCCGAGACCAGGCTGCTGGACTGGTACCCCTTACTACATCACGAGGGGAGGTCATGTGGGTCCACCCGGACTTAGTATCTGAGTAACCCAGCCAGCATCTTCGTCTACTGGTAAGAAGAAAGGCGGAAAAGTTAATTCCTGCCGCACAATCTCAGCCGACGTCGAAGAAGCGACAGCTGTCGTTACCCGGTCTGGTGCACAAACTCAACCCATACCGGGTAACTCGGCTGAAGAACGTCAGCCGGCCACTGCTGATACCCCAGGACCTTCTTAGCCTCCACCAGCCGATAAGCCTAAGCCAAAGGAGACTCGCTTTGACAAGCTGCTCCGGAAAGACACGACTTAGGGGCTGAAAAAGCCCTACAATTTTGACATTTTGGCACAATTGACCAACACACCAGCCAAATTGTCATTATACAAGCTCCTGAGACTCTCCAAAGATGTTCATGTCGCATTGAGCGAAGTACTTCAGAATGCCGACGCATATCTGGCTCAGGTCAATCTTACAGGGGAGAGCTCGTCGACGGATCTCCAGGACAATGCTTGTATAGGTGCAATGCCCAATATTGTCTTCATTCTGCAGGATATGCTCATTAAGACCAACCTGCACGATCGCCCTCTTTATTATATTGGATATGTCGGCGACTGTAATGCATGTGGTTCGTATTACGTATTTTGGAAATACGTATACGTATTTTCTTGTATTGTTTCTTGTTTAGTTTTCTTGGCTTGGTTTAAACTCTCGGTTTGGGTTGGTTTGGTTTGGCCGGCTGGTTGCTTGGTCCATCATGGACCAAGGTGAACCCCCTACCTACCACCAACCCATGATATTTATTTCCCCACCAACCTTCTCTCTCCTCCATAACTCTCATTTATTTCTTCTTCTTCTTCTTCTTCCTTCCTCCCCACAACTCCCCAACCCTTAGGCAAGTGCAACTTGTTTCCACAAGAGAACTCATTTCTATGGTTCCATTAGCTTCTTCTCATGATTCTAAGACACATTAGAACTTGTCATTTTTCGTTTTGAGGCTTGATTCTTGTAGATCTAGAGTTTTGCTATTTTTGGATTTTTGGTGGTTTTGATCTATTAAACTTCCTTGTTTTCAAGTTTTGATAGTTCCATGTTTTAGAGCATCTCCTTCTACCCAATTTTGACCTTTGGAAAGTTGGATTCGGACTTGTTTTGACCAAGATATGGACAATTGAAGCTTAGATTCAACTTTAGAGTTCTTGCTGTTCTTTTCCTCTGGAGAAGACTGTGAACAGTGAGCTAGCTTTTTAGCTTATACCGCTGAGTCGTACGCTGCTCTTTAGCGAGCGTACGCTAGCCTTCGTACGCTGCTCTTTAGCGAGCGTACGCGTGCCTTCGTACGCTGCTCTTTAGTGAGCGTACGCTTATCTTGATACGCTGCCTGTTGGCAGCATGTCTTGAGCGTACGCTAGCTTGAGCGTACGCGTGCCTTGGTACGCTAGCTTAAGCAAGCAAGGCGTACGTTGGCTTTGAGCGTACGCTGTCTTGAGCGTACGCTTGCCTATCTTGTCACCCTGGTTCAACCCGAGAGCTTTGTGACCCCCATACGCTGCCTTTTGGGAGCGTATGCTTACCTGAGCATGTGATTACCTGAGCGTATGGCCTTTGGCAGACTTGATCTTATATTAGCTTGTCAGCTTGTTTTATTTTCCTTATCCTGGATCTTCTATAGCCCTGTATATTGATATTTTATTAGATATTTTACGTCCATTTTATATCCTTACGCCTTTTGACCTGAACTTGATAATTCCTGAATTTACTTGATATATTTGGAAATGATACCTGAGCATGACACGATAGTGACCCGTAGTGGTGCACTCCTGACATAATGACCTGACATGACCTGATAGTGGCCCGTCGTGGCGCACTCCTGACAAGAATACTTGACATGATATATCTGATAAGCTGTTGCGACGGCTACCTGACATGACATGACTTGACAAGAATGAACATCCTGGACACCGTGGGTGATTGTGCTTGTACAAATAAACCAGTCCTGTCTTACATCATGTCTAGGAGGGGACTCCTGAGTACCACGGTCAGGAGTACCTACTAAAATGGACTAAGGTTATCAATTAGATCAATACATTAGTCATGAAGAGATTTTCCAGCTACAGGCAATCCCGTTACCTGGGCGCGCTTGGGATTTGTAGCCTGCCGTCGAGTAGGGCACATTTCCAGCACACTGTCATGTGTTGCACCCTTCAAGCTACTTAAGGGTACATGCGTTTCCTGGACGATGTACCCACCTGAATTCAACCCTAATCTTTCGACCTGGGTGACCTGGATGGTCTGCAGGGCTTGTGGCTGTGGAATAATCTCACTGCATCTTGTTAGTAATTAGGATTGTGATAACCCTAGTTAGTTAAAGTATCAAGCCGTAGGTCTTGCTTGGCCGTAAAATGATTGGATGGAGTCTAACAAGTCTAGTCTTGCCCTGATTTGTTCCAGACTGTTACATGACCAGCATGCTTGTATTTATTTTCTCAATAAATGGTGAGAAACCAAGCTCCGTTCAGACGAAGGGTTACAACCCCGGTCCTTGTTTGGTTTACGGGTTGTAACCTAGCTATCTGAATAGTTCCATGGTTATCTCGTCGTATATCATCCTGGCATGTTTTTCTATTTCCAGTTTTTACCAGTTATTTATATTTCATGTCTTTTATTATATTATTTATATTCCTGTGCTGATTGCTGATTTTAGTTCTTAAGTGAAGCTCCTTTGTGGCACTTGCTCTTTCTGGGGTCTGACCCAGCTGGTTTTGTGTGGCCAGATTTCGGAGCAGCTCCAGAGGATCTACCGATCTTCCAGCCAGATGGTGGCCACTAGACGGAACCCTGGCAACGAGTGGGTTATCTTTGGCTCTCCCGCTCTATTGTGAAAATATTCTTTTGAGGCGTTTAGCCGACGAGCACCTGTTTAGCTCGATTGTACTTTTACTTACTGTCTGCCTACGGGCTGTAACATGATTAACAGATCCTAGGGTTGATCATGTATGACTAAACTCTTGCTAGTCCTAACATTTTGTAACGACTAGCTTCATGATCAGCTGAATATGTAATATTTGGGACGCCTTATTATTGTATATTTGATGATCATACATCTTGTAACATTTACTTACTTGCTTGTGATTGAGACACTAGGCTTGTTCATGACCTTAAGAGACTGTTGGCTTGTAGATAAACCCTCATGTATCTAGACAGCCGTGACCGTATAGCGAGGTGGGTTGCACTTCAATATACGTAGCTGGCTATGTCTGCCCCCGATCTCCAGTATTCTGGTTCTGGGGCGTGACATGGTTTAAGTGGTGGCCCATGCAGGTCTTGTAAATCAAGATATGTGAGGGTTTACCGAATAGATGTCTCAATCAGTATTCGTCCTTGATCTCTGCTCATATCTTCTGAATCCCTGGATTCTTGTCCTGATCATATGCTTGTATCGTTGATCTGTCCTGGTCCTTCCTTATTGTTCCCTATGTCGTCTTCTTCAGCGGCATTGTTCGTGGTCCTACCGACAAGCAAGGCGGAGCACCTCCCGCGGACCAGCAGCAACCTGGAGATCAAGCCCAGCATTCCGGAGTAGCCTCCAGAGTCGTGCTTCTGACGGAGAACCACCAGTCCAGCCAGTTCAGCCTGTCGAGCCTGATGATGGCACTTTGGTAGGACTCATCAGGACCTTGATAGCTTCCCAAGATCGTCGTGGAGATGCATTGCAACAGGCAGTGGCGGATGCTTTGACAAGAGGTGGTCATCCAGGGAACAGCGCGGCCAACAGCTTTAAGCGCTTGAACCCTCCATTCTTCGATGGTAGTGAAGATGCTATCGCAGCAGATGCTTGGCTTCAGGACACAGAGGTGGTTCTTGAAGCAGCCAGGACTCCAGAGAATGAGAAGGTGGCAGTTGTGCGCCTGCAGCTATTGGATCTTGCCCGCAGCTGGTGGGCAGCACAGGCCGTTGGATTAGTAGCACCTATTGCTTGGGCAGTGTTCAGGGAGAGATTCCAGACCAAGTATTTTGATGCCGTGGCTCGGTATGATCTGCAGACGAGGTTCACAAATCTGAAGCAAGGAGGCAGGACGGTCGACGGATATACGGCCGAGTTTTCTAGACTCAGTCGGTTTGCTCCCACTTTGGTGGCAACCGAGTATGATCGAGCCCAGCGATTCCAGCAGGGACTTCACCTGGAGATTTTGTTAGCGGTCGAGCAGTTTGAGCATCAGACTTTTGATGCAGTCTTGAGAGCAGCCCGGAGGCATGAGTATACCGCCCAGAGGATCGTGGATAGGACCGGAGGTCGGAAAAGATCTCACGGCCAGATGAATCAGTCTTCAGCACCGGCCCCGGCAGCCAGAGCTTTGACTATTGGAGCTCCGAGGCAGACGGCCTCAGTAACGTCGGTTCAGCATTCCACTCCGACCCACCCTCAGCAGCAGCAGAAGTAGAAGCAATCTTTCGCAGTGGGTTGTTCTCATTATGGGAAGCCAGGCCATGTGGTGGCAGAATGTCGCAGGGCACAGGGATTGTGTCTGGTTTGTGGAGCACCAGACCATAGGGTTGGATCCTGCCCGAACAGGGGTGGCTCATCCTCGTCCAACCTTTCTAGCTCTTCGGTGAGAAGACCAGCTCCGGTCCAGCAGCAGCAGTATCCATTGCCGAGGCCCTTGCCGCCTCAGACCCAAGTATTCCAGCAGCAGAACCCCCAGCAGTATGCACAAGCCCAAGCCCAGAGTCAGAGCAGGCAGCGAGGATATCAGCAGAGGGGACCAGCACCCCGAGGGCACGGTCAGGCTATGGTGATGACCGTGGAGGAAGGATTGGCACCAGGTGAGGTAGTGGCAGGTACTATTCTCGTCAACTCCTTTCCAGCTTTAGCTTTATTTGATTCTGGTGCATCGCATTCTTTTATGTCTGCACGATTCGCGACACGGGTAGGATTGGAGCCCGAGTCATTATCAGTAAGGCTTAATATACTTACTGGTAACGGACTTGTGGGAGTAGATAGAGTGTTTTCCTCGTGTCGGATCGTAGTTAGCGGTAGAGAATTCCTCGCTAGATTGATAGAGTTCCCGATGGCCGATTATGATGTGGTCTTAGGGATGGATTGGTTGAGGAACCAGTATGCTAGGATAGACTGCCATATTGGTAGGGTTGTTTTTAGCATTCCAGGCGAGCCGGAGTTTTCCTTTTCCAGAGGAGCAGTTGAACCTTCTCCTCCGATATTGCGGATGGCAGTAGCAGCAGTTCAGTTACCCAGGATAGTGGATGAGTTCCCAGATGTTTTTCCAGAAGAGCTTCCAGGTATGCCTCCGGAGCGGGAGATCGAGTTCACTATAGACTTGATTCCCGGGACAGCCCCAGTGTCAGAGAGAGTCTACAGGATGACGCCGTCAGAGTTGGAGATATTGTACAAGATGATTGAAGAACTCAGAACCAAGGGATTCATTCATGCTAGTGGATCACCTTGGGGAGCCCCGATGCTTCTTGTGAAAAAGAAGGATGGTACGTCCAGGTTATGTGTTGATTATTGTACCTTGAACTCAGTGACAATCAAGAATAGATACCCTCTTCCGAGGATAGATGACTTGTTTGATCAACTCAAGGGGGCATCAGTATTCTCGAAGATTGACTTGCGCTCAGGATATCACCAGATCAGAGTCAGAGAGCAGGACATCCCGAAGACAGCTTTTAGATCGAGATATGGGCATTGGGAGTTCCTTGTTATGCCTTTTGGAGCAACCAATGCGCCGGCAGTATTCATGGACCTCATAAATCACATCTTCATGCCTTACTTGGATCAGTTTGTGATCGTATTCTTGGATGACATCCTGGTCTACAGCAAGAGTGAGGCAGAGCATGAGCAGCATCTCCGTATAGTTCTTCAGATCCTCAGAGAGCACCAGTTATATGCCAAGTTCAGTAAATGCGAGTTCTGGCTCGATCGCATTTCGTACTTGGGTCATATCATCACTCGAGGAGAAGTAGAAGTGGATCCCCAGAAGATTGTGGCTATTGAGTCATGGCCAGTACCCAACACCGTTGCAGAAGTTCACAGTTTCCTTGGATTGGCCGGCTACTACCGGCGATTTGTTTCAGATTTTGCTCGGATTTCAGCACCATTGACGCAGTTGACCCAAAAGGATGCACAGTTTGCTTGGACAGCAGAGTGTCAGAGTTCTTTTGAGCAGTTGAAGCGAGGATTGATAACAGCTCCTATTCTTACGCTTCCAGATGGAACCGGAGGATTTTCAGTGTATTGTGATGCTTCAGGCAGAGGTTTAGGATGTGTTCTGATGCAGCATGGAAAGGTAATAGCTTATGCGTCACGACAACTTCGTGATCATGAGAGGAATTACCCAACCCATGACTTGGAGCTGGCAGCAGTGGTGTTTGCACTTAAGTTGTGGAGACACTATTTGTATGGAGATAGCGTAGAAATTTTCACCGACCACAAGAGCCTGAAGTATGTTTTCACCCAGAAGGATCTTAACATGCGTCAGAGGAGGTGGCTGGAGCTTCTTATGGATTATGATGTCAACCTGCAGTATCATCCTGGGAAGGCCAATGTTGTTGCAGATGCATTGAGCAGGAGAGCCGGAGCTTATTTTCTAACAGCGCAACCAGAGCTGTTAGCAGATCTTCAGAAGATGGGTATTGAAGTTGTTCTCCCTTCCAGTGTGGCATTGATGGCCAGCATGTAAGTACAATCCACTATAGTCGAGAGGATCCGGATGGCACAGTCAGCAGATTCCAAGCTTCAGCGACTCAGAGCAGAGTGTGAGGCATGACGAAGACCAGAGTTATACATTCATGAGGATGGTACACTTCGATATGATAAGCATCTTTGTGTACCCAGTGGAGATATCAGACAGGAGATCATGTCAGAGGCGCATAGTTCTCAGTATTCCATCCATCTCGGCAGTACGAAGATGTACCGTGATGTCCGTCAGCACTTCTGGTGGAATGGCATGAAGCGGGAGATAGCTCGGTTTGTCTCTCGGTATTTGGTTTGCCAACAGGTTAAGGCCGAACATCAGAGACCGGCTGGACTTCTTCAGCCCTTACCGATTCCAGAATGGAAGTGGGAGCATGTGACCATAGATTTTGTGACTGGATTACCTAGATCCCCAGCTAGTAGGGATGCTATTTGGGTCATTGTGGATAGGCTTACCAAGGTAGCACACTTTCTCCCGTTTAGAGTTGGTCAGTCGACGGCTCATCTAGCGGAGATGTACCTCAGACAGATTGTCAGATTGCACAGTGTGCCAGTCAGTATCACCTCGGACCGAGATTCTAGGTTTACGTCGCACTTTCGGCGTAGCTTGCAAGAGAGTTTGGGGACTCATCTCCAGTTCAGTTCAGCATATCACCCGCAGACAGATGGCCAGTCGGAGCGCACGATCCAGACTCTTGAAGACATGTTGCGGTCTTGCACACTTGACTTCGGTGGTTCATGGGAAGATCACTTGCACCTGGTGGAATTCTCATACAATAACAGTTTCCAGGCCAGTATCCAGATGGCACCGTTCGAGGCACTGTATGGCAGGAAGTGCAGATCCCCGTTAGCCTGGGATGATGTTGGAGAGAGGCAGATGCTTGGTCCAGAAATGATTGCTCAGACCGTTGAAGTGATCAGGCGAGTCAGAAATCACCTTCGAGTTGCCCATGATCGCCAGCGCCATTGGGCCGATTCTCATCGGCGTCCTCTCGAGTTCTCGGTCGACGATCATGTATTCCTGAGGATTTCGCCTAACCGTGGCGTCATTCGTTTCGGCGTACGGGACAAGCTTAGTCCTAGGTATATAGGACCGTTTGACATTCTGGAGCGAGTAGGAGATGTATCCTATCGTCTCGCTCTTCCACCGTCGCTAAGCGAGGTGCATGACGTGTTCCATGTATCCCAATTACGACGGTATATCCCGGAGCCGAGCCACATCCTGGATCATTCGGAATTGGTTGTTGGTACCAACCTTTCGTATGAGGAGAGGCCCGTGTCTATATTGGATCGAAGAGAGAAGATCCTCAAGAACAAGACTATCAAGTTAGTCCGAGTTGCCTGGGGTCATCACTCTTTGCGTGAGTCAACGTGGGAGCGTGAGGATGATATCCGATCGCGATATCCCGACTTGTTTGACTCGTGAGGTATAATGTCTTTCTTATGCCTCATGCCATCAATTCCTTGCTTGTATGATTGATTGATTGCCTAGTATAATTGCCTGTGAATAGTATAGCTTGTTCTTGTCCCTCTAGCCTCTTAATTAAATTCTGAGGACGAAATTCTTTTAAGGTGGGTAGAGTTGTAATGCCTGTGGTTCGTATTACGTATTTTGGAAATACGTGTACGTATTTTCTTGTATTGTTTCTTGTTTAGTTTTCTTGGCTTGGTTTAAACTCTCGGTTTGGGTTGGTTTGGTTTGGCCGGCTGGTTGCTTGGTCCATCATGGACCAAGGTGAACCCCCTACCTACCACCAATCCATGATATTTATTTCCCCACCAACCTTCTCTCTCCTCCATAACTCTCATTTATTTCTTCTTCTTTTTCTTCTTCCTTCCTCCCCACAACTCCCCAACCCTTAGGCAAGTGCAACTTGCTTCCAGAAGAGAACTCATTTTTATGGTTCCATTAGCTTCTTCTCATGATTCTAAGACACATTAGAACTTGTCATTTTCTGTTTTGAGGCTTGATTCTTGTAGATCTAGAGTTTTGTTATTTTCGGATTTTTGGTGGTTTTGATCTATTAAACTTCCTTGTTTTCAAGTTTTGATGGTTCCATGTTTTAGAGCATCTCCTTCTACCCAATTTTGACCTTTAGAAAGTTGGATTCGGACTTGTTTTGACCAAGATATGGACAATTGAAGCTTAGATTCAACTTTAGAGTTCTTGCTGTTCTTTCCCTCTGGAGAAGACTGTGAACAGTGAGCTAGCTTTTTAGCTTATGCCGCTGAGTCATACGCTGCTCTTTAGCGAGCATTCGCTAGCCTTCGTACGCTGCTCTTTAGCGAGCGTACGCGTGCCTTCGTACGCTGCTCTTTAGTGAGCGTACGCTTATCTTGATACGCTGCCTGTTGGCAGCATGTCTTGAGCGTACGCTAGCTTGAGCGTACGCGTGCCTTGGTACGCTAGCTTAAGCAAGCAAGGCGTACGCTGGCTTTGAGCGTACGCTGTCTTGAGCGTACGCTTGCCTATCTTGTCACCCTGGTTCAACCCGAGAGCTTTGTGACCCCCATACGCTGCCTTTTGGGAGCGTATGCTTACCTGAGCATGTGATTACCTGAGCGTATGGCCTTTGGCAGACTTGATCTTATATTAGCTTGTCAGCTTGTTTTATTTTCCTTATCTTGGATCTTCTATAGCCCTGTATATTGATATTTTATTAGATATTTTACGTCCATTTTATATCCTTACGCCTTTTGACCTGAACTTGATAATTCCTGAATTTACTTGATATGTTTGGAAATGATACCTGAGCATGACACGATAGTGACCCGTAGTGGTGCACTCCTGACATAATGACCTGACATGACCTGATAGTGGCCCGTCGTGGCGCACTCCTGACAAGAACACTTGACATGATATATCTGATAAGCTGTTGCGACGGCTACCTGACATGACATGACTTGACAAGAATGAACAACCTGGACACCGTGGGTGATTGTGCTTGTACAAATAAACCAGTCCTGTCTTACATCATGTCTAGGAGGGGACTCCTGAGTACCACGGTCAGGAGTACCTACTAAAATGGACTAAGGTTATCAATTAGATCAATACATTAGTCATGAAGAGATTTTCCAGCTACAGGCAATCCTGTTACCTGGGCGCGCTTGGGATCTGTAGCCTGCCGTCGAGTAGGGTACATTTCCAGCACACTGTCATGTGTTGCACCCTTCAAGCTACTTAAGGGTACATGCGTTTCCTGGACGATGTACCCACCTGAATTCAACCCTAATCTTTCGACCTGGGTGACCTGGATGGTCTGCAGGGCTTGTGGCTGTGGAATAATCTCACTGCATCTTGTTAGTAATTAGGATTGTGATAACCCTAGTTAGTTAAAGTATCAAGCCGTAGGTCTTGCTTGGCCGTGAAATGATTGGATGGAGTCTAACAAGTCTAGTCTTGCCCTGATTTGTTCCAGACTGTTACATGACCAGCATGCATGTATTTATTTTCTCAATAAATGGTGAGAAACCAAGCTCCGTTCAGACGAAGGGTTACAACCCCGGTCCTTGTTTGGTTTACGGGTTGTAACCTAGCTATCTGAATAGTTCCATGGTTATCTCGTCGTATATCATCCTGGCATGTTTTTCTATTTCCAGTTTTTACCAGTTATTTATATTTCATGTCTTTTATTATATTATTTATATTCCTGTGCTGATTGCTGGTTTTAGTTCTTAAGTGAAGCTCCTTTGTGGCACTTGCTCATTCTGGGGTCTGACCCAGCTGGTTTTGTGTGGCCAGATTTCGGAGCAGCTCCAGAGGATCTACCGATCTTCCAGCCAGATGGTGGCCACTAGACGGAACCCTGGCAACGAGTGGGTTATCTTTGGCTCTCCCGCTCTATTGTGAAAATATTCTTTTGAGGCGTTTAGCCGACGAGCACCTGTTTAGCTCGATTGTACTTTTACTTACTGTCTGCCTACGGGCTGTAACATGATTAACAGATCCTAGGGTTGATCATGTATGACTAAACTCTTGCTAGTCCTAACATTTTGTAACGACTAGCTTCATGATCAGCTGAATATGTAATATTTGGGACGCCTTATTATTGTATATTTGATGATCATACATCTTGTAACATTTACTTACTTGCTTGTGATTGAGACACTAGGCTTGTTCATGACCTTAAGAGATTGTTGGCTTGTAGATAAACCCTCATGTATCTAGACAGCCGTGACCGTATAGCGAGGTGGGTTGCACTTCAATATACGTAGCTGGCTATGTCTGCCCCCGCTCTCCAGTATTCTGGTTCTGGGGTGTGACAGCGACATCAAGGTAGATAGGATGCACATTGATCCCAGTTCTTCGATAAACATTATTCCGAAGAGCTTACTTCACCTCCTGCGCATCCCTATGCATCGGCTGACTCCTACCATCACCGCCATCAGTGATTTCAATTCAGAGAGAAGCTATCCCAACAGAAAGATTTGCCTGGAGTGCCAAATTGGCGACCTTCAGTCGGAAGTAACCTGCTATGTCATCGATGTAGACACCTCCTACAACATTCTCCTGGGGCGTCTGTGGATACATGATTATACGATCGTGCCCTCCACATTGCACAAGTACTTCAAGTACGTCGACAAGCACGGCTTCGTAAAGATGGAATTTGCCGACATCGATCCCTTTAAAGGTGTCGAATCCTACTATTCAGATTCTTGCTTGTACGAGAAATCAAAGAGGCATCTGATCAAGGAGGATGGTCAAGAGCGGACGGAGGCCATTGCAGGGCCTGAGGAACCCTTGAGAATCCATCTCCAACCATGCAAACCAGGCAGGACTGCACCTCTTACAGCCACTCTGCGTAGAGAAGCAACTAGTCTTCCGGTGCTCACTGCACAAAAGGAGCAGATGATAATCCGACTGCCAAGGTCTGGCCAAGGGCCGAGACCTACTACGGAGCCGCTGACAATCAGGCTGCCAAGAGCCGGCCAACTACAAACCGAAGAGATCAATCCTTCTGTTAAGCCTATGACGATTCGTCTTTCCAGGACAAGTCGACAGCCAAGCGCTAAGCCAGGGACTGCTAGTGAGCCAACAACTCCCCGTCCAACACCAAGCACTAAGCCGGGGGTCGTTAGTGCGCCAACGAATCCACGTTCATCATCACCAGTGAAGCCCCTGATGATCAAGCTACCCAGGTCATCCTCCTAGTCTTTATTAATACAGGGGGTGGCCGAAGAGGAGTTAGAGCTATCCAAGTATGTGGCTGCTCACACTGGTGTTCCTTCGGCTGACGATATAATTCCATATGAAAGGATACCTTATTTCATCAATATAGGGCTATCTTTGAACTACCTCAAGCTTAATAAGCTTTGTATGATGTACGCTATGGAACACGGTATAGGCACCAACCTACACACACAAGTGACAAACGTCTATACCACGAACCAACTCACTCATGTGGAAGGCGCTTGCTTCATAGTTGAGGGAGAGGACCATCCAATCATCTTCGGCCGGAAGAATGATCCACAGCCCTTCAGAATAGAAGAAGTTGATCTCGAACCCGACACCGGGAGACTGCCCCTTTATCTATATAGCTCCCGATCCAAGTACCTCATACAAAAACAGGGGTATGATATGGAGGCTACACCAGGCTCAAACTACGGCACTAGCCGGCGATTACCTTTGTAATTGCCAGTTCCGGCTGGAAAACCACGAGATTACTACAACAAAACCAGACGTGGTCTAGGCTATGTTACACCTGCAAAAACTCCTGAAAGCTCAGATGAGAAATGTGACTGGCATTCATATTCGACCAGATCACCCACTTCTGATTCGGAAGTCAGCATCGGGGAAGTATTCAGGCAAGTATTGTCTGTCGATATGGTATTTGTTGACGCCTATGAAGAAAACGAAGATATACCCAAGCTTCTCGAGTTAGAACCTTGGGTTCAACAGCTAGATATATAGTGGGAGAAGCGTTTCGAACAGAGAGATCCTCCTACCGAAGATGAGGTCATGTAAGTTGACTTCGGCGATGAATCCTCTCCAAAGCTAATCTTCGTCAGCAAAAACCTGACAGACGAAGAGCGGGAGGCACTTTTGCAACTCGTCAGAGAATACATTGATGTGTTCGTCTAGAGCTATGAAGACATGCCAGGGCTAAACCCCGAGGTTGCACTCCATAAGCTCAACATTCAGCAGAACGCAAAGCCTGTCAAGCAGCAGCAACGACGGTTCCGCCCAGATACCATGAATTCTATCGAAGCTGAGGTCAACAAACTGATAGCCAGCAGATTCATCCGGGAGGAACAACATCCAGACTGGGTCGCCAACATAGTACCGGTCCTTAAGAAAAATAAAAAGATCCAAATTTGCATCGACTTCCGAAATCTGAACGAAGCATGTCCTAAGGATGAGTTCCCTCTTCCTATTACGGACATAATGATTGACAACACATGTGGCTTTGAACGCATGTCGTTCATGGATGGCTTCTCAGGATACAACCAAATCAAGATATTTCCTGACGACAAAAAACATACATCATTCCGAACGCCAATAGGTGTGTACTGCTACACAGTCATGCCCTTCGGTTTAAAGAATACTGGTGCCACATATCAACGGGCCATGAGTGTCATCTTCAGAGATCACCTGCGTAAAACCGTGGAGTGTTACGTCGACGACATTGCCGTTAAAAGCCGTTCTAAGGAAGATCATCTGCATGATCTGAGGACAGTCTTCTACCTGATACGAGCGCAGAACTTGAAGATGAATCCCACCAAATCCTTCATGGGCGTATCTAGCGATAAATTCTTGGGTTTTATCATTACGGTCCAGGGAATCCATATAGACCCTGAGAAGACGAAGGCAAACATGGAGATGGGCCCCCGAGAAATCTTCGAGAACTCAGAGGCCTTCAATAGAGGCTAGCTTATATCAGGAGGTTTATTTCTAACCTCTCTGGGCGATGTCAACCATTCAAACATCTCATGAAGAAAGACATCTCCTTTGTACGGGATGAGGAGTGCCAACGTGCCTTTGACGACATTAAAGAATATCTATCAAACCCTCCAGTCCTGGTGGCCCCGATTGTTGGAAAGTCGTTCTTGCTTTACGTGTGAGCGATGGAGCATTCCTTCGGTGCTCTACTAGCACAGAACAATAAGGAATGGGATGAACAGGCCATATATTATCTTATCTCAGCCGAATGATGATAGGACCTGAGCATAGATATACCGCCGTAGAAAAGGAATGTCTTGTTTTGGTATTCGCTATCCAGAAGATGCGACACTATGTTACAGGACAAACCATCTATGTCATATCTCGAGTTAAACCCCTCAGGGTTCTCATGACCAAGCCAGGTGCAGTCAGCTCTCTCCTTGCTACCTGGCCGATATTATTGTCTCTCTACGACATGATATTCGTCCCACAAAAGGCTGTTAAAGGTCAAGCTCGGGCAGACTTTTTAGCAGCTCATCCAGGTTCAGAGTCAACCAGAATATATGAAGAGATCCCAGACGAGGTCGCCAATTCAAACATGGCTTCCCATGATACCGTCTGGCGAATGTTCTTCGACGGTGCTTCAAGAATCAGGCCCAAGGGCAGCATCGTCGTTGGGGTCAGAGTGGTACTAATTTCTCCCTCTGGCTTGGTGATCAACCGGGCATATTCCCTTACAGAACCCTGCTCAAACAACGTGGCCGAGTACAACGCTTTGGTCATCGACATCCGACTTGCAAAGAAACTAGGGGTAGAATACTTGGAAGCCTATGGCGATTCATAGTTAATCGTCAATCAGATCCGGGGTTCATATAAAGTTTGCCATGAAGACATGATCTCCTATCATCAAATAGCAATCACTATCATTACGTCCCTAAAAGGATTCTTCATAGAACATGTTCCCAGACTCCGGAACATTGAAGCTGATGCCTTAGAAGGATTGGTCGTTTCTCTGGCGGTCCCAAATCATACTCATCATTTGGTCGACGTAATAGGCGATGAATTGGTCTGTCCGTAGAACAACGTCCAATTTGTCGAGAGTTATTCTGCCTTGACGGTTGATGAGACACAGGACTGGAGGCTCCCATTTATTGACTTCACAGTCTATAGCATCTTGTCGGAGAACCCGAAAGAAGCTACCTCTATCAGAAGATGTTCTCTCAGATTCTTCTACGATACTGAGACAAAATGCTGTATCGACGATCCTACGATGGACTACTGCTTCGGTGTTTGTCAAATACAGAGGCAAAAGAAGCGGTACGCGAAGCTCAGGATGGCATTTATGGGGCCCATCAACCTGGCCCGAAGCTGCAAGACCGCCTTTGCCGGATGGGCTATTACTGGCCTACGATGGTAGCAGATGCGATAGACTATGCAAGAAAGTGTAAAGCTTGTCAGGACCACGCAGATTTTATACACCAACCATCCGAATTTCTATATCCGACGGTAGCATCCTGGCCATTTGAGGCATGGGGAATGGATATCATTGGTCCAATCACTCCACCTTCATCCAGAGGACACCGTTTTATACTGGCAATTACGTTTTACTTCTTCTAATGGGCGGAAGATATTCCGCTCGCAGAAGTGAAGACATCAAACGTAATCAGCTTCTTCAAGCATCACGTCGTCTATCATTTTGGACTGCCTCGAAGGATCATCCACGACAATGGTCCGCAGTTCGCAAGCCACGCTTTCTATCGGTTTTACGACAAACATCGGATTCAGAATGTTGCGTTAACACCCTACAACCCGGCGGCTAACGGTCTGGCGGAAGCATTTAACAAAACTATAATCAAACTCCTCAAGAAGTTCGTGTCCTCAAACAAATGCGACTAGAATGAGAAGCTTGGCAAATGCTTATGGGCTTACCGTATTATAGTCCAGACAACCACAGGGAACACGCCATTCTTTTTGGTGTACAGAAGTGAGGCATTTCTCCCACTGGAGACTCAAATCCCCTCGCTCCACATCGCCCTCACTTATCGATTGACGACGGATGATAATTACCGTCGTCGGCTACAAGAGTTGAAGACCTTAGATAAAAAGTGCCTGCTAGCTCAACAGTGAATCGAGCTTTATCAAACCCGCATCTTCGGATCCTTCAACAAGAAGGTTAAACTCAGAACATTCCAAGTAGGCGATCTCGTCTTGGCAGTTCGAAGGCCGATGGTTATGACCAACAAAACCGCCGGCAAGTTCCAGCCAAAGTAGGAAGGCCCATTTATCATCGAGGCAGTATTCTCCAATAGTGCATACCGTCTCGCAAAGCAAAACGGAGACTTGCTTATGATGCCCATCAACTGCAAGTTCCTGAAGAAATACTATATCTAAACGACATCCGCCGAATAAACTGGATTATTGAGTTATGTACCCTTAGGTACTGCTGAACTTACACTCTGGTCACTCCAAATGAATCTATATCACATCTTCTGGGTAGTAAGTCATGTATGATCATACCGCTGAACATCCTTCCTAAAAGAGCATTTTTCTCATAATCTATTACCCGCGCTTTCAGTGCATAAAAAAGGGTAACAGATCCATAAAATTCCCGAAACAGCCACGTCGATGTCACCTCTGAGTTGTTTCACTTCCATCAAAAACAAACCACCCCTTACGTAGAACTTCCACGTCCATATTACCTCTGAATTGTTCTATGTACCCTTCGTGGAGTCCACTCCTGCCACGTCCTCATTACCTCTGAGTAGGAAGACTCTATTGTAAAACCCTCATGTTTACCACGTCCACATTACCTCTGAGTAAGTATATCGGTTTTCTTTCGACTTATTATCCGTACCTAGAAAAAAACCCAGGTTACGCCAAGTATAATAGGCCCACAAATGTCTAGAGTTGACCACAAATGTCCATAGTTGACCACAAATGTCAGCAGTTGACCATAAATGTTGTACTAGGTTCTCTATTACACCTGCCTCTTTTTTCACAATCTCATGCCTCTGGAACCCAGCTGTTCCATGGCATTCTTTCGTCCGATACCAAGAACTTCCATATCCCCCTTACTGCAGAGTTGTTCTAGGTATCCCTATCAAACTTTTTATTCGTACCTAAAACCAAGGTATGCCAAGGGTAATAGGTCCACAGAAAGTCCTCCAGTAGGGCAAACACATAATACCAAAGATGCAGTACAAGCATAACAGATAAAAGATGATGCAAACAAAGTCATTTATTTAAATCAAAAGTACTACATTTTCTGGGATCACGTCCCTGTCAAAAAGATGATGAAACATAAAGAAAGAAAGGAAAAAGCCGATCATGGTTCGGCGACACATAATTCTTGGAGCCGATCCTTCAGTTTGGACGTCGACCGCTCAATTCTCAGGGTGATCCGACGCTCAGCCTCTTACGTAAGCTTATCTGTATCCTCCAGATACGCATGTACCTGCCAGCCATCTTCAAGCCTCTAAAGTTCATGCCCCAAGGCATCAGAGCTTCGGGTGACCTTGTCGGTCTCCCGAAAAATTAGTTCCTTGTCTTCGCACGAGGCCTACAGCTCAGACTCCAAAGAAACCAATTTTTTCTGAAGCTAGAGGATCTGCTCCTTGGTATCGGCTACCCCACGAGAGCTGGCCTATTTCTGAGCGATGCAGTCCTCTCCGCTGTGGCTTAATTGATCGTACTTCAGTAACAAATCTCGGAGGTCCTTCATGAGAGAAGGCTTGGACGTCTCTCGTATCATCCTTACCTTTTCCATGGCAGTTAAAAAGAAGGCACGCTCCTGATCTATTATTGAAGACAGGTCAACTTGCCGCAGTCCCTGATACTGAGCCACCAGCTGATCAGCTTCTAGTAACTTGGGCTCTAAAAGATCGACCATTCTTTCCCCACCGGGGTGGGTTCTGAGAAGTTCAATCTGGCCATGAGCATATTGACGGGCTAATGCAAAAGATGTTCCTCTCTCCATGGTAGCCTCAACCCCTCGCTTCAGGTGGCGGTAGAAACTGTCAACCACATCCTTCGACGATTCATCGAGAACTTCTGAAGAAGACGTCGTCAAGGGAAGAGTAGCTGGCATAGTTGAAGAAGATGCACCGGAACTTGACGCCCCTTCCACTAGGGAAACTAGTTCCGAGCGATAAGATGCTTGAATAGCAGCCATCTCCTCCTCCGTCGCCAGAAGGATCTGGAGACTGGACAGGGCGGAAAGGTCGACCTATGGAGACACATGAATCAAGGAGGGTGCATGGACCATTTCTCCCCGTCCTGGCCGTTCCACTGCCTATTCTCCCGAACTCGAACTGGAAAGAGGCCTCTCGATATGAGTTGAAAGAGGAGGAGGCATACTTTCTTCCACCAGATTCCCTCAGGTGACTTCTCCCTCGACGATGTCCGTCGTCAGCAGTGAAGGAGCAGGACCTGTATGTCCGGAGCAACCATCGATCAGCTTAACCCGAAGGATGTGAAGATAGAGCAAATAAACCTCCTCACAAGACTTGACTTAGCTTACCAAGGGAGGGTTGCTGAAGCTGAGGCTCGCTCACAGCCATTGTATCCTCCTCACCAGCGACATCTGAGCCGAATGCAGCTGGGTCCTCTGCCCCAGCCGCCCCGGAGGTAGACGCAATTAGGTCTTCATCACCTGGCTAGAATTCAGCAACCTCGGGGATTGGCTCAGTAGAGCCCACATCGCCCTGGGTTGAGATATCAGCAACGGAAAGAACCTCAACCGTCGCCGGGAGAACCCTGGCGGAGATAAGCTCAGCACTCATATCGCTAATTAAAGAGGCTAGAGCTGGGTCGACTTCAGAGACAGTAGCCGGCTCTCGAGAGTCCACTTCTCCTGACGACTACAAAAAAACTAGAAGGATTAGATCATAATACAGAAAAGAAGAGCTAAGAAAAGATGGTAGTAATTCGATTCACCTCCGAAATGGCATCAACATCCTCGCTTCTTTCCCGAATGATTGGCCCGCGGGACTTGATAACGGCCCATTTCTGGGAGTAAGTTATGCCGCCAACAGCTGACTCACGCCTGCTTCACTTGCATGAAGGACCAGGCACAATAGGGGGCTGATCTTCCACCACATCATCTGCGGAAGGAAGAGGCAGGTTATCGGGGTCATCATCTTCGTCCGCATTGGTGGACTCTGAGTCTGACAAGTCAACTGCATTCCCCTTCTTTGTCCTCGTCTTGTACCCTTTGGTTTCTCTTCCAAACCAGTACCGACAATAAAACTGGTACTTTGGTCAAAATCGGTAGGGAGATTGTTCACCATAACATGGTACAAAGCCGCCATATACAAAATCTACCCTGACTCCTTAGCATCAGGCACAGAGAAGCTGGTGCGGGTGTGAACTGTGTTATAGTAGTGCCAAGCCCTGATGCCGTCAATGACACTACCCTCAAAATCCAGGCAGAGGCTGGGATTGTCCAGAAACAGATGACTGTATCCAAACTGTCGGAAGAACCGATTGGGCAAGTAAGGCTCCAGAAAGACAAAGTAGCGGTTGCGATATACCAGGTGTGCAGGACGAATGTTCTGCAACCAGAGGAGCATCTTATCAGACAAGAGGTAGGGGGCCCAGTACCATCAAGATGTACACCATTCACTTCTTCATCTGTAAAAGGAGGGACAGACACGAAAAAGGTGTATCTGTCCACTCTCGCCAGCGCCATCCGACAGGCTGGCATGGTACTGCACTTCCAAGGCATACGGCAATACTGGAAGATGAAGGCATCATCCGTAGTTATGTCATCTTCTGGCCAGGTCTCATCAAAGACTGGCAGTGCAGCAACAGCCACCCAATCAGATAATGATAGGACAGCTCGATCCGTTCAAAGTCTTTCGCCGTATCATGGGCAATGACCTTGGACGAGAAAGCACGGAGGCCGCGATGTATGCTGTACACCATGGCAGGGAGGAGAGCTAGTCTGGCCCCAAAGACTAGCTCCACCGCAGGAAGGATAAAGTTACGGCTGATTCTCTCAATAGAGCTAGCCCCTCCCGAAACTACGCAGTTCCGTAGACATACCATCAGAAATCCTGCCAGAAGAGCCTTCTCGGACAACTTCTGAGTATCCTAATAAAAATAAATAAAAGTGTCAGATTGACTCCCAAATCTGTCGCCTGTGGTTTTCACCCTCTTGGCGATCGATACCTGGTCCTGCACCTCCTCCCGGGTTCGAGGACTCCGGGGAGAAACCCGGCCTGAGGCACCGATCTTGAAAAGGTAACTGAGCCGGGCCTTCGTATGAGGAAGGTTCCCTTCCGAGCTGTCGTTCTTCTTTTTCGACATCTGCTGGCACGTGCTGTGGTGACACAACAATTCTCGGTAGACAGCAACAAAGCTCGAGAACCTCTGCTCCAACTCCTCGAACTCTTCGTTCGTGGGGGTATACACTTCGAAGACTTCATTTCTCCAGGGCAGCCTGGAGACTTCACGTATCTCGTGGAGAGCGAGTCCCATCTCCCCTCCGGTGTAAAGAAGGTCCCCGTTCTGCGGTTGTACATTTCAAGAAGAGCCATGAAGAGCTACTTGTTTATGGAAAAACCATAACAGGTGTCCAGAATGACATGATACAAGCCGATCTCGCGCAGAAGATTCTCGTATGTCCGTAAAATCTATATGGTCAAGTTGGTCCATGAAGGGATGGGGTTCACCCAGTTCAGCAGCGCCAACCGACCAATGGGGTAGGACCCCTTCTGAGGAAGCTGATTCATAAAAGTGTCAGCTTGAGAGAACCTGAAGTTGGGACCCTGCACATTTAAGAAACTAGCCGGGGCCAACACCATCACATAGCAGCTGACTGGCGTCCTGCTCGCGACCACCGACCCCATGTTTCTGTTATAGTAAATATCACCCACAAATATCCCCTACTGGCTTGGAGTCAAGGAATCCACCATCTTCCTGTCCATTGGCAGCATGTTGAACCACGATAGTGGGAAGTGACGTTCCATCTGAGGAATGTGGATCGCCACCCCGTCAGAAGAAAAACTCCAACTTTCAGATATGTCAAGAACGCTGGAGTTCTTTACAGTCAGGGCATCTCCGAAGAAGAATGCAGGTTTCAGGTGTTGGCCCCCCAATTTTCCCGAGTTCATCATACCCGAGAGAAAGTAGAAGGACTGGTTTTTGATATCCCGTAGCCTCTCCTCAGGTTCATCCTTGGGAAACTGGTTCGACATATAATCAACTAAATGATCGAACCTTACATCTACGGCAGATTGGGCTCGACCTACCAAGAGTTCTTCCGCGGGATTGACTGGCAACTTCACTGAAAAAAAGACAAAAGATACAAGTTAGAAGATGGCCAGAGAAAACCACTTAGTGTGTTCTGAGCTTATACGGCTCTGATTAAGTGGGTCTTTATGCGGCCCAGTTTAAAGGAGCTTATGCGGCTCGGATTAAGTGGGTCTTTATGCGGCCCAGTTTAAAGGAGCTTATGCGGCTCTGATTAAGTGGGTCTTTATGCGGCCCAGTTTACGGGAGCTTATGCGGCTCTGATTAAGTGGGTCTTTATGCGGCCGAGTTCATAAGATATCATGCGGCTCTGTTTAGTGGGACTTCACGCGGCCCAGTTCATAAGAGCTCATGCGGCTCTGTTTAGTGGGACTTCATGCGGCCCAGTTCATAAGAGCTCATACAGCTCTGTTTGGTTGGGCCCAATTCATAAGAGCTCATGCGGCTTTGTTTAGTGAGACTCTATGCGGCCCAGTTCATAAGAGCTCATGCGGCTCTGTTTGGTGGGGTGCAGTTCATAAAAGCTTATGCAGCTCTGTTTGGTAGGTCTTCATGCGGCCCGGTTTATAAAGTGCTTATACAGCAACATGACGGCTCTCATGCGGCTCAGACATGAGGCGTACCCCATGCGGCTTGGATATAAAACGTTTATGCGGCCCATACAGCACAACATATGTGGATTTATCACACTGAACTTAAGCAGTTCAATGAAGACGAAAAGAGCATTATATGCCAAAGGCCCGCGGATAAAACATGCGACATAGCCATTATGGTTAGGGTTTGAAGCCATGTATTTCTTCTCAACGCTCTTACCGTCAATAGCAGGATGAACGTCGGGGTGAACTGAGATCGCCGACGAAGAGGCAACTCCTTTGCCCTTCGCTGCAGCACTGGAGGAAGTCTTGGGAGCCATTGATGATCGAAAGAGGAGAATAGACGGCGACTAGGGCACGAAAGTTTAAAGAAAGAAGAAAGTAAAAAGAGTAAAGAATCTCTCTCTTCAAAAATCGCTCATATTTATAGGCTAACAGGGGCGTAGGAACCGATAGACGCTTCGGATTTCGTACTGCCTAGAAGATAAAGCCGACCCTTGGGATTTTATCCCCTTTCATGTAAAAAAGAATGCTCAGAATCATCAAGACAAATCTAAATATTTAATGCCGACTCTTGGGATCCTATCCAAAAGACGGCTTTAAATCAAAAACAAATCAAGAGCAATTAATGAGACGCCTACGTGGCACAAAGACCAGCCTATACGGCCAGAGAAGACAATGCGGCCAGAGAAGTCTATGCGGCCAGAGAAGACCATGCGGCCAAAGAAGTCTATGCGGCATGAAGAGCTTATGCGAACATACCCATGCTTCTTATTCAAAGTATTTCAATTTAAAATTAAATACTTTGAAAGGGGTCTTGTAGAAGCATGGAAAAAGTAATAATAAATTCTTATGCTGCTCAAAACTTGGGAGGTTTTATGAGGCTCAAAAATCCTTGAGAGCTTCATGTGGCTCAAAGAGCTTCATGCGGCTCAGATAGTTTTATGCAGCTTAGAAAAATCCACGTGGCCTTATGCGGTTCGAAATAGGCTCATCCAGCTGGCCATAATTACTCCATGCAGCTGGCCATTAATGCTCTGACACAAATTGACAGCTCTGACATGATGAAGAGACACAACATTCTCATAAAAAGATGATAAAATCTTTGTTATAGCTGGCACAGTTCACAAATTTCAAGAAAGTTCTTTATGCAGATCGTCTGAGTGACCTTCATGCGGCTCGGTTATGAGGCCACCCTCATGCTGCTCGGTTGTGAGGCCACCCTCATGCGGCTCGGTTATGAGGCCACCCTCATGCAGCTCGGTTATGAGGCCACCCTCATGCGGCTCGGTTGTGAGGCCACCCTCATGCGGCTCGGTTGTGAGGCCGCCCTCATGTGACTCGGTTGTGAGGCCACCCTCTTGCGGCTCGGATGTGAGGCCACCCTCATGCGGCTCGATTATGAGGCCATCCTCACGCGGCTCGGTTATGAGGCCACCCTCATGCGACTCGGTTATGGGGCCACCCTCATGCGGGTCAGTCATGAGACTACTTTCATGCGGCTCAATCAGGGGGACAGTCCTTCATGCGGCTCGCAACCTGGTGCCAGTTGGGACACGTGGCAGAAGTTGACTAAGTCTTAACAACTCAGATTTATTGCAACCAATAGATCATAGCAGTCCAGATTTATTTCAACCAACATAATAGTCCAGATTTATTGCAACAAATAGATCAAGATTAATTTTAACCAATCCCTAACTTTCTACTTCTCAAGGCATAATTACAAGGATGTGGCCACGTGGCTGTACACCCCACTCATCACAAACTCCTATAAATAGCATGGGAATATTCCTTTAGACACACAGACAGAGACATATAGAGCAACACAGAGGCACACAGAGAGAGAGCATTTCTTCGCCGAAGTCGAGGTTGCTTTCGATCGTCCAAGGAGTAAGGTAGAGTTGATAGCACTTTTCCCAGCCTCTACCGTCACCCTCCAGAATCCAAATTAAACAATTTTACATAGATTACTTTTCTTAGGTTTTATTTCTAGGCTCTCTTTGTACGAGCAAGTTTGTAATTGTGAATTAAAGTTTAGTCCTCCCATAAATTGTTCTGTTCTTTGATAATCAATGGCAAACAGTACCTTCGGTTGCAATCGTTAGAAAATGAACTACCTTCTCGGTAGTGATGCTGCTATTCGGTTGCAACAACAGTGGATGGTTATGTTGGCACAAGTGTGCCTTGAGACATGCATGTTGTGTGCAGCAGAATCTTCTCTTATCTTGTGTTTATAAGAGATCACGTTGCGAAGATCAGACGTTTCCACATCTATACTTATTTCGTGCACGTAGGGACGCTGCGCATGAGTGAAGCTGTGAAGGTAGCTTCCCTCTTCCCTGTTCCTATGCGTGAGACACGCTTAGGTCCTTGTTAGAGAGTTGCTCGTAAGGCAGACTCACTTCATTCTTACAGCAATACTGCTCGCATGAACCATGTGCATGAGCGCTCAAGTGACAGCATGGTTTTATTGGTCGAGGCATCGAAGCACTTGAACCAATTTTATATAGTTTTTCGTTAGCTATACGCGTGACTGTCAACGCATGCCTTCAGTTAGCTGTGGGCGTAGCACGTTGGTCGCTCGAAGCACGTGCAGCCTTGGACTTCTTTCTAGTACTCCAGAGTCCAATATGGTGGTTGGTATAGCACGTTGGTCGTACAGGGCACATGTTGCCTTGGGTTTCTTCGTGCTATCCCTGGAAGGTATGTAGCATTCAGATTCAAACACGAGTGTTGGCATTGCACGTTCATGGCGTAAGGCGTGTGCTCCCTTGGATTACTTCGTGCTACCCCAAAAAGGTGTGTAGAGTTCAAAATCCAACATAGCCTTACCCAAGGGGTAGGCAATTCTGTCAAAAATAGAAGTTCTAGCCTGTGCGACTACCTTTGTACCGAGGCGGGGTGCCGTGCCTTTCTTCCTGTACTGTGCCTTCATCTGGCATACAGCATGGGAGCTGCATTCTTTGTTGTGCTTCTCAACGACTGGAGTCGCATGAGACATTTCTGTAGCAGCGGGTAAAGGTGTCTTTGATGCTTCACCATTCAGGAGAATTTGGACCACATTCTCTTCCTTCTTGCAGTTTATCACAGCAGGCTTAGGCACCCAAGTACGTCGAGTCTTCTTCGATTTTACGAACCGCTTCGAAGGACTCGACTTCTCTTCAGAACGGAGATCTTCAAAAGCTTATTATTCGAAGCATACGACCAACATGTTTTGAGAAGACCCCAGCAAGTTATCGTCGGATTGTGTCACCACCTTCTCGTCAGAGAAGAAGGAAGTCCCCAGCAGATTCTCCATTTTGCATAAACAAAAGTTGAAGAACTTTTTATATTTCAAACATATAAAAGAGTATATAAGACTTCTGAATAGGAGATCTAGGTATAATTTTTTTTAGAAAACTGTGACGATGGAGATAGAGCACTGCAGCGGCTCCTTTACTCCGTTGATGATCTGACGACGAACTGAACTTGCTCTGACTTTCCGATGCTTGTGAGAGGTAATCTGGGTTGCCAATCAAGATGACGTCGAAGCCTCTTGAATAAAGGAAGGCTCCTTCTATTTATAGGCTGCACATATACGATATGTGAAGGGATATTTAGCATACAGGAATGTTGTGCGCACGAGATCTTAGTAGGATCTATTGTAACCGCACTGTGGGGGCTACTGCTGAGCTGACACCTGGCGGTTGTTGGAGTTCTCCGTTATCGAGATCTATGATAGTTAGCATCCTTCATCAATATGACCGAGTAACTAACACGTGGCGCGTGTCTATTGCTCGACTATCTTGTTCGGATAAAATTGAATAGATTTTGCTCCTATCGATAGAACAACAGCTTAAACAATCTGAATTTTGATCTTACTTAGGAGTGGCGGTTTGAATAAATCAGATTTGCTTGTATCTGACAAGATACAACTGTTTAAACAAACTAAATCTAATTTTTTAAGAAGATACAGCTATTTGAATAAACTGGATGTGATTGTATCTGAAGAGATATGATTGTATCTTGAGAAGATACAACTGTTTGAACAACCTAGATGTGGTTGTATCTGAAGAGATATGGTTGTCATACTGGCCACGTGGTATGATGCTATATTGTGGTAGAGCTGCGCGCTATACGAGCTGTGTTTTTTTGCAGCAGTAAAGTCACTACGCTTTTAGGTGACGAGGAGACTGCTTCTGAGGCGACGAAGTCACTGCACTTTAGGGAGATGAGAAGATTGTGATTTTGAGGTGATGAAGTCACTGCACTTTTGGGTGACGAGAAGATTATGCTTCTGGAATCTCTGAGAGATCAATGAAGGAGCCACGAAGGGGCTGCGCTTCTGGAAGCTCTGAGAGACCAATGAAGGAGTTGTTGAAGGGGCTGCACTTTTGGAAGCTCTGAGAGACCAATGAAGGGGCCATAAAGGGGCTACGCTTCTAGGAAGCTCTGCGAGATCAGTGAAGGAGCCGTGAAGGGGATACACTTATGAGAAGCTCTGAGAGATCAGTGAAGGAGCACTGAAGGGGTTGTGCTTCTCGAAATCTCTGAGAGATCAGTGAAGGAGCCGTGAAGGGGATGCACTTCTGGAAGCTCTGAGAGACCAATGAAGGAGCCGTTGAAGGGGTTGTGCTTCTAGAAAGCTCTGAGAGATTAGTGAATGAGCCGTGAAGGGGCTGCGCTTCTTAGTGACTATGAAGGAGCTGCACTTCTGGGAAGAAAAGGTCTCTTTAATTGCTGAGTCAAAAATTTTCTCAATGGCTAAGTCACCAGTCTCCTTAATTGCCGCAGGTTTAAGGGCCTCGAGAAGCGGTGACTAAAAGCTAAGTCAAATGAATCCATTAAATGAGATTCATTGTGCTGAGTCCTAGGTTAGTCCTTTGATCGCATGCCACGTGGTGTGTGGGTTGTTCCACACTGCCTATTTAAAGAGAAGCTTTTGGGTAAGACTTTGCTCATAGTTTCTTGACATATCTCTGTCATGCTCGACCCCGACTTAGCTTCAAATGGCCATAGGACTTGCATAAATCAACTGTTGGTTGTAGATCTCTTCGTTCAAAGAAGCTGTAGTCTTGGTGAAGGACAACCTTTCGAATTTTGAGATACACTTGAGCATTTGGCATAAGGAGTTAGAACCTAAACAATATCTTGGAGGTCTTCGAGATCCAAGATTCCTGGTTTGGATTTATTGCCAATCCGAAGAGCCACAGTTGTGCTCTACCCTGCTCAATAAATGCTTCATTAGCGATATTAGAGTGTGGAAGTCACGCACCTGTCAAGAAAGTGATTCGCTCTGACTATCCAGGGAGTTTTGCACTTATAGGCTGCATATTTATAGTCTGTGTACTTATAGGCTGTAGACTTGTAGGTCATAGACTAGTAGGCTACGCACTTGTAGGCTGTAGAGTCTTTATATGTAATCATGAAGAGTCTGTACTAGATCTTTGCAAACATGATTTTTAATAAAGTATTTCCCTTTATGCAATGTTTTTTCTTTTGTGGTTTGTGAAGTGCACAGCAGTTTGATATCTCATATGCTTCTCTGTATTTGTGTGAATCAATTTGCTCTTATGCTATTTATAGATGTTACACTTTTTCATGCTTCTACATCCGCAAATAACCAGTATATAATATCCAAGCATCCATAGCAGTCAGATTCCAAAAACAATCATTGGGTTGGAATTAACAACCACATGGGCCCATAAGATGCCAAAAAGTGAACTACAATGACACTAGGTCGAAATATGAAATGGTAGAAAGCACCAAAAGATGATACATATTCATTGGAGTTGGCAGAATCAAAATTCGAGCTACGAATTTCCAGGACAACGCAAGTTAGCCGGAGTTTCTGCCAAAAAAATGGTTACCAAATAAATGTAAATATCGACAAAACTCTATGAACCTTCTCCATAGGGTAATCTCGATACTACGAAACCAACAACATTAGTTTCGAGTCCAAATAGCGACCATACACAACAATACGAGTCCATGTTTGAGAATATTGGAGACGATGTTGGCGAGGATACGACTTTGATTCTCCGCGAATACTCGACAAAATTGACTCTGGTCTGCGTTGGCACATCGAGAATGACTAGGTGAGGGGTCTTGAAGTAACAGTTCACTGGATTAAGTAAACCTTTGTGACGATGATATGACATGGGTTCTATCGGAAACAAATAGCCACCTATTTTAGGTATTATAATCGTTAGAAGACTCACTGGCACGACGAAGTCTGGCGGAGGTGTGGGACTGTTGGAGATTGTACGGATGTATCAAGGATTGGTTATGGTTGTGGGAAAGGTGTTGCACTGGTCAAGTTAGGCTTAAACCATAGTTTACAATATTGGTCAATATGGATCTGATATGGTCGATACTGATCCGATTTGGTATGTCCCAGTCTGTAACTACTACTTTTCCAAATAGGGATAAATATGTCATTTCATATTATATAATATTATGCATATTTATTTATTTATATTATGTTATTTATTATGGTTAGTGGCTAACATGTTCGTTATACTTGTGCTAGTGAACCAATTAGTGTAGACATGACACTAGAGCCCAACAATTAGTATGACATGACACATGGACCAACTCATTGTACTAGGCCCAATTAGACCCATTTAGTCATGCCATTTAACAAAATAGGGATTAGACTATTTATCAAAATAGGATTAGAGACTTCCATGCATTAATTAGCTCACATGATAAGGATTAGATGGGCTTTTAGTCATTTTAGATTTGCATGGATTAGCCCAAAGAGGCCAGCCACCATAAGAGAGGTTTCTCACTCTCTCTCTCTCTCTCTTTCTCCATTCATTTGTGCCAATTCATCTCAATTTGGTGTTCTTTTCCAAATTGATTCATCCCTCCATCAATTTCTTTCAAATTCCACTCAAATTCTCTTCCATTACTCTCATTCTCATCACTTGAAGGAGCCTAGGAGCTTGGAGACTAGGAGCACTAGAAGAGAAGTCCATTTGCTAGCAGCTTCGTGTCCGTATCATGTCCAATTGGCTTTTTATTAGGAATCTATCTCTTAGTAGGTATACTTCTCATTTTTCTCTCTAATTAGACTCTAATTGTTCAATTTGACCCTTAGGAATTCACCAATGGACTAGGACTACCAATAGGAGGAAGAATTAGGCTCTAATGACTCTCTATTTGAATATGTTATGTTTTGTGCCAATTTTGGGAGAATTCCGATATTGGTGCTCCAAGTATTTGTAATTTGGTTATATAGATCTATTTAGATTAGAATTGCTTGTGTGCGTCTAAATATGTGTCCACAATTGGATACAAGTAGGTCATATTATGATATGGTAAGACACGTAGTCATTTTGGAGGTTTTTTCCTCCAACACATATAACACTTGACACTAGCCTTGTATTACACTAATTTTATTCTAATATGTATTTTATACTTGCTCATGTGATTTGGTAGGATTCAGATAATGTTTGGTATATGTATCTTGGGCGTATCACAAGCATATCATAGATTAGTACGATACGGGGGTGATGCACACCAAGTGTTTGTTTTTGTGCATGCCATATGTGTGTGTGTATATGTAGATACACACAAGTAGATGTGTGTGTGAGTGTTCACATATACATATGTGTGTGGTGTCCTATAGAGTGTATGCACATGGTGCTTTGTGTGGTAGTGTGTGTGTTAACCATATAGGATGGATACATGAGTAGATGCTTAGTAGATAGATAGCTAGATATATATAAGTAGATAGTAATAGTTAGATAGATAGATAGATAGATAGACATATGGATAGAGAGATAGCTATATAGATAGTTGGATTGATAGGAAATAGGGAGAGGGAAATTAGAAGCTGCCATGTGCAGCAGTATATGGGAGAGCAGCAGTATGTACTGTTGTGTCTGTATAAGCAGTGAAGGAGGAGGGCGTACAGATGCACACCTGTGCTCTGTAGTGGCTCAGAAAGCCAGACAGTGGCAGCATACCTGTTGTTGTAGACAACAGTAATAACTTGTTATAGATTTATGCAACAAGTTAGGGGGATTAGATTTAGGTAGCAACATCAGTATTTGTTGTTGTGTGGGAGAGAAGTAGGTGCCTGCTGCCTAGTACCAGCAGTAGAAGTTAGAAAATATATGCAGTAGCAGCAGAAGCAGCAGTAATAACAGGGTTAGAACACTAGCAGTGGCATAGACAAGGAATAGAGGGCTAAAGTAGGGGCAATAAAGGTAACATTAGCAGATAGGGGTAATGGTAGCAGATAGAAAAGGTAGGAGATAGTGTAATATGTTGTGTGTGTGTGTGTGAATGTAGGGTGGCTAATATTCTGGGTTTATAGTTAAGGGGTGTAACCACCACTTTTTAAAATAATGGTATTTTAGTAATTGTGTGATTTTGGTTATTTTTGATTATTATTTTTGATTATTTTATTATTAAATAGATTGGTATTTTAGTTTTGATTAGTGATTTTGGTATTAGCAGATGGCTTAACCTTAGTTAACCTAGATTAGAAGACTAACCATGTGATTGGAGGCTTATTTGGCTAATTAGAATTCAATTTGGAGCATTAGTCCTAATTAGAAAACCATTTTACACATTTTTAGGCTATTTTAATATATAGCTTTGTTGGCCTTTTTGCTAATGGGCTTCTTTTAGACTTAAGTTGCATTGTGGCCCATCTTAAACCCTAACCTAACCCTAGAAACACTCTATGGCTGGCCATAACAGCAGCCCCCTCCCCTATGTGGTGTTATAAGTTAGTAGCCACCTACTTTGCAAAACCCTAGAAATTGCCATCCCCTTCCAATAGCCACTTTCCTCAATTCTCATCCAAATCAATCCAAACGAAGTGTGTTGTAGTCGTTGGAAGGAGAGCATCTTGTTGGAGACTTTCTAGCAAGGAATCGTAGGCGTTGGACTAGAGGAAATTGGCATCGACGCGTTTGGATGCTCGTTTCATTGAGATATTGACTCTCAATAGGTAAACCCATCTAAACACTAGTAAATTCTGATTTTTCTTCATAGATGCATCCATCTAGGTACCCCAGACCTGTACATGTAGTTTGGTATGTTTTCTATCCGTTTGATAGGCGTATCGGATACGTGTCGGTATTGGAATACGTGTTCGACGAAATGCCTCTTAGAATCGAAAGTTCTTACTTTTTGATTCCATTTTCACGAAGTTGTTGCTATTTATATTTGAAACAACTTTCGGGAAGACGGATCTTTATTTGACACGATTTTGGTGTCCAAATCGGACACGGACATGCGTGCACGAGGCCCGTGCATAGCCCCGTGCGTGTCCTGTTGTTCGAGTATCATAACTCGACGCATAGGACACAGTTTCGCGTAAAATTTGATGGACACGTGGGGGCAACCTCTGTCCACATGTTCCTAAATTTTCATGAGGTTTTGTGGACTTTGTGCGGAGAAATCGAACCTGTACGGGTTCAGCCCACTATGCACGCGTGCGAGAAATTGCCGCTGACACGGCCTTCGTTTGCGGACACGACGCCACGAGGACACGAACCAGGACCATGGACACATAGCCCTAGACCTAGGCTAGCCCTAGAATCAATCATGTGGCATGATGTGGCTCATGACGTGAGCTACGGACGTCGACATGCGCCCACGAGGCCGCGCACGTGCGTGCATTCAGCCCGTGTACTGTCTTGCAGTCTGAGTGTCATAACTCGATGCACAGGACACAGTTTCATATGAAGTTATATAAACATGTGGGGGCAACCTCTACACACGTGCTCGTGAAATTTCACAAGATTTTATAGAGTATGCGCAAAGTTATCGAGTATGCACTGATTCGGCTGATACCATACACGCGCGCACAGCCCTCCCCGATACGCGTCTCGTACGACGCATGGACACCACGTGGACACATGCCAGGGTGGTGCACACCTAGACCTAGACCCCACCTAGCTACATGCAGGAGCACGAGGCTCCTCGTGTAGCGTGTGGGGTTCTATTGAGCGCGACACGTGCCCACGAGCACTTGTCTATACACGCGCGTACGTGCCCATGCGATACGCACTGATTTGACACAATACGGACACGGGTTCGACCCCGTGAGTACCCGATCATGGCACACACAAGTATACCTCCGTGTTTGTCGAGTTTTACGAGTTCTAGTTGTGTATTTTGGATTTTAGATGTCGAATTGGATTTTGAATTCGGTTGGGTTTGTTATTTATTTTTAGGTAGAAATCGAATTTCTGATATTAAACTCAGATTTTTGAGTTTAGAGTGTAGGTTTAGTTTAGCGTATGATTCGATTTCGTGGTTAGACTTATGGTTTGCATTCTTTTATATACAAATCTAAATGCTATATATTTTTTCCTTTATATATATATATATATATATATATATATATATATATATATATTTATTTATTTATATATATATATATATATATATATTTATATATATATAGTGTTAGTATCTATATAGGCTTATATATTTCGATATGGTTTGTGGTTTCTGTTGTGTTTGAGAAGATCTGGGCAGCCGTGACAGCCTACACACACAGAGCACACACAAACACACACACATATATATTCATTAACTTACTATGTAATATATATATATATATATATATATATATATATATATATATATATATATATATATATATATATATATATATATATATATATATATATATATATATATATAATATAGTAAGTTAAAAGTGGAATATATTACATAGCGTGTTGACTAGCGTGTTGACTTGGTCAACATAGTATGTTAATGAATATATTACATAGCGTGTTGACCAAGTTGACAAATCCTATAGTTAAAACCAATATATTCATTAACTTACTTGATTGGTTTTGAATATATTCATTAACTTACGCTATGTAATATAATGTATGTTACGATTTTGTCGACTTGATTGGTTTTAACTATACGTAATATATATATATATATATATATATATATATATATATATATATATATATATATATATATATATATAGTAAAAAATATATATTTATATATATACGCTATGTAATATATTCATTAACCCAAAGTTGACTAGTGTGTTGACCAAGTCGACAAAAGTCAACTTTGGGTCAAACTTGATCTAAACTTGACCCAAATGGATTTAAAATGACTAGATAACTTAAGTTTGACCTAAACTTGGGATAATAGATTAGTTGACTTAGGGTTGACCTAGTTTGACCTGAGTAATTGACCAGGGTTGACTAGGGTTGACCAGAGTTTACCAAGGGTTGACATTGACCTAGAAGGACCTAGAATCATTTAGAATGCATTGTAGATTACTCTTATTTCATATTAGAAACTTTGTAGATTGTGGTTGCTCTAAATAGGACTCAGATACTCTGGTTCGAACTCATATTCTCATCAGACATTCAGGATATCAGGCGAGTATATTTTCGGACCGTTTCATACTTGCTAGGAATTATATTCTTGTTATAGACTAATTTACTTGATGTTGACACGATGTTATCACGGATTAGTACTATATGGATCTTTACATGAGATGTTATCCCCCTCGGGTGCATCGAATACATCATGTCATGTGCTTTTCGCAAACATCATGTATTCCATGGACTCTTATTATTCATGTACACTCATGTGCTCTCATGCATTCTTATGTTCTCATGAGCTTCATGTATAAAACTTTCATGTATAATAACATAACCTGTATAGATCCTTGTGTATTGATTGGGGTACGGAAGAGTAGAAGCAGTCATGTGAACAATTCTAAAGTAGTATAATCATGTATAAACTCTATAGTGTAATCATGTATAAATCAAACCATTCACATGTCTATCTTATACTCTAAATCACATAGTCACTTACAGTTCTCTATTACCATATATAGATATCTTTTTTTTATCAGATTCTCTTTTTCTTTTCATGTTTATTTCTTACAGCATTTCATGTTTCTTATTCTATAGCATGCTTTATATTTTCTGTCATGATATGAACTGCGTGAGATGTATTGTGCTCGTTCCTGTCCTGATTGTGTTAGGGTTATATACTAAAAGCATCACTTTTGTAGTAACCTTTTTTTTTTAAATTTTGAATGAGAATCATATGGGCAAATATTTGCATATTATATTTGTTGCAAGTGTTAATGTAAAATATCTGATATTCTATATTGTAGATAATATGGTGTGTGGTGTCACACAGAAGATCATATTATCAGTTCCCTATGGAGTATATAAATAGTTCACAACCTAGATAGACTTGGACAATCTATTGGAAAGGTTGTAGTATAATCTGGTATTAGTCTATCTTGACTACAGGTTTACACTAGTACACTTTGTGTGTCTTGAAAAGGACCACTTGAGGTGGTTCTCTTTGTACTAACTACATAAGAGAACAAATACCTCTGTTATTGTGGATGCTTGTGCTCTTAATCCGGATATAATAACAGACTTGTATATGTAGTATGCATTACTTTGACTCATAAAAGAGTGAGATTTATTATGGATTAACAACCTCTATGAATTGGGTAATAACATTGTATGTATGATGGACTGTTGATTATAAATACAATCCATGTCCCAATACATCGGGTTGATGATGTCCCCTTAAGGAGCTCATAAGGATTGTCATGTAAACCCTGCAGGTGGATTATATCCGACATGACAAATAAAGTTGAGCGGTACTACTTAAGATAAAAGATGTCGAATCAATATAGTTGTCAGTAACTTAATTTGATCGATGGACATACGATATCTTAACATGGGGAGCCAAACGAGCATATAATAAAAGGAGCCCACAAACATAATTTAGGATTAGGGAGGTAGTACAACAATAGCTCATTAGTGGATTGAGCTATTATTAATGGGCCTGGATTGTGTGTTCGGGCTGAACAAGGGATATCCAGATCCGTTAGGAGGCCTAACCCTAATTTTTCCTTATGGTCCCTGCCGTAGCCTATATATATCCTCTATTCTCTGGCCGCCAGATTACTGATCAGAATTCAAATACTTTCTCTAAATTCGTGATTCATGTAAGGAGAGAAAGAGAGGGCTGCCAAGGAGAAAAAAAGGTTGAGAGATCGTCGCCCACACGACGTCCGACTCGAGGAAGGAATACGTGCAGAAGATCTTGGGGTCGTCCGCTCGAGATTGCCAGGAATTAATTGTCTCCTTTTCGCCGCAGGTATAATTCGTAAACCCTAGTTTCCGCCTATGAAGGGTTAGAACACGTATTAGATCTTTTTAACTTTCTATCGATCAATACGCACACCAAAGAAAGGGTCCTGGGAATCCACAGTTCCATCAGATTGGACTTGTTGATAAAATTTTTACAGGTAACTTGGAGGATGACAACTAGCTTAGAGGATACTAGTAGAGCTTGGAGTAGAGGTCTAGAGTTTTGTTTATCTTATTTCTTGTTGTCTTGGAGATGTATTTTATTTTAGATATTGAGATTTTGTGTTGTTAAATAATTGACTTATTTAACTTATGGTTGTATCCTTTTTGTGAATTTCTTATCTCTTTCATCGTGCTGATTATCTACTTCTAATTTGTGATTGAGATTGTATCCTCCTGTGATTGTCCCCCGTTTGGAGATTATATCATATAGTATAGTTATGATGGTGATCTAGAACATCGTTCTACCGCCTACACTGTGACGTAGGCTGGACGTACCTATTTCTCGTGCCCTTACACTGGGTGTGGGTCGTGACAAGGGTTTAGTAAAAGTGGGTTTCAATGTGTGTGTGTACCTATATTAATATGTTAGGATACATGGATGCCATGAGCATAGGGATATTTTTATACATGTGATGGGTGTAGGTAATGTTTAGGTAAACACATAAGCATTGGTAATAGGAATAAGTATAGGTATTGGGTTTTACCCTTGTGATAAGATATAGGTTGATACATAGGTAATTGGGTAAATTGGCTAAGGTATTATATCATAGACTTTATGTATGTACCATATAGGCAGTTACATAGGGTATGCCCTAGTATAGACTATAATACTTTGGTATGCAAGGTATGGACCAAAAAATCTAGGGATGACCTAGTTTAACCATGTTTAGCAAGGTATTAATCGAGTTGACCTAGTTTGACTTAAAAAGGACTTGCAGACCTAGTATTAAACTAGTATTGAATGTTTATGATTCCAAAACACAAATTGATATTGATATTCCATATTAGGTCTTCGAGGCACTGTTTGAACGGATTTCATACGAGTACATTCTCTGATAATTTTTTATTTATGGTATCTTCTATGTTTAATGTATCTAGTACAGATATGCTTGATTTTTTGACACATGGTTACACGGATTAGTATTTTCCTATCCTATCATGGGATGTTATTCTTTGTATATCTTGGTGTATCTTGTGCAAGCTCTGTTGTTGTTCTTCTACTTGTATGGACAATGATTCACGAGAAGACTTGCTACCTTCTCCTAGAATTCTGTGTCGTAACGTACCATAGTTGGATCAAATATACCAATCGGAGACAAAAAGTAGTAGTATATATATGTGATCATACCCTCCATGTACAAGTCAATGTTCCTTGTGAGTGTTAGTCATACACCGCACATATAATTAACCAGGTCATAAATTCTTGTGCAAGTTCCTAAGCCGATCACATGTTGAAACTAGTGTTCACTTACTTAGATAGTTATTTCCTGATTATTATACAGAATATTTCTTGTTCTCATGTTTATTTATAGCTTTCTATATTTTTTATATTCATGTACATGTTATATTATCATGTATATTCTCTCTACTTACTGTTATATAGTCTTTATCATTTACTAGAACTGTTATTAGAGGTGTATTTCGCTCCAATCCTGACTGGATATATTTATTTTGGGATAAGTAGGAGTAGACCAGGAGACACTAATTCAGGAGGGCTTAGCTCCAGCTGAGGAGGCTCTAGTAATGACTCAGTTTGACTAGTTGTTAGTATTGGATTTGTTTCCTGCCCTTTAACTCTTTGCATGTCATTATTCGAGACTTATTTTATTGAGATAGTTGACTCTTTGACTCTAGACTTGGACTTGTGTTATGTATATGTTAGACTTCTCCTGATATTCATATCATGTCTTTATATCTTTATTAGACCATTTATCGTCCTTATACTTATTGTGATTGAGTATAAATATTATCATTATTTCTCCTTCTTTTGGAGTTGAGATAACTTGACAGGTTATGATACATATTCATGTGATGTATTAGATTCTATAGTAGACCTAGATAGCGTTCAAACGTCAACACTGCAGCGTAGGTTGGGCGTTGTCTCGCACTTGTGCCCTTACATCGGGTGCGGGTCGTGACACATTTTTATGGTGGCCCATGCAGGTTAGGCTTCACAATTAGAGCGATGTCACGATAGTGCAATGACTTAGTTGTACTACTTTGAGCCTGCAATAGGATATAGTTAATAGGATATTAGGATGAGAGGATACTCAATCACAATTAGGATTTCTTGAGAGATTTCTGGAACGACCCCTGTGAATCTCACTATAAACTCTATGTCGGTGTCTGTTTCCACTTGTCTCTATCTACTCTTCCTTCTTCATTGTTGAATTTCATTATTGGTGATCGTTGTTGAATTTTATTCTTGGAGTTCGTTGCTGACTTTGATTTTATATCAGATAAATTTTATGGACTAAGTTAAGGTATATTCTGATGACATATTTGATGAGGACAGTGTGAAAAGTAAATGTTTGCCTTGGTTATGGAGTCTAGAGTTTATCGTAGTCATACTAGCTGACATAGCAAAGACATAGAGCTTGACTTTGGATATACTTATATTAGTTATGCAATTTAGAGTTTTTCGCAGCCATACCGGTTGACGTAGTAAAAATTCTAGATAACATGATTATAGAAATATGTACCTCAGTTATTGACTCTATCGTTTATTGCAGCTATTTTTGCTGGCGTGGCACGGATTCTAGGTAACATGATTATGGATAGACATATGCGATTATCGTATTATATCTTAAATTGGTTCTTAACATGTCATCTCTATTTTTCCACTCTTGTTATTATTGAAATTATTCCGTCGCCTTCCCCAGCTCAGGAATAGGGACATCCTTAGGTCCTCTAGTCCAGTTCCTTATAGAGTTTTATTCTATATTTCTGAGGTTCCTTGGATGGTGTAATACTTTGGTAGCTTGCAGATTGGTTTATGTCTTTAAGTACTAGTGTTGGTTGTTAGGAGTATAGCTTGTGGGTTTGTGAGTGGTTCCTGGTTGGTCATGTGAGCTGTAGGCATCAATCTAGAGATGACTCATAGTGCAGTACCTTTGTGGAAATAGTTCTCTGGTGAGTGTCAGTATAGTTAGTATAGGTACCAATGGTAGATGGGAGATTAGAGTATCAGTAGTGATTCCAGGAATTGGTATCAGTGTCGTCATGCATATTTATTTATGAGTACCAATGTAGGAATAGGTATCAGGTGAGTGTAGAGAATTTTATAAAATCTGGGTTTTGTAGGATGGTAAAGGGGTAGCAGTCAGGGTGTATCATAATATGTAGTATGGTATAGTTTTGTACCTAGAATTTGGAGGGTGTATGTTTTATAGAAAGTATTGGATGTATCAATTGAGTGCATTACGGGATACATGTAAGAGTAACGGAAGGGCATATGTATGGGTGTGTTGTGTTGAGGGTAGGTATTTAAGCGTGGAGGTGCCATAGGTTGTGTATCAATAAGTGAGTGTCCAATAGAGTGCCATAGAATATGAGAATGTATTTGTGAATATATAGGTATCAGTATACAGGAATGGTTAAGGGGTGGTATGTGACCATTGATAGGAGGGTGCACTTGTGCTTTAAGAAGAGAATGTAGAATGTTCAGTAAAAGGGGATGAGTCCAAGACATTGTAGATAGCAGTAGCATTAGAACTGAAATAATATGCAGGGGATGAGTGAATTGCAGGATGCAGGGAAAGTTTTGGTAGGAAAAAGGAAATCGAAATATGTATTTTTTAGGGAACAGTAGGGGTAATGTGTTACAGGTAAATTTACAAGTTGGAGTGAATACGTGTCTAAAGAGAGTATGATATCTATTATTTAAGGCTGTTGATGTGTTAGAGAAGTAATCGGCAGAGAAAAAAAGAACAGTATCTAGAATTGAGTGCACAAGTGCACAGTGGATGATGGGTGAATTGCATAATTGTGAAGTGAAATACAGTTTGGTAGTCTTATGAGAATTATGTTGTAAGGGTCCGAGTATTAAAGGTAGCAGTAGAGTAGCAGTAAGGTAGGCTAGTACCTAGTTGGTATTATGGGTTATTTAGTACATGTGTCAGGTATAGTTGTGAGTTGATATCTACCATCATAAGGGCCCAGAGAGTGCGAGTATTCAAGAGTATCAATATTGAGATAAATAGCATATGCTAGATATAGCATGACAGATTGGTGTCGGTGAGTGTGCTATGGATAATAGTATCAGTTACAAATATTAGGATAAAATTGGGGTAAGGCATGTAAGAAAGTATCAGAGAGAGTAGGAGTACAAGTATTCAGGGCAGTAAGAGAGAAGAGGTAACTTATATGGAAATAAGTTATAGTGAGTATGGAGGCATTTATCAGTATATTAGAGCGTGGAAATGATTATGAACCAGAGAACTACAAGATGTATAGATTGGTACTTGTGCAATAGCAGTGTAAAGTGTCTTGGAGGGTAAGAGTATTATATAGGGTTATATTGCCAAGATTCGAATAAGTATCCAAGAATGATTGTTAAGTGCCAACATATTGGTTAGTATTAAGATAGCAAGTTAGGAGGAGTAAACCTCTAGTATCAGAAGCATTCATGATATGAGTAATCTAGTGGTTGGTGTAATAAATATAGGCGAGATCCTTGAAGTACCTTAGTAAGAGTGTATCCCGTGAGTGTCAAGTATATGAGTTAGTGCCATATGATAGTAGTGTCAGAATGCGGGTAGGTATCCTAGATAGTAACTTAGAAGCCTTGGTATAGCATCCTTAATGTAGTGCCAATGATGAGTTAAGGGTATCCATGGCCTAGAACCATAATATATCATTAGTATTATAGAGGGTAACCGTTGGTATTAAGTATTCTAGTTAGATTGATGTGAGTGAATAATTGGAGTGAGTATTAAAGATAGGTAAAGAGTCTAACTAGGCCACCTATGGCACCAAAAATTGTCACGTACCAGCATAGGGAGACACCCTAGAATGGTAGGGTTTTTGCGATGACGGTCGAGGAGGTCGATGCTATAGTTGATAGGTTAGCATGTATAGCTTGTTCTGTTCTTTCCTTCATTTTCCATCTATTATTTTGTGTGCCTCTTTAGTACCTTATAGGTTGCCTTGTGCTACAGTATGGTTAGTGTAGTTCATAGAAAACCCTGATTGAGACTACAATCATGACAAGTAATACCATAACCATGCATGTTATTTTTAATAGAATTGTATATTGCTTGATTTTAGGTAGGACTTTTTTGGACCATGATTATTAGGGTTGACCATAGCAAGGACTTTGATGAATAGGTTATGACTGGCCAAAAGAGAGGAGTGAGGTGCTAAATTTTGAGGACACAATTTTTTTAGGGGGTAGGATTATAACTACCATTTTTCCAAATAGGGGTAATTTTGTCCTTTTATATTATATAATAGTGTGCATATTTATTTATTTATATTGTGTTAGTTATTATGGTTAGTGGCTAGCCTATTCGTTAGACTTGTGGTGGTAAAACAATTCATCTAGACATGACACTAGAGTCCAACAATTAGTATGACATGACACATGGACCAACTCATTGGACTAAGCCCAATTGGACCCATTTAGTCATGTGATTTAATAAAACAAGGATTAGACTATTTACCAAAATAGGATTAGAGACTTCCATGCATTAATTAGCTCACATGACAAGGTTTATAGGGGCTTTTAGTCATTTTAGATTTGCATGGATTAGCACTAAGTGGATGGCCACCATAAGAGAGGTTTCTCTCTCTCTCTCTCGCTCTCTCTCTCTCTTTCTCTCTCTGTCTCTCTTTCTCTCTCTCTCTCTCTCTCTTCATTTATTTGTGCCAATTCATCTCAATTTGGTGTCCTTCTCCAAATTGATCCATTCCTCCACCAATTCCTCTCAAATTCTTTTCAATTACTCTTATTCTCACTTAAAGGAGCCTAGGAGATTGGAAGCTAGGAGCACTAGAAGAAGAGTCTATTTGCTAGGGGCTTCGTTTCCGGATCGTGTCCAATTGTTTTTTATTGGAAATCTATCTCCAAATAGGTATACATCGTATTTTTCTCTCTACTAAAACTCTAATTATTCAATTTGACCCTAAGGAATTCGCCCATGGACTAGGACTACCAATAGGAGGAAGATTAGGTTCTAATAACTCTCTATGTGAATGTTATATTGTGTTTTGTGCCAATTTTGGAAGAATTATGAGATTGGTGCGCTAAGTGTTTATCATTTGGTTATTTAGATCTATTTAGTTTAGAATTTTTTGTGTGTGTCTAGATCTGTGTCCACACTTGGATACGAGTAGGCCATATCATGATACGGTAGCATACAGAGTCATTTTAGAAGTTTTTTCCTCCGACACTTGTGGTGCACATGTCTAATTGCACATGACACTTGACACTAGCCTTGTATTGCTCTAGTTATGTTCTAATATATATTTTATACTTGCTCATGTGATTTGGTAGAATTCAGACAAAATTTGGTATAGGTATTTTGGGCGTATCATAAGTGTATCGTAGACTAGTACGATACAGGGTGACGCACATTGTCACGATCCGCTCCTGCTTTTCGGGATACAGTACGTGGCCAAGTCCAGCCTACCCCGCATCATCGGTGGTAGTATGCTGTCTAGACCTCAATGTCAATTTTAAATACAATAAAATTATATCTAATTGCTCATTCATAATAATTATTCAAATTGCAAATCCAATAGTTCATCAAAATAATATTTGGGAACAAACCCACTAAAATAAAAGAACTATTTAATCTTTCAAGAATCTAAAGTCGGCCTCCAAGATCTCTATCTCCCCCGAAAGGTCCAAAGCGCAAAAGTAGGAAGCATGGCAAGTCACCTGCAACAATCCAATCAGGAAAGGAGCAAAGTATAACCTTATTGCAATAATGTAACTTAATACAACATAAGCTAGACAAGAAGAGATGCAGTAGAAAATAAGGGAAACATGTATGTGAACTAGAAACAATAAACATGTACAAGAAATCACTAGCAATAACATGTATGAACAAGACAACTGAATCATGAAAATTGAAGACTAACAGACAGTGTGCATTTGAAATACCTTTTAACATGTGAACGGCTTGGGCTAATACGGTACATCATAGAGGGCTATCCACAATAAAAAGGTACGGCTAACCCATACGGGCAGTGTGTGACTTAGCTATCCACAATAACAATCATTGGGCTTTGTTCATATACCTACTGAGCATTTTTCTTCCGAATCACTAAACAATCAATAAACGAGAAATGATACAATCAAGGATATAGTGTCACAATCGTGTCTCAACAGGATACTCAATAAAACATAACAAAAGATAGCATTATAATGTAATAAGCATATAAAGAAATAGTATACTTGCCTCAAGTTAAGTTACAGTTGACGTATGCAACACAATCTCGATTTGGTTGAAATTTATTGTCATTATGGCTAACCACTACTAATTCGGTAATTCACGGTCAAATCTGAGTTCAACAAAATAAATAAAATAATAAACAAATTTATAAATTTTTGATAAATTTTATGTTATAGATCTTCATGTTAGCTTTCTAAAACTTTAAACGTATCAAAAAGTGAAGTTCGGGTTCTCCTGAAATCTCAAAAACAGTACGATGCACTAATTTTTGGACAACCGACACTCAGATAATTCTCCAAAAATACATACGTAAAATTCCAAAAAATAAATTTCATTCAAAAAACTAACCTCGATACGGTTCTAACAAAAAAAATAGCGTGCGAAAATGACATCAGAGTTGATCGCAATAGCTCCGCGAAATTGTTATAGCTTCAAAAAATGTTGCTGAATTTATGACGAATTTTGGACTATTTTAGACGACAAAGAGGGGATTTTGAGAAAGGAAAAGATGAGAGATGTTCATAAGGATATATATAATGGGTAGCAATCACCTAATTAGGGTTAAAGAATTAGGTTCGAAGGATTTTGGTATTGGAAGAAAATAAGGAAAAGTATCTCCTATATATAGGTGGGAGGTATCGTAAATAGAAAGGATTAGAAATCATATGGATAAATATTTCCATAAGTTTAAATTAAATCAATCATAGATTGATCAAATCCTAATCTATTAATTGGTCATAATAATAATTTAAAATAATTTTCAATTTATCAAGTAAATTTAAAGTCTATTTGTATAAATCTAAATCTTATAAAAAAAATTAGCAAATCCTTTTATTGGTCAAAGATAACAATCATTAATTTCAAAAGTAAATTAATCAAAATCTAAATATAATACTTGATTACAATAATAATTCAAAATAATATTTAATATTATCAAATAATATTTAAATTATATTTTATAAACTCAAATCTTAAAATAATTTGGCAAATCTTTTGTCATTCAAAAATATTTATAATTACCTTTTATAGAAATTTAAATAAAACTTTTAAAACACGAAATATTTAGAATAAAATAAATAAAATTTTGAAAAAAAATCTGGAACAGGGGTTAAACACACCAACTGTTGTTTTTATGCATGATTGTATGTGTCATATAGCCATATGCGTGTGTTTGTGTATGTGTGTATAGATATACACATGTAGATGTGTGTGTGTGAGTGTTCAACATATATACACATGTGTGTGGTATGGGCTAGAGTGTGTTGTGTGGTTTCCTAGAGAGTGTATGCACATGGTGCTTTGTGTGTTAGTGTATGTGTTAGCCATATGGGATGGATACATAAGTAGATGCATAGTAGATAGATAACTAGATATATAGATAGATAGATAGTAATAGTTAAATAGATAGACATATGGATAGAGAGATAGCTAAAAGGATAGTTGGATTGATAGAAAATAGGGAGAAGGAAATTAGAAGCTGCTCTGTGCAGCAGTATTTGGAAGAGCAGCAATATGTACTTCTAAGTCTATACAAGCATTGAAGGGGGAGGGTCTGTAGATGCACACCTATGCTATGTAGTGGCTCAGGAATCCAGACAGTGGCAGCATACCTGTTGTTGTAGACAGCAGTAACAACTTGATGTAGGTTTGTACAGCAAATTATAGAGGATTAGATTTAGGTAGCAGTAGTATGTGCTGCTGTATGGGAGAGCAATAGGTGCCTGCTGCCTAGTAGCATTAGTAGAGGTTAGCAAGTGTAGACATTAGCAGTAGAAGCAGCAATAGCATGCATTAGGACACCAGCAGTAGAATAGATAGGGAATAGGGGCTAAAGCTGGGGCGATGAAGGCTGCATTAGCAAATAAGGGTAATGGCAGCAGGTAGAAAAGATAGGAGATAGTGTAGTATATTGTGTGTATATGAATGTAGGGTGGCCAATATTCTGGGTATATGGATAAGGGGTTTGTGAAAGTAGGTTTCAATGTGTGTGTACCTATATGAATATATTAGGATACATGGATGCCATGAGTATAGGGATATTCCTATACATGTGATGGATGTAGGTAATGTTTAGGTAAACACATAAGCATTGGTAATAGGTAATGTGATAGGTAATAAGTATAGGTATTAGGTTTTACCCTTGTGATAAGGTATAGCTTGATACAAAGGTAATTGGATTAATTGTCTAAGGTATTGTATCATAGAGTTTATGTATGTACCATATAGGTAGTTATATAGGGTATGGCCTAGTTGTAACGTCCCAGTCCCAAAATACGTAGGACTAGGAGTTCGTATACATGCCAGCTACGTATCGAGAGGACTCTAGCCCAGCTCGAATACATATAAGCTGTCTGGTTATTCTAAATCAACTATATCTCAATCCATTAAATATGAATAACAATGTCGAATCAAGTACATTAAGGTTGATCAGACCATAATATACTGATTCTATAATAGATAAATATATTAGAATGGATCCCCAATAATATATTTATCATGAACAAGATAGAAGAAAAATGATGCATGTAAAAGTCTAGGCTATAATAACAGCAAGTGTCAAATACTAGACAAAATATAAATAAGGAAGAGAATGATAATAACAACTAAATATACATGAAGTCTTAGTGTAGCAACCATCATCCATCATTGCACTAAACCTTGATAACTTTATCTAATACCTGGGGAGATTGGCAAGACCTCAGGAGACTAGCAAGATACATTAAAAATGCCTATTATGACAGTTTATAACATGAGAGGAAAAACAGGAAACAAGTGCTACAACAAGAATAATGACCACATAGAAAGACTCTATAAATCATGACATGTCATATATAAAATAATACTAAGTATGGCTACAAATAAATCGAATGACCGTAGCCCTACCGTGGTATTCCCAGTCCTATAGCTAGGAGCCCTGCTGTGGTACTCCCCAACTATAGTGAGTCTCTATCGTAGCCATGCTGTGGGTCTTCCGAGTCGAGAGTGGTCAAGTAGCCAATCCTAGTATCGGTAGAGGGTCAAATCAAGGTAACATGAAACACGTGATCCAGTCGAAGTATCATGGCACACATGATCAAGTCAAGTCACTCAAGTAAACATCACTATCGAAGTCATGTGTGGGAATATATAAAGACATAACTAATAATGAAAGTAACTGATAACAGGTAAGAGACTTGGAGATAAATCATGGCAAGACTACTAATATGGAATAGAAAATGAAGCATGAACAAGAAAGAATAATAAGAACATGTATGTAAATAACTGTACAAAGTTGGCAAGGTGTACTTGCCTGGTGAGGAATCGACCATATCCAAATAAGTACTTGTCAAATCAAAGGGCCACAAAAGCTGAACTTTCACAAACATCCCCGTATGCTTAAACAAACATCACCAACGTGTTTGGCATAAAAATAATGTCTAATTTTGACTACCTATAAGTCCAATTCTGGACACAAGGGCAAAACTATAATTTTGGGTCAAAATAATATCCATCGTTGGACCCACTTTGTACCGAAAAGCGTGCCAAAACCTATGATCTCTAAAGTTAACAAATTGTATGCCTACGAGTCCAATTTTTGGATACAAACTCAACGGTATCTCTAGAGTTGGATTCCGATGAGTCGTACACAAAATTGTCCGTTAAGTCGGGTCCCAGGCCTACCAAAATAGCGTTCTGGTCAACCTTCTCAGAATAGAACCAAACTTGGCTCACGGGACCAGAAAAATGACACAAGTCCAGTGATGCAAGTTTCGTTGCAATGTGACACACGTTCACGAAGTAATTAAGGTTTTTGCAAAGGGGCCGATACGATAATTTTTATGGATACGCATTGAATTCGTCGCACACACGCAATCAATTCGAGTTCCGTCAAATCCCACACGTCTGCAACATCCAAACACACCTTTCAATGCCTTCGGATTGCAACAAGGTCGCCCAAATTATCGGAACGGACTCCGTATCGGGAAATTTTTTATGTTTCGAAAATATTTTTTTATAGTTTTTGGAACTGGTTTATAACAATAAATAATATCTTAAAATTAAAAGTAAAAATGGGTTTTTGTATACCTATAGGTTGCCTTTAAAGTTGTTCAAATGGATTTTCAAATTTTTCTCTGGTTTGACAGAAATCGAGATTCAAAGTAGAGAGTTTGGGACAGTTTCTATACCCAAAAAATCGAGTTTTTCTCAATTTTGGGACTCGATTTGCGATGCTCACAATGCGAATAATTAATTTCTATTTGAAGGGGATTGAAGGGGGTTATGTTGTCTTCTACTTAGTTAACCCGTTCATGAAATTGACAAAGGTAGAGGGAGAATCGTCGTCCCGAAGTTGCATCATTGATTGCAACTACTATTGTGACCGTATGCTACTGCTGCTGTTGTGTTGTTTCCGTCATGTGGTCGCACTTCTGCCGGATGGTGGTGGCCCGCGGTGGCATGTGCACGCGTGTGGCTGGGGCTTGGGTTTTCTTCTTTTTTAATATAGATATAGATATATATATACGTGTGTGTAGAAAGAAAGAGAGGGGGTTACGCATGGGTTCATGAGTACTGTTCCCGCAAGGGAACAGTAACTCGTGGGTTTTAAAAAAATTTCTTTCTTTTTCTAATTTACTTATATTTTTTTAAGTATGTATATATATTGCTAAATATATATTTATGTGTATATATCTATATCCTTTATAAAAAAAAACTACAATCTTCTAAAAAATATTATATGTATATATCTAATAAATATATGTAGCACATAATTAATTTATTTAAATCATATTTACTAATTTGAATTCTAATAAAAATATCTAAACTATAAAATAATTGCAAAAGTAGAAAATCTATAATATATATATATAAATAGAACAAAAAATAATTTAACAATATTCATTTCGACATAGAATATTCATGTACACATATTGGTTTAAGTAATAATAAATATCTTATTAATAAAAATAACTTATGTATATGACATATGTAGGTATACATACAAGTATATATAGCATAAAAATCCTCGAAAACAAAATTGTCATTCTAAGGAAATGTTATCATATTTCCAAGGTAAATATAAATTTAAATAGCAAATAATTTGTATATTATATTTAATATTCAATTTATAGAAATTACTCACTATACCATAAAAATGAGCTACCAATATATATATATATATATATATATATATATATATATATATATATATATATATATATATATATATATATATATATATATATATATATACACACACACACACATCTATATATCCACATGGACCTTTTTGGACGTATTGCATGTCTACAAGGGCTCATGGTTGGTTCGGGTGAATTACGGGCTAGACTGGTACAACCGGGTCTCCTTAAAGGTCTCTTAGTAAATAACTAATTAAATCATTTATAGGAGTCAACTCACAACTTTGACTTGTTTTTCCTAGTTGGGAAACACTTATGACTCGGCCTTCCCTACTGTGGCCAAAATACTAGTCAAAGCACACCACTACACTAGCCATACCAGAATTCCTAGCCAATATGCATCTCAAAACTTACCATGAGTAAGGCCATATATATATATATATATACACACATATATATATATATATATATATATATATATATATATATATATATATATATATTATGCTATTATAAATGTAATCATATATAAACAAAATTGTATTTAAATCTACTTAGTCAAAATAAATCCAAAATAATTTCACTAAGTCATGGCAACCTATTATGGCTCTGCCAAGTGGGGTTGGCTAGGTTAGGGTCCAAATTTATTTTCTAGTCGAATCGAACTCGAAGAGGCAACCAATGAGTCTATTGTGCCATTCGTAATAAATGGCATATGGCAACTCGATTGAGTGGCACACCCTTGGCATGTGCGTCGTAGGCTCAAATTTGGTCAAAATCATATATTGGGTCAAATAGTTTTGATCGATGTCGAGTTCCAGACTCACGTTGGAAGTTACGTCTATAAGTACAATAAATAGTGAAATAGCCTAAATTGACTCGAAGTTGAGCGATGTCAAAAGAATGTTAGGGACAAGTTTAGGTGGGATATGATATACAAATTGAAGTTGGAGTTGTCTACTTCAAAACTCATGAAGGACGTTTCAAAAGATTGACATTTCTTGTGCTCCAAAAATCGAAGCTACGAAAAAGTCCATCTATAGTGGTAATTAAAAATAAAATCTAATTTAATAAATAGAAATCATATAAAATAAATAAAAAATATTTCCCAAAAATTAGGGTCCTTATACTGGTATAGACTAGAATATCTTGGTACGGCAAGGTATGGACCGAAAAACCTTGGGATGACCTAGTTTGACCAAGTTTAGCAAGGTATTGATCTAGTTGACCAAGTTTGACATAGAAATGACTTGGAGACCTAATATTAAGTTAGTATAGCATGTTTTTTATTCCAAAACACAAACTAACATTGATGCTCCATACTAGATCTTTGAGGCATTGTTTCGGATATTGTTGATACTTCACACCGGATTTCAGGTGAGTACATTCTCTGACAATTTCTCGTTTATGATATCTTCTATGTCTCATGTATCTAGTGTAGATATGCTTGATTTCTTGACACATGGTTACACGGATTGGTATTTTTGAATCCCTTCATGAGATATTATTTCTTGTATATCTTGATGTATCATGTGTAAGCTCTATTTGCTGTTCTTGTACTTGTATGGACAATGATTCTCGAGAAGACTTGCTACCTTCTCCTAGAATTATGTGTCGTAATGTACCATGGTTGGATCTACTATACCAGTCGAGGGTAGAGAGTAGTAGTGTTGTAAAACCTCTAAATTTCTACTATTTTTTTATTAAATTTGGTACCGATTTAAAATTTTGTATTGTACGCCACGTAGTCGTATTGTACGTCGCGCACGAAATTTTATTTTCCGTAATTGCTCGACGAGTGCGAAGGTGTGCGAGCGTACATATTTTTAGAAAAACATTTTTTTTATTTTTATAGCTTCAAAATAATATATTTAATTGCGCTATCAAATTTTCCTAAATTTATGATTTTATTTATGAAAAGCCTTTTATTTAGAATAAATAATATTCTTAGTGCATACATATATTTCATAAATATTTTGCTAGTGTATTTTAAATAAAAATGTAATTTTCAAAATTTTAGTATTTTATTATTCAAAAAGATATTTAAAAATATTAATGTAATTTTCGAAATTATTAATATTAGTATTTTTGGAAAATATATTTTGAAATTATTGTAGAGATTTAAATCTTGATTTGAATTTATGGATTTATTTAAATAGTTAATATTTGAAATTTGATTTATCCCAGTTGATTTTAAACTAAAAATTAATTGGATTTAAATTGAATTTGTATTTGAATTTAGATTTGATTTCATTGATTTAATCTAATAATTATCTATTGGGGTTTTAAAACTATTCTAGTTCTTATCCAAATTGGAAATTTCCACATCCTATAAATAGGCAGGTACTCCTCCATAAAATTTCTCAAATCCACAAAATTCCACAACCATAGTATGAGTGCATCATGTCCATGACCAACATCTTATTCCATAGTTTACAACTACATTGCATCTTTCCTCTTCGTGTTGACAACCCCGACACGATTCATCTAAATTTCTAACCTATCCAAAACCCGTCAAAACCCCCACAACCACAGCCTCGCCCCTCCACCTTGACCCCCATGCCATCCTGGCATCTCCGCCACTGAAGCATCACCAACACCCACATCTGCCCACGCCTTCCCACCACCGTCATCATCTGCACCACCAGCGTCGTCCTTCGGCCACCACGACCGGAGCGACCGACCGTCCGCCACTCCCTCTTTCAACCAAATGTCGTCCCCGGCCAAACATCGGCCAAATAGCACGTCACCCCGATCCACCCTCTCATCCGTCGATCTCCGCTCCCTCCGCCTCTCGATCCACTCTTCCTCTCCCCCTCTCTTCCCAAAGAGGAACACCACTCCAGCCTCTTCGATAAAGCCTTGTTCTGTTATTTTTTTAAGCTTTGTTATTAAGTTGTTTAAGCCTTGTTCTGTTTCGTATTATTATTATTATTATTATTGTTATTATTATTATTATTATTATTATTATTATTGTTAGGAATAGTTATTATTATTATTCTTAATTATTATGATGATTTTGTTGTGGTTATTTGTAAATATTTCTAACTATTTTAAAAAGGTAGTTTTTTCCAAAAATATCGTACTTGACAAAAATAAAAATAAAATAAAAATCTAGTTATATCCCTAAACTGATTTTTTCAAGTTACTTATCTAAAAATATTTTTGGCTCATAAAAATATTTTTATTGCATATTTTCTATTTAACTAAGAAATAGTTTTCGACTTATAAATTATAATGTAGCCTAAAATGATTCTCTTTTCTAGATTTTTAGGTAGTTATCTAAAATATATATACATTTTTCTCTCTAAAGTCGTATATTTACAAATTTAGAGTTTGCCTTAAAACATTTTCATTTTTCAAGTATATATATCTAAAAACTATTTTTTTATAATTTCGAGTATTACAAATAAGTTTTCCTAAATCATATGTATATTATTTTTCTAAATTTCTTTCGACTACCCTTCCGTCTGCAACTACACCCATTATTCCTATCCTCCTGCCAATTCTGTCCTTCCTCCCATCGACCCTAACCAATTTGACCGTCATAGACTCGATGGAACTGACCGTGCGACCACCTGAGGTCACCTTGCATAGTTGTCGCACCGAAGTCGCAGTTCATGCCACCATGATTATTGCAGCACGTCAGGCGTCCTACCAGGCAAGACACCTTGCCATTTGCTGTTTATTTATTTTAGCTCATATTTCATGCATTATTTATTTTCTTTATGCAAAATAAACTGTGATACATGGCATAACCTGTTAGAACTTACTGTTCATTTATATTTCCTGCTATGTATTATTTTTCTCACATTAAACCTAGATTTAAGGGACCACCTTGTGTGTTGCATTCATTGGCCTTGACACGTTGTAACACGAAGTTGTGTGTCGCATGTAGGACACAGAAGTGCGTGATTGGCTGGCCACCAGTACGTACAAGCCGTGTGCTAGGAATAACCGCTAATAGAATTGCATGCTTAGTTTGACTTAGCAGTTATAGAGGTTTACTGTTGTGGATACAACAAAGTAGGAATTGGGCGGGAAGGACAATTCCTTAGCGTATGGGCTTCGATGCACTTCCCTTGTGATCCGGACTCTCCGCTGGAGATACGGGGTTGATGACCCATGATTACTGACGGTTCTACAAAACGTCACGCTCTTACTGATGGGGCCTCTGGTGCCCAAGGGGGACTATGCCGATCCTATTTTGCCAGGGCCCATGCGTAGGAAGGACTGTTCTTAACTACATTTCACTTAGAATAGATAGGCACCTTTATCCGTTAGGTACGAGTACTTTTGGTTTGGGTACTTGTATCTGACCGTGGCTTGGAACAATAACTTGTCGCGGATTAGTTCGTCACATCTTGTCCTTGTTTGGTTGTAGGTGTGACTTACTACTTCGATGAGAAGGTATTGAACCTTGTTGGGATCCGAATACCATATTGGATTCATAGCATGGAAAGATACGTCACCGTGAATTAGTTTACCATCTCCTGTCCGTGTTTGGTTGGGGGGATGGTACGCTCGTTCAGTAGGTGCACATTGGACCATGTTATAATTCGATTTACTTATTTATTTGAGCAATATTTATTCCGTTTATATGGCATGATATTATGTGTCGTGTTACGTCCCTCTGAGGACTTGGTTATCTCTCCAGGTGTGTGTTATTGTCTTTCGCAGGTGTTCTAGCTCTAGCCGTGATCCTCGTATTTTTTTCGAGGATGATTGCACTTGGATAGTCTTCGCCTCGCTCGCCAAAATCTTTCTTTTGTTATGTATTTCTTTTTATAGTTGGTAGTGGATTTGTCTTCGTCCAACTACATGTACCAAATAACAATTTCATAGTTGATTATATGAGATCTTCTATTCATTTATTTTGTGTGGATGAGATTAGTTATGGTTCTACTGCATTTTACAGCTTATATATCCTTACGAGGCCCATGTACTTCGTATGAATACAGCTGGCATGTCTACGTTCCTAGTCCTATGTATTTTGGGATTGGGGCGTTATATATTTTTGTGGTGGCCCATGCAGGTCGAGATAAATTGTTTGGTTACTTTACCGCACCAAACAAGCCAGCGAATAGGATTAGTAGTCTAGGATCTCATCCACATACTTGACCTTTTTCCTCGATTCCATATTCGACCGACTCATCGATTGCATCTTGCTTGATTCCTCCTATCATTATTCTTATCTTCCCTTCGTGCTTGCTAGAGATTGACCCTACTAGTTAGATGTCCCAAACACCCTTAGCTTAATTCTTGAAGTTGGGTAGAATACCCCACACACCCTTGACCATTAATGGAATACAAATGGTATTATCTATACCATAGAGACTAGAGGAAGTTAACCCATTTGGTCAAACAAGCCTTGGTCAATAAAACCGTAGAATGATGGTATAGGAATAAACAAGACCTAGATCCTTATGACTCTTAGACTATTAATATTCGTTTTTATTCATCTATTATCGTGCCTATATTTTTACTATCTAGACTAATGATGCTAATGTAGCCTAGTTTTTGCAAGCTTAGCCTTTTACCAAGTTTGTTCGTGACATATATGTTAATGGAGGTACCCAACTAACATATTGTCTATCAGAACCGGTGCATGATGGTCTGATCAACCAAGTGCCCTTTGGTTTGCTTTTATCTATCGTTCTACGTGCATGGGAACATAGCTAAACTTGTCCTTTAGAGTTCCATCCGCGACTGCCTTGACAACTCCTTTTGGAATTTTTCGGTCGTCCTTGAACCACATATTCGTACTCGATAAATATCGTCTTTTGAACTCCTTATTGCTTTCACCTTCACCTATTTTAGAAGGACGAAGGCATTATACTAGAACTTCCTCTAGCCTTCCTATCGAGTATGACCATACCGTATTATTTTATCAATGATCTAGATCGCGATTTCTTATGACATGATTTTGTTATTGATTGTTCCCCATCGATACCCCTTGTGTCTTCTCACCCCCCTACGAATTCTTAATTTCGAGGACGAAATTTTTTTAAGTTGGGTAGGATGTAAAACCCCTAAATTTCTACTATTTTTTTATTAAATTTGGTACCGATTTAAAATTTTGTATTGTACGTCACGTAGTCGTATTGTACGTCGCACACGAAATTTTATTTTTCGTAATTGCTCGACGAGTGCGAAGGTGTGCGAGCGTACATATTTTTAGAAAAACATTTTTTCTTATTTTTATAGCTTCAAAAAAATATATTTAATTGAGCTATCAAATTTTCCTAAATTTATGATTTTATTTATGAAAAGCCTTTTATTTAGAATAAATAATATTCTTAGTGCATACATATATTTCATAAATATTTTGCTAATGTATTTTAAATAAAAATGTAATTTTCAAAATTTTAGTATTTTATTATTCAAAAAGATATTTAAAAATATTAATGTAATTTTTGAAATTATTAATATTAGTATTTTTGGAAAATATATTTCGAAATTATTGTAGAGATTTAAATCTTGATTTGAATTTATGGATTTATTTAAATAGTTAATATTTGAAATTTGATTTATCCCAGTTGATTTTGAACTAAAAATTAATTGGATTTAAATTGGATTTGTATTTGAATTTAGATTTGATTTCATTGATTTAATCTAATAATTATCTATTGGAGTTTTAAAACTATTCTAGTTCTTATCCAAATTGGGAATTCTCACATCCTATAAATAGGCAGGTACTCCTCCATAAAATTTCTCACATCCACAAAATTCCACAACCATAGTATGAGTGCATCGTGTCTGTGACCAACATCATATTCCATAGTTCACAACTACATTGCATCTTTCCTCTTCGTGTCGACAACCCCGACACGATTCATCTAAATTTCTAACCTATCCAAAACCCGTCAAAACCCCCACAACCACAGCCTCGCCCCTCCATCTTGACCCCCATGCCATCCTGGCGTCTCCGCCACTGAAGCACCACCAACACCCACATCTGCCCACGCCTTCCACCACCGTCATCATCTGCACTACCAGCATCGTCCTTCGGCCACCACGACCGGAGCGACCGACCGTCCGCCACTCCCTCTTCCAACCAAATGTCGTCCCCGGCCAAACACCGGCCAAATAGCACGTCACCCCGGTCCACCCTCTCATCCGCCGATCTCCGCTCCCTCCGTCTCTCGATCCACTCTCCCTCTCCCCCTCTCTTCCCAAAGAGGAACACCACTCCAGCCCCTTCGATAAAGCCTTGTTCTGTTTTTTTTAAAGCTTTGTTATTAAGTTGTTTAAGCCTTGTTCTGTTTCGTATGTTTATTATTATTATTATTATTATTATTATTATTATTATTATTATTATTATTATTATTATTATTATTATTATCATTGTTAGGAATAGTTATTATTATTATTCTTAATTATAATGATGATTTTTTTTTGTGGTTGTTTGTAAATATTTCTAACTATTTTAAAAAGGTAGTTTTTACCAAAAATATCGTACTTGACAAAAATAAAAATAAAATAAAAATCTAGTTATATCCCTAAACTGATTTTTTCGAGTTACTTATCTAAAAATATTTTTGGCTCATAAAAATATTTTTATTGCTTATTTTCTATTTAACTAAGAAATAGTTTTCGACTTATAAATTATAATGTAGCCTAAAATGATTCTCTTTTCTAGATTTTTAGGTAATTATCTAAAATATATATACATTTTTCTCTCTAAAGTCGTATATTTACAAATTTAGAGTTTGCCTTAAAACATTTTCATTTTTCAAGTATATATATATCTAAAAACTATTTCTTTTTTATAATTTCGAGTATTACAAATAAGTTTTCCTAAATCATATGTATATTATTTATCTAAATTTCTTTCGACTACCCTTCCGTTTGCAACTATACCCATTATTCCTATCCTCCTGCCAATTCCATCCTTCCTCCCATCAACCCAACCAATTTGACCGTCATGGACCCGATGGAACTGACCGTGCGACCACCTGAGGTCACCTTGCATAGTTGTCGCACCGAAGTCGCAGTTCATGCCACCATGATTATTGTAGCACGCTAGGCGTCCTACCAGGCAAGACACCTTGTCATTTGCTGTTTATTTATTTTATCTCATATTTCATGCATTATTTATTTTCTTTATGCAAAATAAACTGTGATACATGTTATAACCTGTTAGAACTTACTGTTCATTTATATTTCCTGCTATGTATTATTTTTCTCACATTAAACCTAGATTTAAGGGACTACCTTGTGTGTTGCATTCATTGGCCTTGACACGTTGTAACACGAAGTTGTGTGTCGCATGTAGGACACGGAAGTGCGTGATTGGCTAGCCACCAGTACGTACAAGCCGTGCGATAGGAATAACCGCTAATAGAATTGCATGCTTAGTTTGACTTAGCGGTTATAAAGGTTTACTGTTGTGGATACAACAAAGTAGGTATTGGACGGGGAGGACAATTCCTTAGCGTATGGGCTTCGATGCACTTCCCTTGTGACCCGGACTCTCCGCTGGAGATACGGGGTTGATGACCCATGATTACTGACGGCCACTGACGGTTCTGCGGAACGTCACGCTCTTACTAATGGGGCCTCTGGTGCCCAAGGGGGACTATGTCGATCCTATTTAGCCAGGGCCCATGCGTAGAAAGGATTGTTCTTAACTACATTTCACTTAGAATGGATAGGCACCTTTATCCGTTAGGTACGAGTATTTTTGGTTTGGGTACTTGTATCTGACCGTGGCTTGGAACATTAACTTGTTGCGGATTAGTTCGACACATCTTGTCCTTATTTGGTTGTAGGTATGACTTACTACTTCGATGAGAAGGTATTGAACCTTGTTGGGGTCCGGATACCATATTGGATTTATAGCATGGAAAGATACGTCACCGTGAATTAGTTTACCATCTCCTATCCTTGTTTGGTTGACGGGATGCTATGCTCGTTCAGTAGGTGCGTATTGGACCGTGTTATAATTCGATTTACTTATTTATTTGAGCAATATTTATTCAGTTTATATGGCATGATATTATGTGTCTTGTTACGTCCCTCTGAGGACCTGGTTATCTCTCCAGGTGTGTGCTATTGTCTTTCGTAGGTATTCTAGCTCTAGCCGTGATCCTCGCTATTTTTTCGAGGATGATTGCACTTGGATCGTCTTCGCCTCGCTCGCCAAAATCTTTCTTTTGTTATGTATTTCTTTTCATAGTTGGTAGTGGATTTGTCTCCGCCCAACTACATATACCAAATGACAATTTCATAGTTGATTATATGAGATCTTCTATTCATTTATTTTGTGTGGATGAGATTAGTTATGGTTCTACTGCATTTTACAGCTTATGTATCCATACGAGGCCCATGTACTTCGTATGAATACAGCTGGCATGTCTACGTTCCTAGTCCTACGTATTTTGGGACTGGGGCGTTACAAGTGTAGATATGTGATCATACCCTCCATGTGTAAGTCATTGTTCCATGTGAGTGTTAATCATACACCGCATGTATGATTTACCAGGCCATAAATTTCTGTGCAAGTTTCTAAGCTGATCACATATTAAAACTAGTGCTCACTCACTTAGTTATTTCCTGATTATTGTACATGATATTTTATGTTCTTATGTTTGTTTACAGCTTTCCATATTGTCACTACCCGCACCCAGAAGTTCGGACACGAATACGTGAAAACACGTCCAGCCTGCACCGCAGAGTCGGCAGTAGTAAGCTGTCAAATCCTCAAGTGTATCCAATCTAGTCATATAATATAAATCATGATATCCAAATTCTAACTCTGTCACAAGTGCTAATAGGTAGATATGAAATAGAAATGACAAGTCCATAGAGTTTAACACAGAGAGTAAAATAAATTAATCCTCAAAATAGAGTACAACTCATCAAATATTTTGATAATAGAAATCTAATCAACAGAAAGTAAAGACTAAGCTAAGTTAAGCATCCTCCAGTGGCACATCTGCTATATCATCTCCTGCATCCTCAGCTAAGCCATGATCTACGTCAGGTGTGTCATAGTAAGTGGAACATCAATGCTCTAGGTCATCGTCTAAAATGTTTATCAAGTCAGGATGGAAGCAAGTATTATATATGTTCCACTAGTCATAACATGATAGAAACTATATAATAAAAAGTAGAATATGAGATACAGGAATATATATAATAGAAGCATGGTACGACAAGTAAGTCATATAAGTAAAACAGGATAATCATGGCAGGAGTAATCATGGCATGTGACAAGATCAATATGAATGCAGAAGTCAAAACTATACTAAGGTACTTCGTGTCACAATCGTGTCGTGTATGATTAGCTATTAGAGGAACAAAGAATACTAGGTTTTTATCACATGTATACTAAGGTACTTCGCATCCAACTAGTAATCATGGATTCAAATTACAATAGAAAAACACGAACATGAACAGGATAATCATGGAAACATGATAAATAGGAAAACATGGTAATCATGAAATAGAATCCATAAACAGTAATCTTATGTGATAATCATGACAATAATCATGGAATGCATATCTAAATCATGAAATAGAGTAACTATTAGGGAATAAAAGTAATCATTGTAAGTACTTGCCTTGGGTAATTAACGTCGACGTGCACGACAGAGACGTGCCGACAAGGAAAGTATTACAGTCTAAAGTCCAGAAAAAATCCTAAGATCGCGTCATCCCAAATCATAATCGTAAAATGATCATGTCATCCAATAGTAATCCAAGATTGGTCAATCATCAAATATAATCCATAATTGATCCATAGAAGAGTATCCACTATTCTTTGATTTATTTAGAAGATTGAGCAAAGTCACAAATTAGGAAACGCATGATTAGATTGGAATTAAAGATAATCGAAGGAAAGACCACATTGATTAAGTAAACTATTTTTGGAAAATATTAGAAACTTAGTTCCATTAGTAAAAATATTCAAAATAATATTCAAAAATATTTAAGCTAAATCATAAATATTGGTAAAATATATTTTAATTAAATAAAACAATGCCTTAATATTTATAGGTAAAATATAATATTTTAAACATTTTAGGTTCAAAATAAAATAGGTAAAAATATACTTGAAAATTTTATGAAAATATTTACTAATAATTAATTAACATATATAGTACAAGTAACAGTATAAATACATATTTAAGTATATACATTTTAATATAAAAAAGGGCCTAGCCCAACAAACTAATTACACAACAAAATAATAGTTTAATGGGTTGGCCCAGCCGAACATCAATTATCAGTATTTATGAATCAGAAAATGGGTTAGTGGACTTGAAGACCACACCTTGGCAAAATAGGGTAAAAACCCTAATCCCTTCATCAAGAGAGAGAGAAAGAAGCAGCCACAGAAAAATAAAGGAATGAACTCCACAAGGAAGAAGAAGAGGAAAAAAGAGAGGAGATGTCATGAGAGTGAAGGAGAGTGAGAGAGGAGAGATCGAGAGTGAGGGACAGAGAGGAGAAAGAGGAAGGAAGAAGGAAGAGGAAGTTGGAAAGGGAGCTCACTGACGGGGGATATACTGGCGTGGTCTCCGGTGGAGGTCTTGTAGTCGAATCAACCTCTGCGTCAACCGGTGGAACGCGACGCGAGCTAGTCGATAGCAAGGCTCGAACGGCCGAACTAGATCTGGAACGGGACTCGGCTCTGGCGGGGGCGCACGAAGAGGAGATCTAACAAGGGTGATCGACGGTGGGACGGGTGAGTCGTACGATGGAACCAGGTGGACGGAGTTATGACATATCTGAAGTGGCGCACGGTAGAGACGAGCGGCGGGGCTTGACTCACCATGGTGGCTGGCTCAGATCCGACGGCGGAGCAGATCTGGGGCAACCAGGTCAGCGGTGGTGCACAGGTGAGTAAGGTGGTGGTCTTAGTGGTTTGATGTTGGTGGTGTTGTCGAGTGATGGCTGAGTTGTGTAGGCGATTACGCTGGCAGTAGTGGAGCTGAGATGGTCGATTATGGTGGTGGTGTGGTCATGTAGGAAGTCGTCAGAATTTTTTGTGGCAACGGAGATGGTACGTGGTATAGATCTGGTGGCAATGAGAGGAGGTGATGATTAGAGGCGGTCGGCGTTAGCTTTGTTTGGGAGGTGGTATGGTGGCAGGTAGAGCTGGTGGTAGAGAAATAGGGCCGGTGAAGTCGAGGGTGCGGTGGAAGGGTGGCCAGACGGTGGAGCTAGGTCAGTGGAGTAGGGGATGGTGCTGGTGAAGTCAGGCAGAGGAGACGGTACCTTCCTGAGTTCGGCCGGCAGAGCTCGATGGCGAGCGACGGACAGACGGCGGAGCAGACTGTTGGTCTGGAAAGAGAGAGTCAGAATTTTGTAATAAAATATTAGAGTCCCCAATATTTTAATAGAAGAAAATGGAGGCCTCTCCAAGCATTAGTGGCGCCAATATAAATTCTGATAGATCTAGGGGTGATAGTGAAGACTAATAACTAACTACTAATCACTAACAACTAATTGCTAACTAATTTTGTAATTAGTAACTAATTACCAACTATTAAATAATATAAAGCCCAATAATAATTAGTACAAAATTTAGGAATACAATATTAGCTAGTAGCCTATAATCCAAGCCCAAGGCTTGGTAGGCAATTAGATTAGCTAGCCCACAAGTCCAAGGCTTGGTAGGCTCACAAGGAATTAATTAATAATAAAATAAATCTAAAAATATAATTAACTAATTATTAAATAATAATAATTAAAGTTAGAAATTATTCTACAAATAAATATGAAAAATGATTTTATAAATTCAAAAAATAATGACATTGATTTCAAATTTAGGAAAAGAATTTTATAACTCAAAAATTAGCTCTAAATATCAGAAATAGAAATTCAAAATCTAGGTAGTTACAAGTCTACCCACCTTAAAAAATTTCGTCCTCAAAATTTAAATTAACATGATCAATAGAATGATAATTCAAATTCGATCAAAGATAGTACTAAAGTCTAAGTACAAATATTAATATAAGCAAAATTACTTTTGTGCGATCAAATACAGGAATGATGCAATTTGGCACGACTAAGATTAATCAATTAAAGAAATTTAGGAATGGTATGCTTTGGCATGATCAAAATCTAACGATGATTAAGGCACAACCAAGAATAAAATCAAGTTGGTTAGGCACAATCAATAAAATGGGTTGATTTGGCATGACTAGGATAATCGAATATGTTTATCAATAAAAACATTTACACACGATTAAATAAATTTGGCAAGATGAAGATCATTATCAAAGTGCGGTCAAAACTATTTAGGCACGATTAAGTACTGCATGATTTAGGCACGATCAAGAATGGATTCCAAATAAGAATCATATAGGTACGATTAAGAAGTAAATCCAATCTCTTAGGCACGATATAGAATTAAAATCGTTTCGATCAAAATTATTAGTTATGATCAAATTGGAATCTAATCACATAACAGTTAAGGCACGATCAACTCAAGATCGAAGTCATAAGGGCATGACTAATAATTTGACATATAGTCATGTCTAAGGTAGAATCCGGTCCGATAGAACGTAGATGTGATTAAGTATAAAATCAGAATTTAGGCACGACTTATAATTAAATTATACTGGTATGATAGAAGAATAGAACTGGGCACAATTAAGAGTGAAATCATAGTATAGTCGCAATCAAATAGAATAAAATTTTAGGTATGGTTAGTCGAATCTAAATCACAAGGTCATGACTAAAATTTAAAATTTGCTACGATTTGGAATGAACCAAAAAAATAAAATTTAGATGTGGTTAAGAATATTATCAAAAGCGTATAGTCACGATCAGATTGGAATTGATTTTACTAACAATGAATCCAAAGGGTGATTACAAGAATAGAAAAATCATCTCTATTATAGGAAGAAGTCAAGTAATGATTACAAGCTACGATATCCGTGAAAATCAAACTTTTTACAACTGATATAAGGTATTTCTGGCCATTATTCCAATGATACTATTTCTCAATCATATTCTTGTTTATAATTCCTCAATCATTCGTAATCCCTTATTAACTTAGTCGTGAAAGTTCAAATTCCACCATCGTATTTTGAATTGAAACTGTCATTCGTCTATATAATCCTTCATCCTAGTTTAAATTTAGACTTCTCGATTTATTCTCCACTACATTCAAAATTTATTCATCTATATCCATTGATCAGTCTTATCACTTAAATTGTTACCTTTCTGAAAGTTTAGAATTGGTAATATTAGTTCTTGTATTCCAAAATTCAAAATTCTGTGTTGTATCAGTTCTCAGTCCTTCACCGCATAATTCATATATTTTGGTTCTTTAAGTCAATATTTAATCATAATTAAATATCTCAAGAATTTGTAACCTGAGTTATCTAAAAAAAATTATCTACTATTCTTCTTCTTTTAAATTCATACACCTTCTATCTTTATATGAAAATAATCTATACTAGAAATAATTACTTAAGCATAACCATTTCTAAAATTCAATGATGCTACTATCCTCTTGACTTTGCTTTCATTCCTACTTACATAATTTTCTCCATCTCATTGTCTAAAATATCATAACCAGTCTAAAATGTATCACTACCATACTATAACTGATTCCTTCAAATCTCCAATGTTTCGTGTTTCATTCTTCCTTGTTTTCTCAAAAATTATAGAATAGCTTGATTTAGCACGATTAGGAATTATATCAAAATATGGTCAAAAATCATTTAGGAATGTTCAATTCAAATTATTAGGCATGATTAGGGATGGATTTGAAATCATAATTCAAAATCGTATATGAACGAAAAACATAAAATCCAAATTTTTTGCACGAGTTAATCACAACTAAAAGGATCAAATCATTTAGATCAAAATCATGATCAAGTCAAAATGATAAAAATTTAATTGTAGAATGATAGGCACGATCAAATTCCGAATGAAAGTCATATAGATGTGATCAAAGATCAAAGCTTAGGCACGATAAAGGATAAATTCAAATATGGTCATGGTCAATAGAACCTAAGCTATCTAGACTTGACCAAAAAGTTTAGGCATAATCAAAATATGGCCATGATTTATTTGATTCAAGGTCATCTAGTCACGCAAAGTCATCTAAGCATAACCAAGATTAAAATTTGGTATAATTAAGAATGGAGTCATGATTTAGATATAGTCATGATTAATATATGATCAAAGCCTAGTCATGAGTAATAATAGAAATAAAATCTAGGAACAATCAGAATTAAAACCATTCGAGTATAAGCAAGAATCAAAATTTGGCACTATAAAGATTATAATCAAAATCATTTAGTCACGATCAAATAGAGTCAAAATTTAGTAATGAAAATCAAAGGATGGTTTCAGCGGTAAATAGGGAAGGACTAGGTAATCAACACACTCTACTAACACCTACCATAGAACTATTGCTAACAAGGTACTGTACTATAAATTGTCTCTAGTTTGATGCCTATAGCTCACATGTCCAACTAGGAGTCACTCACAGACTCATAAGTTACATTCCCAACAATCAATACTGATACTCAATGACACAAGCCTATCTGTAAGTTGCCAACTACTACACTATCCAAGGAACCTCCTAAATTAATAGAATGAATCTCTATAAGGAACTTGACTAGAGAAAATAAGGATATCCCTACCCTTGAGATAGGGAAGGTGATAAAAATGGATTCTATAATAGCAGGATTGGAATGATAGAGATGATATGTTAAGAAACAAATTTCAAGATACAATATGATGATCATATACGTCTATCCATAATCATGTTACCCAAAGTCCTCGCCACGCCAGTAAGCATAGCTGTGACTAACGATAGAGTCCATAACTAAGGTATAAACCCTTATAATCAGGTTATCTAGAATTTTCCCCACGCCAACCGGTATGTCTGCGAAAAACTCTAAATTTAATAAATAAGATAAGTATATCAAAAATTAGGCTTTATGTCCTTGTCACGCTAGCTAGTAAGGCTACAATAGACTCTAGACTCCGTAACTAGAGGAGACATTTACCTTTCACATTGTCCTCATCAAATATGTCATCAAAATACACCTTAATTTAGTACATAAAATTTGTCTCGATACAAAATTAAAGTCAGCAACGAATACCAAAAATCAAATTCAACAACGAATGAAGGAAGAGTAGACAGAAAAAAGTGGAAACGGATTTTGAGATAGGGTTTATAGTAAGATTGTTAGAGGTCGTCCCAGGAATCTCTCAGGGAATCCTTATTTGTGATTGAGTACTCTCCATTTTTAATCAATCAATCCTATCCTATTGCAGGCTCACAGTAGTACAAATAAACCTATATACTACCACGATATCGCACTAACTGTAAAGACGAGACCTGTATGGACCACCATAAAAATGTGTCACGACCCGCACTCGAAAGTTCAGGCACGAATACGTAAAAGCACGTCCAGCCTACGTCGCAGAGTCGGCAGTAGTAAGCTGTTAAATCCTCAAGTGTATCTAATCCAATCAACATAATACAACATGATATCCAGATTCTAACTTCATCACAAGTGCTAATAGGTAGTTATGAAATAGAAATGACAAGTCCACAAAGTTCAACACAGAAAGTCAGATATAGTAATCCTCAAAATAGAGTACAACTCATTAAATGTTCTAACATTAGAAATCTAATCAACTAAAAGCAAAGACTAAGCTAAGCTAAGCATCCTCCAGTGGCAAATTTGTTATATCATCTCCTACATCCTCAGCTAAGCCATGATCGGCCTCAGGTGTGTCATAGTAAGTAGAACACTAATGCTCTAATTCATCGCCTAAAAATGTTTATCCAATCATGATGGAAGCAAGTACTATACATGATCCACTATTCATAACAAGAAGTAGAATATGAGATACAGGAATATATATAATGTGAACATGGTGTGACAAGTAAGTCAGACAGGTAAAACAGGATAATCATGGTAGAAGTAATCATGGCATGTGACAAGATCAATATGAATGCAGAAGTCATAACTATACTAAGTGTGCTTGAAATACCATGTTCTATATGTGATCGACCTGAGAGATCTATTTGGTACGGCTCAATCATACGTGTCATATATGGTTAGCTATTTGACAGGGAACAGAGGATACTAGATTTTGATCACATATATACTAAGGTACTTCGCGTCCAACTAGTAATCATGGAATAAAATTATAACAGAAAAACACGAACATTAACAGGGTAATCATGGAAAAATAAAAAAATAGAAAAACATGGTAATCATAAAATAGAATCCATAAACACTAATTTCGTATGATAATTGTGACAATAGTCATGGAATGCATATCTAAATCATGAAATAGAGTAACTAACATGGAATAAAAGTTATCATTGTAAGTACTTGCCTTTGGTAGTTGATGTCGACGTGCGCGACACGAATGTGTCGACATGAAAAGTATCACAGTTTAAAGTCCAGAATAAATTCCAAGATCGCGTCATCCCTAATCATAGTCGTAAAATGATCATGTATCCAATAGTAATCCAAGATCGGCCCATCATTAAATATAATCCATAATTGATCCATAGAAGAGTATCCATTATCCATTGATTGATTTAGAAGATTGAGCAAAGTCACAAATTAGGAAATGCACGATTAGATTGGAATTAAAGATAATCGAAGGAAAGACCATATTAATTAAGTAAACTATTTTTGGAAAATAATAGAAACTTAGTTCTATTAGTAAAAATATTGAAAATGATATTCAGAAATATTTATTAAGCTAAATCATAAATTTTGGTAAACTATATTTTAATTAAATAAAATGCTACATTAGTATTTATAGGTAAAATATAATAACTAAACATTTTAGGTTCAAAATAAAATAGGTTAAAATCTACTTAAAAGATTTATGAAAATACATATTAATAATTAATTAACATATATAGTACAAAGAAGAGTATAAATACATATTTAAGTATATACATTTTAATATAAAAAGGGTCAGGCCCAACAAATTAATTACACAACAAAATAATAGTTTAATGGGCTGGCCCAGTCCAACATCAATTATCAGTATTATGAATCAGAAAATGGGTTAGTGGGCTTGAAGCCTATAGCCCATCAAAATAGGGTAAAAACCCTAATCCCTTTATGAAGAGAGAGAGAGAGAGAGAGAGAGAGAGAGAGAGAGAGAAAGAAGCAGCCAAAGAAAAATAGAGGAATGAACTCCACAAGGAAGAAGATGAGGAAAGAAGAAAGAAGAGGTCGTGAGAGTGATGGAGAGTGAGAGAGGAGAGATCGAGAGTGAGGGACAGAGAGGAGGAAGAGGAAGAAAGAAGGAAAAGGAAGGTGGAAAGGGAGATCACTGACGGGGAAAATGCTAGCGTGGTCCCCAGTGGAGGTCTTGCATGTCAGATCAACCTCTGTGTCAACCGGTAGAATGTGGTGCACGAAGGAGTTGGCCGACGGCGAGGCTCAAACGATTGGACTAGATCTGGAGCGGGACTCGACTCAGGCGGTGAAGGACGGAGAGGAGATCTGACAAGGGTAATCAACGGTGGGACGGGTGAGTCGTACGGCAGAACCTGGTGGACGAAGTTACGGCGGATCTGATGTGGCACACGGTGGAGACTGGCGACGGGGCTCAGCTCACCAAGGTGGCTGGCTCAGATCCGACGGCAGAATAGATCTTGGGCGCCTAAGTCGATGGCGGTGCACAGGTGAGTAAGGTGGTGGTAGTGGTGGTTTAATGTTGGTGGTGTTATCGAGTGATGGCTAAGTTGTGTAGGAAATTACGCTGGCAGTGGTGGAGCTAAGATGGTCGGTGGTGGTTGTGGTGTCGTCGTGAAGGAAGTCAGCTAAAAATTATTATGGCAGCAGAAATGGGGCATGGTGTAGATCTGGTGGCAAAGAGAGGGGTGATGATCGGAGGTGGTTGGCATTAGCTAGGTTTGGGAGGTGGTATGGTGGCGGGCAGAGCTGGTGGTAGAGAAATAGGGCTGGTGAAGTCGAGGGTGCGGTGGAAGGGTGGCCAGACGGTAGAGCTAGGTCAGAGGAGTAGGGGATGGTGCTGGTGAAATCAGACGGGGGAGCTCGACGGCGAGCGGCGGACAGGCGGCGGAGCAGAATGTTTGTCGGAAGAGAGAGAGAGTAGGATTTTTGTAATAAAATATTGGAGTGTCTCCAATATTTTAATAAGAGAAAATTGAGTGCTCTCCAAGCCTTAGTTGCACCAATATAAATTGTAATAAATCTACAGGTGATAGTGAAGACTAATAACTAACTACTTATCACTAACAACTAATTGCTAACTAATTTAGTAATTAGTAACTAATTACCAACTATTGAATAATATAAATCCCAACAATAATTAGTACAAAAATTTAGGAATAAAATTAGCTAGTAACCCACAATCCAAGCCCAAGGCTTGGTAGGCAATTAGATTAGCTAGCCCACAGACCAAGCCCAAGGCTTAGTAGGCTCACAAGCAATTAATTAATAATAAAATAAATCTAAAATTAATTAATTATTAAATAATAATAATTTGAATTATAAATAATTCTACAAATAAATTTGACAAATAATTTTATAAATTCAAAAATTAATGACATTGATTTCAAAAATAGAATTTCAAATTTAGGAAAATAATTTTATAACTCAAAAATTAGCTCTAAATTTCAAAAATAGAAATTCAAAATCTAGGTATTTATAAGTCTACCCATCTTAAAAAAATTTGTCCTCGAAATTTAAATAACATGATTAATAGAATGAAAATCAAATTCGATCAAAGATAGTACTAAAATCTAACAAATATTAGTATAAGCAAAATTATTTGGGCGCAATCAAATACAGGAATGATGCAAGGCACGACTAAGATTAATCAATTAAAGAAATTTAGAAATGGTATGGTTTGGCACGATCAAAATATAACGATGATTAAGGCGAGACCAAGAACAAAATCAAGTTGGTTAGGCACAATTAATAAAATGAGTTGATTTGGCACGACTAGGATAATCAAATATTTTTATCAACAAAATCATTTATGCACGATTAAATCAATTTGGCACGATGAAGATCATTATATAAGTACGGTTCAAATCATTTAGGCACGATTAAGTACTGCATGATTTAGGTAAGATCAAGAATGGAGTCGAAATTAGAATCATATAGGCACGATGAAGAAGTAAATCCAATCTCTTAGGCACGATATTGAATTAAAATTATTTAGATAAAAATCATTAGTTATGATCAAATTAGAATCTAAGCACAAAAATGGTTAAGGCACGATCAACTTAAGATCGAAGTCATATGGGCATGACTAATAATTTGACATATAGTCATGTCTAAGGTAGAATCTGGTCTGAGAGAACTTAGATATGATTAAGTATAGAATCAGAATATAGGGACGATTTAGAATTAAATTATACTGGCGTGATAGAAGAATAGAACTTACGCACATTTAAGAATGAAATCATAGTATAGCTGCAATCAAATAGAATAAAATTTTAGGTACGGTCAGTAGAATCTAAATCACTAGGTTATGACTAAAATTTAAAATTTTCCACGATTTGGAATGAACCAAAAAAATAAAATTTAGATGTGGTTAAGAATATTATCAAAAGCGTATTGTCACGATCAAAATGTAATTGATTTTACTAACAATAAATTCAAAGGGTGATTACAAGAATAGGAAAATCATCTCTCTATTATATAAAGAAGTCAGGTAATGATTACAAGCTACAATATCCGTGAAAATCAAACTTTTCACAACTGATATAAGATATTTCTGGCTATCAATGATACTACTTCTCAATCATATTCTTGTTTATAATTCCTCAATCATTCGTAATCCCTTATCAACTTAGTCGTGAAAGTTCAAATTTTACCACCGTATTTTGAATTGAAACTGTCATTCGTCTATATAATCCTTCATCCTGGTTTAAACTTAGACTTCTCAATTTATTCTCCACTACATTCAAAATTTATTCCTCTATATCCATTCATCAGTCTTATCTCTTAAATCGTTACCTTCCTGAAAGTTCACAATTGGTAATATTAATTCTCATATTCGAAAATTCAAAATTTTGTATTGTATCAGTTATCAGTCCTTCACCGCATAATTCATAAATTTTGGTTCTTCAAGTCATTATTTTAATCTCAATTAAATAACTCAAGACTTTGTAACCTTAATTATCTAAATTTTATTATCTACTATTCTTATTCGTTTGAATTCTTCCACCTTCTATCTTTATATGAAAATAATCTATGCTAGAAATAATTTCTTAAACATAACCATTTCTAAAATTCAATGATGCTACTATCCTCTTGACTTTGCTTTCATTCTTGGTTACACATTTTCTCCGTCTCATTGTCCAAAATATCCTAACTAGTCTAAAATGTATCACTATCACACTATAACTGATTCCTTCAAATCTCCAATGTCCCATGTTTCATTCTTCCTTGGTTTCCCAAAATTTGTGGAATAGCTTGATTTGGCAAGATTAGGAATACATCAAAATATGGTCAAAAATCATTTAGGAATGTTCAATTCAAATCTTTAAGCACGATTGGAGATGGATTTGAAATCATAATTCAAAATCATATAGGAACAGAAAGAATAAAATCTAAATTTTTGGCACGAGTTAGTCACAACTAAAAGGATCAAATCATTTAGATCAAAATCATGTCAAGTCAAAATGATCAAAATTTAAGTGTAGAATGATGGCACGATCAAAGTCAGAATCAAAGTCATATAGATGTGATAAAAGATGAAAGCTTAGGCACATTAAAGGATAAATTCAAATACGGTCATGGTCAATAGAACCTAAGCTATCTAGACTTGACCAAAAAGTTTAGGCATAATCAAAATATGGTCATGATTTATTTGAACCATGGTCATCTAGTCACACAAAGTTATCTAAGCATGACCAAGATTAAAATTTGGTATGATTAAGAATAGAGTCATGATTTAGATCTAGTCATTATTTTCAAATCCTAGTCGTGAGTAATAATAGAAATAAAATCTAGGCATAATCAGAATTAAAACCATTAGAGTATGAGCAAGAATCAAAAATTGGCACGATAAAGATTATAATCAAAATCATTTAGTCACGATTAATAGAGTCAAAATTTAGTAATTGAAAATCAAAGGATGGTTTCAACGATAAGGAACCAAAAGATAGATTTATAGTGGGAAGGACTAGGTAATCAACACACCCTACTAATACCTACCATAGAACAATTGCAACAAAGGTACTGTACTATGAGTTATCTCTAGATTGATGCATATAGCTCATATGTCCAAGCAGGAGTCACTCAAAGACTCACAAGCTACACTCCCAACAATCAACATTGATACTCAATGACACAAGCCTATATATAAGTTACCAATAACTAAACTATCCAAGGAACCTCGGGAATGAATAGAATAAACCTCTATAAGGAACTCGACTAGAGGAAATAAGGATATCCCTACTCTTGAGCTAGGGAAGTTGACAAAAATAGATTCTATAATAGCAGGAGTGGAATTGTAGAGATGATATGTTAATGAACCAATTTCAAGATACAATCTGATGATCATATAAGTCTATCCATAATCATGTTACCCAAAATCCTTGCCATGCCAGTAAGCATAGCTGCGATAAACGATAAAGTCCATAACTAAGGTATATACCCTTATAATCAGGTTATCTAGAATTCTCTCCATGCCAACCGGTACGGCTGCAAAAAACTCTAAATTTTATAACTAAGATGAGTATATCAAAAATAAGGCTCTATGTCCTCGTCAAGCTAGCTAGTATGGCTGTAATAGACTCTAGACTCCATAACTAGAGCAGACATTTATCCTTTACACTGTCCTCATCAAATATGTCATCAGAATATACCCTAATTTAGTACATAAAATTTGTCTCGATACAAAATTAAAGTCAACAACGAATACCAAGAATCTAATTCAATAATGAATGAAGGAAGAATAAATAGAAACAAGTAGAAACAGATTTCGAGATAGGGTCTATAGTGAGATTCTCATAGGTCGTCCCAGAAATCTCTCAGGGAATCCTAATTTGTGATTGAGTATTCTTTATTCTTTAATCAATCAATCTTATCCTATTGCAGGCTCGCAGTAGTACAACTAAACCTACGTACTACCCCGATATCATACTAATTGTAAAGACGAGACCTGCATGGACCATCATAAAAATGTGTCATGACCCGCACCCGAAAGTTCGGGTAGGAATACGTAAAAGTACATCCCGCCTATGCCGCAGAGTCGGTAGTAGTATGATGTCAAATCCTCAAGTGTATCCAATCCAATCAACATAATATAAATCATGATATCCAGATTCCAACTCAATCACAAGTGCTAATAGGTAGATATAAAATAGAAATGATAAGTCAACAGAGTTTAACACAGAGAGTCAAATATAGTAATCCTTAAAATAGAGTATAACTCATCAAATATTTGGATGATAGAAATCTAATCAACAGAAAGTAAAGATTAAGCTAAGCTAAGCATCCTCCAGTAGCACATATGCTATATCATCTCCTACGTCCTCAGCTAAGGCATGATCTGCCTCAGGTATGCCATAGTAAGTGGAAAACAAATACTCTAAGCCATCACCTGAAAATGTTTATCAAGTCAGGATGAAAGCAAGTACTATACATGATATACTATTCATAGCATGATAGAAACTATATAACAAGAAGTAGAATATGAGATACAGGAATATATATATATATATATATATATATAAACATGGTATGACAAGTAAGTCAGATAGGTAAAACAGGATAATCCTGATAGGAGTAATCATGGCATGTGACAAGATCAATATGAATGCTGAAGTCATAACTATACTAAGTGTGTTTGAAATACCACATTCTATATGTGATCAATTTGAGAGATCTACTTGGTACGGCTCAATCATATGTGTCGTATATGATTAGCTATTCGACAAGGAACAGGGAATACTGGGTTTTGATCACATATATACTGAGGTACTTTACGTCTAACTAGTAGTCATGGATTCAAATTACAACAGAAAAATACGAACATGAATAGGGTAATCATAAAAACATAATAAACAGGAAAATATATTGTCACTACCACATTTCTAGTTTCAGGGTATTTTTGTCATTTTTGAGGTTATTTGAATTTATTATAATTTATTTGAATTTATAGGAATTTTTAGGATTTATTTTGGAGTTATTCGAATAATGGTTGACTAGGTTGACTTTGACTAGCATTGACCTTGGTAGACTAACCTAGAAGCTAACCCTAGTTGTGTTTGGACTTGATTAGGTCATGTGACCCTAACCTAATATTAAGTTAATTCCTAATAGGCCATTTAGAATTTAAGTTAGAATAGAGAGGCTTTTAGTCATAAGCTATGACATATGGTTTGAAACTATTAATTAGCAACTTAGCCATAGCGGCCCAAGCCCAACCCATTAGCTAACCCTAACCCTAATTCCTTACTTAGCCGACCACTAGTATTGGGAATCCTACCCTATAAATAGTCTCTTCCATTAGGGCTAGCCTCTTTAGGAAAGTTTATTTGGAAAGAGAGGTATGTTCCAACTTCATTAATCCATAGAAATTCTATTTTAATTCCTTTTTCCCTTAAACCAATTGCAATAGGTTCTAATTTAGGAATTCTTGATGTTGGTATATTTCATTCTCAGTTTGTTAGCAATTTGGTGAAGTTGGGGAGCAATGAGACACCCCCTCTTTGGAGCTTTTTGAGGAGTTTTGACACCTATAGGTAAATCCCTAAAACTCCATATTAGATGCTGTTATTATTGTATATTGACCTAGAACTAAGTGTCCCCTAGCTAACCCTAGATTTCTGTAGGATTTTGAGTCCATTTCGTGTCCTAAATGGACACGTATCAGCCTACTAGTTAAGGTGTTTGATGAAATGCCCCAAAGGGGATTTCGATTTAATTTTTGGAAAGTGTTTGGATGAAAATTTGTGTTTTTGTGTGGCTTATAGTTTTCTGTTGGACTGAGCACGATTGCACCCGTGTCCGTGTCTAAAATTGGACACGTATGCACTGCACAAGGCTGTGCGCAGCTCCCCTGCTGCACAAGCCCCAGTAGGACACGATACGACTTATTATGACACGATTCTTGGTGGACACCTAGGGGCATTGACTGACACCACGTGTGTCAAGTCTCATTTATCCCCGTGTCGTGTCGAGCGAGCACGAGCTCGTGCACCGATTTTCTACTACACGCGTACAGTCTGTTTTTGGGTTCTGATACGGCTCGTTAAGTCTGGACACGACACACTAGGACCTAAAACAGGGTGACATGAACCTAGGTGGACATAGGCGAACCACCCTGCACAGGGATATGACCCAATTCGTGTTGTGTCAGGTGTACGACACGCGTGCACACATGCACGAGACTGTCCACTGTACTGTGTCCAGTTTGTGCTGTTTTGGGTTTATTCGATTGGACACGTCGTGTCACGTTGTGGTGGGACACGAATGACTTACTGGACACGTACACTAATGGTGTTTGCATTACCAACCAATAATTTCACATATTAGTTTGTTTTATGTATTATTTTCTAATTTATTCTAAAAACCTGATACATGTTGTATTCAGTATTTTTCCAGTTTTTTAATTTGGATTTTAGCATCCATTTTAGTTTAATTAATACTGTTAATTGCATGTTTAAGTCCCTAATGTTGTTCTCCTATAAGTAATCTACATGTATGTCAATTTTGGGTTGAATTGATTGTGTTTTGATTTCGAATGGGTGAATAAAAACTGTCAAGTTTGTTTAACATGAGAATGATATTATAAAATCTGATATTGAAGTTGGAATGCTATACCTAAGAGAAATTTAGGATTTATGAATGTCGATTTCACTGCTATGTAATATTGATTCACTGATTATGGGGATTCGAAAATCTAGGGACTGAAAACTGTTTTGAAGTTGAGCATTGAGTTGATTTTTAATCCAAAACTGAGTACATTGTGTATTGAATATGGGTTGGCTTGTGAAAACCAAGTTTTTCTTTATGTTAAAATCTGAGTTTTAGGTATAGGTAAACTGTCATTGGGTTCTGTCAAATCCAGGAACTGAATTGGGTTCCCTTTCTATATTTTCTGAAAACTGAACCTTATGTTGATTTCCTCTTATACACACACACACATTGATTTCCAGGTTCCTCACATCCTGTGACACTCTTCACCATTCACACACACACACACAGACATCTCTCACACACACATTCAATAGCACAAACACACACACACACACACACCTATAGCTAAGTTCCTGTGACACACACCCTAGTATACACATCTCTTGAACACACACATAACTCCTCTTTTTATCCCTCTTTACATTCTATATACCTAATGTATATTTATGCATATGATATATGTATATCTATATATATAGTATATGTTTGTATCTAGTATAGATGCTTGTGAATAGTATGTAAATATGCATCTATGTATTTATGTGAATGTATATATATATATATATATATATATATGTATGTCCGGAAAAAAAAAAAAAAAAAATGTATGTCCGGCGGGCCTAGCTCTAGTGGTTAGGAGGGTTGGCTCCCCTAGGGGTGGGCTGGGTTCGAGCCCTCCCTTCCACCCGGGGTGGCTGGGCGGCTTTGGCCGCGGCCCCGGGTGGCACCCGCTGCCTGACACCCCCCCTGGCCCCCCCTCCCCCCCGGGCTCCCCCCCACCCCCGGACCCCCCCCACCCCCCCCCCCCGGCCCCCCCCCCAAAAAATATATATATATATATATATATATATATATATTTTTTATTTTTGAATGTATATATATATATATATATATATATATATATATATATATATATATATATATATATATATGTACTTATAATGTGATGTATAAATATAGGTATAATATGGTTTCCTAATGTGTGTGTATTAGCATTGGACTATAGCCTATGGATGCAATGTGTGATGTTAGTATAGTCTAGTATAGTAGTGTTTTGACCAATATAGACTTGTTAGGACTTAGAATGATTGTTAAACCTACTTTAACATAACCTGGACTAGTTAGACCTAGAATGACTTTTTGACCTAGTTTAGACTTGTTAGACCTAGTTTAATCATAGTTGACCTAGTTTGACTTCTAGGGTTGACCAGAGTTGACCAAGAGTTGACTTTTGCCTAGATTGACCTAGATTCATGTAGAATGCATTGTAGTGCATCTTATTACCATTCTGGACTTGTTATGACTTGGGCTGTTCTAAATAGGAGCCAGACACCACTCCTCGGACAGTACTTTCATCTTAGACACTCAGATACCAGGCGAGTACATTCTCTGATCATTTTATATCATGTTTAGAATTATTTTTCTGCTTTAAATTACTTTACTTGATATTGTCACGTTGGTCACACGGATTAGTACTATATGGATCCCTTCTTGAGATTTTATCCCCTCAGGGAGCATCGTATACTACATGTTCTGTGCGTTTCACTTACATGGTGTATCACTATGCTTCACGGTTCATTGATCACTTGTGACATGTACTCTCATGATCACAGAGTCTTCCTTGAATCATCTCATTTATGGGCATTCCCAGAATCACCCATTTATGGGTTTACCATGTATCACCCCTTGTGGGCCTTTGCATGGAATCACAACATAACCTGGCTGGATCCGTGTGTATTGATTGGGGGTACGGGGGAGTAGAAGTAGACATGTGAATAATATCCAAGTAGTGTAGTTCCCAGAATCACTCCATAGTATAGTTCCTAGAATCTCCTATGCCATTCACATGTTTATATTGTACTCTGACTCAATAGCCACTGATAGTTCTCTATTTACAGTATATATATTTCTATTACAGCTTTCTCTATTACATCCTGTACTTTCTTTCAGTTCTTATATCTTACTTTACTGCATGATTATATTTTCTAACCTGCTATGATCTGTTGAGATGTATTGTACTCGCTCCTGTCCTGACTGGACCAGTTGAAAAAATTACAGAGGATGAGGAGGAGGCCTGTGTGGATACCTACTACAGGATAGCTCTAGATGACACCATTGATCCGGATTTCCAGCCGGATCCATTAGCTATAGAGACTGAGGCTCCCTAGTTTAGGTTTACTATTATTATCTTTTGGGATCTGGATTGTATATATTCTTTCATATTCCGTACTTAGGACTTGTATTCTGGATGTTTGCTGAGATGATATCTTAGACACTTAGACTCTTCTGATCTTCTGTATTTCATTTGAGTTTTATATCATATCGTACTTCTTCTTCCTTAGTTGTGATTGAGTTTACATTCTGCTATGTCATCCCCATTCGGGGAGTATAAACTATTTAGTCTTATACTGTTAGATGTATTGAGACCTAGGACAGCGTTCTACCGTCGACCCTGCGGCGTAGGCTGGGCGTTGTTACGTTCTTGTACCCTCACAGTGAGAGCGGGTCGTGACACGTTTTTAGTGGTGGCCCATGCAGGTCAAGATTAGAAATGTATTGGTATTCGAACTAGAATATCACTGCAGCCTGCAGTAGAATTAGGAATTTTTTGTATGTACTCAATCACATTAGGAAAAACTCTTTATCAGATTCCGTATATCTAAATTTTGCTGCTTATTGTCTTCCCTTGAATTTAAACTGTCCTCCCTTGATATTTTGACTAATTCTCAGCAAGTGTTTCTTTTGATCTGTCTCCAGGATGGTTGAGACGAGATCGCATCGCCAGGGCCAGAGGGACGCCGATAAGAGGTCTGCCACCTCTCATACTCAGAAGCCAGCCCCTGGTACCGCAGCCCCAGTCATGCTAGCTGGGGTAGGCATTTCACCTGCTTTCGGAGGAGCCCCTCCACCTATGAGGCATAAGCCGAGTCCGGTGATTCTGGATGCATTTTAGCAGCAGCAGCCACCTGCGGGGACAGTTGAAGTCGTTCAGCTGTTAGCCTTCTTCCGGCAGTACATGTAGGGTCAGCAGACCCAGCAGCAGAGGCACACAGCAGAGCTCACACGAGGCATTGAGCTGGCCGTGACTGCGGTAAAGAGAGTTGTAGCTCAGCCAGCGGCAGCCTCGCAGCCGTACCAGCCACGGGAGAAGGGCATCCAAGATTTTCAGAAGATGCACCTGAGAGACTTTCGAAGGACATAAGGGATCTTGTATACCGACGAGTGGATTGAGCACATGGAGGAGATATTCAGGTTGGCTGAGATCCCGATGAGGCTCTTGATTGAGGCAGCGGCCAGCATAGTACAAGATCTGGCCCGTACATGGTACCAGACCGACCCGAGGGTTGGTAATGCATGGCAGACATGGGCAGCATTCAAGAAGCTGTTCAAGAAGAAGTTCTTCCCGGACGCAGCACTGGGAGCCCTCGAGACTAAGTTCAAGGCCCTAATCCAGGGGAGCCAGTCTGTGGAGGAGTACACATGAGAGTTCTGCCGCCTGAGCAGATTTGTAGAGGGCTTGTCGGAGGCGACGAAGGCCGGAGGTTCCGGAAGAGCTTGGTAAAGGAAGTCAAGTCCTACGCCAAGAATGCCCGCAGTGCTACCTTTGAGGAGATCCTAGTAGACGCGTTAGCTGCTGGGGATGATCTTGAACTTAGGCTCAAGAGGGGACGATACTTCTAGGGAGGCAGCAGTAGCGGAGGACCGGCCAAGAGGCCGCACTTTCAGCAGCAGCAGCAGCAGCAGAGGTTTCAGCCGCAACCGTTTTAGCAGCCGAGGCATCAGCCAGTGCAGTATCAGTAGCAGAGGGTGTACCAGCAGGCACCGAGACAGCAGGCCACCACCTGTGCTTATTGCAAGAAGCCAGGGCACGGGTGGGGCGAGTATAGGAAGAGACTGGGCAAGTGCCTAGTATGTGGTTCAGCAGACCATCAGATGAGGGAGTGTACCTTGACCACGGGACGAGCAGCTCAGAAAGCAGCAGTCAGAGCTCCAGCAGGACAGCAGAGGGGACCAGCCTTGCCGACACAGCAGTAGAGATTTGTTCAACATCAGCAGCAGGCCAGGGAGGCCAGCAGGGGCGAGCTTTCGCCATGGTGACTGAGGATACGAAGGCGATAGGAGAGCTGATCGCAGGTTCGGTTCTTCTCGACTACAGACCGGCTTTTGTATTATTCGATTCCGGTGCTTCGCATAGTTTCATATCAGTATCATTTACGATTAGACACGGTATCATAGATGAATCGTTGCCTAAGACTTACAAGATCACGACCGGGGGTGGAATTATCCTCGTGAGTGATGTTTGTAGGGGTCGGAGTGTTGTTTTGGGAGGCCGTGAGTTGGAGGTAAGCCTGCTAGTAATGCCATTGCCGAACTACGATATAGTACTCCGTATGGATTGGTTGAGCAGGCACCGTGCTGTAGGTCCTAAAAAATCAAGTTGTATCAATCAACAAAATCAAGAAATCAAGATATACATCATCTTGTTGAATTGCGCAGACAATAGATTGCGCAACCATCCGATTGCGCATTCTAATTTGCGCACACAACCGATTGCGCAAGCTGACGTGGCAGAAGTCATCATTACTAAATCAAATCAAATCTTTTCTGACAACTGACAGCACGGATAACAAGGAGTCTGTTCGTTTCCTGCGCTGCATAGTGCTCGAGGGCGGCTGACAGCTGGCAGCGCAAACCAATCCTGCGCAGTTTGAGTTTGCGCAAACCATGTATGCGCAATTCAACTCTGCGCACTCCATCAAACGTAACTGTTAAGTTACACGTGGCATTCATGCCATCGATTGGTCATTACATGGCAACTGTTTATGCACGATCATGCGCATTTCTATCAAATCATGCCATGTGTCCATGATAGTCGGCCCACGATCCAGTAACTATCTGCGCAAATTAATGTTGTGCAAACCAATGCTGCGCAAATCATCATGCGCAGTCCAAAATAACTGAAAGTTAGTTATTTCTAGAACTCTATAAATAGAGTTTCAAGTCTTCATTCAAAGAGCAGAGATCAGAGATCATATATCAAGATCAGAAATCAGAAATCAGAGAGTCCAGGAGTTCTTGCCAAAGTGCTGCTGCATTCTTCCGAGACTTTTGTCTTCAACTTCAGAGGCTTTTGCCTTCAGTTTCCAGAGTTGTTTTCAACTTCAAAGGCTTCGTCTTTACAGTTCACATCGTCCAAGGGATAAAGCAATCGTCATCGAGATTGGATTCTTACAGTTGTAATTTTCCCAGAATTCTTGTAATCTTTATTACAGTTTGTATCAATAAAGTTCTATACTTTTGTTTTTGCAAACAAAATGGCGACTCTGCTGGGGACAACTTTCTCCTCCGACGAGGAAGTAGCAACTCAATGTGACGTAGCGTCTATCGGGAAGACGCAGAAGACCCTGGTTGTCAAGGTCAACCAGACAGCCTACGAGGCAATGCTCAACTCCAAGACCATTCCCCGTACTGCAGCCACTTCTGCCAAGAGCAAAGTGCGCTCAGTTTGGGTCTCCAAGACTGCTGCACAATCTGGCAGTTTTGCCACCAAAGGTGCTGCACACTCTGTTGCACAATCTGCTGGCCAGTCTGCTGCGCAAACTGCTGTGTCAACTGCTGCACAGTCTGTCTCAGCAACTGCTGCACAATCTGTTGTAGTCAATGCTGCGCAATCTGTTGCAAAAGTTGCACAAGCTACTTCATATGCTGCCTTGTCAAAACAGAAGACTCCTATGACTCTGGCGCAATTGGCAGTAGCTTTTCCTGCGCAAAATAGCATTCCAGCAACCAAAGTGCATCCTAAGCACTCTAAAGCAAGGACTCCTACTTCTGTGGCCAGAACCAATGTACCCTCCACTCATGCGCAAATCACTTCTGCGCAAACCAAGAGAAACAGCCCTTTGGCTAGACTCTCTCCTTCTCATAATCAAGAGAAAATATCTGATTCTCCTCTTAAACATCCTGCTGTTCTAGTACAATCTACTGGGGGTAGTCCTTTGGCTATTCCTCCTCCTTCTCAGATCAAAGGAAAAGGCCCGTTGGTCTTTTCTCAAACTTCCTTGTCTCATGACTTGGAAGACAACAGAGGGAAATGCTCTTTAGTTATCCCTTCTTCTCAGAACAAAGGAAAAGGCCCTTTGGTCTTTTCTCAGTCTTCTTCAGTCTTTACTGAAGCAGATCAAATTGAACGTGTTTCAACACCCGTCAGCACAAGATCTCCTACAAACAAAGATTCTTCTTACCTTCATAACAAAGGAACTTGCACTGATCAAAAAGGTATTCTGCCTACCCCAGTAGCAGAATTCCAAGACCTTCCAACTTTCAAAATATCCCGTTCCAAACAAGGAAAACTGTTGGTGTCTCAAACAGAAACCCCTGGGAGTGAATTTGCAGACCTACGAACATATCTTAACAGGACAACTTCGGCAAAACGTAAACAGCCAATGCCGAAGGTCAAGCCTCAAAGACAAATCTCCAGGAACATAAATTCTGATACATATGCCAATGAGATGAGTACTTCCTTGTATACACAGGGGACAAAACATTTGAAGAATCGAAACCATGTTCCAAATATTGTTAAAGAACACATTCCTCGAACTTTTCCCCGTCCCGGCATGGTTTCTGATCTTCGAGAACATCTCAGACAAAAACGGGATAATGTCTCAACTCCTTCAAATCAACCATCTGATCATCATTGCAATCATAAAGTCATCATCCAATGTTGTTGTCAAACAACAAAGCGATCTATCTTCGATCGTCTGACTTTTGCTAAAACAGAACCAATGTCAGAAGAAGACGAAGTGTTGTACGCTTCTGTCAATATGGCTTCCCGAGACACCGGGGGTAGAAAGTGCTCCAAACATGGTAAGCCTCGCAGACCAAGCCAACGATATTTGGATTTACTCCAAGAATCCTCTGAAGGAGTATTTCAACATACTCGTTCCCACAGCCGAGACACAATCGGTCAAAGGAATCTTCTCCAAGATCCTTCAGCTTATCTTCCTACTTTTCAGTCAGGAGACGAATCTTTCTCTGATTATGATGCATATAGTGAAAGCTCTGAACAAACAGTTTCGTCTACTGTGCCTAGAGAAGTGACGGCATATGTTGTTACTGATGATCCAGATGCTTCAACTTCTGTAAACCAAGAACAGCGGATTGTTGCACTGGAGGACAAATTGAAAACCATGGCTGAAATGGTCGCCAGTATGCATTCTATCATTATGGCACAACATGCTACCCCACCAACTGTACCGGCTGCTATAAACCCTGAAATCATAGCTTCATCGGTGCCTGTCAATACTGGGCTGGGGGTAGTACCTCCTCAGATGCCTCCTGTGCAAGTACAAGTTCAAACTACACCCAGTCAATCAGGTGCTGGGGGTAGTGCTTATAATGCTGTCCCTCCTCCTACCATGGCTCCTTCCTCTTCATCTGAAGATGCTAATGAAGCAGTCAAGCTTTTACGAACTCAGTTTGAAGCTTTCAAAGAAAAAGACAACCTGCAAAGGTTGGGAATCAAACAGCCATATCCCGTCGAATGGAAAGAAGTTCCATTTCCTCCCAAATACAAGATTCCAACAATCGCTCTCTTTGATGGTAGTACCTCACCAAGTCAATTCATCAATCACTTTGAGGTAATGACTGTTCAACTTCAACCAAACGACGCTCTTCTTACCAGAGTGTTCGTCGGTTGTTTAGCCGGCGTAGCATATGACTGGTACAGAAGTCTGCCCGATGGTTGTATCACTTCTTTCTCAGGTCTCAAGCAAATCTTTCTAGAACGATTCTATGAGGGATTCAATGACATGACTATGTCAGCCCTAAATAAAATCAAACAGAAACATAACGAGACTGCAGAGAGTTTCATTGAACGTTTTCGTCGAGAAGCCCTAAAAATGCCTCCAGGAACTCCTGCTGCTGTTACCATAGATACTTGTAAGGCAAATCTCTTGCCTATTATCAGTATGTGGACAGGCTCAACTCAGTTTCAAGACTGGCCATCCTTCATTGTTAATGCCAAAGCAGCTGAAGTAAGTGCTGATAAATTTAAACAGTTGGGGGTACAAATGTCTAACCCCGATCGGGATGAACATCAAGCGTCAGGCAGTGGTAATCGCCAAAACAACTGCAAGAACAAAGAGACTCTGAACATTAATCTGAAAAGCAAAGAGTCTTTGGCTGTCAACGTAGCTCAGCCTACGTCCACTTCCACTCCTTCTGCACCACAACCGAGGGAACCTCGTCCTAAGGTAGAGTATTCTTTTGACGAGAATGACACGGCAAGTATCTTCGATTGTTTACTCAAAAGCAATAAGATCCAGCTCCCAGACCCAAAGAAACCTGATGAAGTCGGTAAGACCGATCATCCTAAGTACTGTGTTTACCACCGATTCATTAGACATCCTACTAGAGCATGTTATGTGCTCAAGGGCAAGATTCAAGAGCTTGTTAATGCTGGAGTTGTTACTCTGCAACAAGATGAAAAGACTGTCACTGCCAATATGGTTTCAGTTCAGTTCGGTAACTTTCTCCCGCAGATGATACAGCATGGTGTCATTCCTATTCCGAAAACTACTCTTGAGATTGAAAATATTCCTTCTCCACCAAATGAAGGTCTCGTTCCTTTGTCTCTAGACAATGGCGAGGTTATGTGGATTCACCCCGATCTTACTTCAGAGTTCGAGGATTCTTCTTCTTCCAAGAAGAAAAGTCGTTCCAAAGGCAAGACGAAGATTTGCAACATGGTATCTTTTGATCCCATAGTTGACGAAGAAATTCTATTAGGCACCAGATCAGGAAAGCCCTATTTGAAGGATTACCCTGAAACTCAAGAGAATCTTGCTTCTTCTTCTGAACCTACCTCAGCACAACCTGCTCTAGCTGAAGAGAATCCTGCTGCACCTTCACCAATTGTGATTCCTATTCCTCCTAAGCCAGTGACTGCTGATAAAGGCAAACAACAAATCCGCTTTGACAAACCTTTGAAGAAATCGTCTCCTACAGGACTCGAGAAGCCTTACAACTTCGATATATTGGCTCAATTAGCCAATACCCCAGCAAAGTTGTCTATCTTTGAACTTTTGCGTCTTTCCAAAGAGACTCGAGAAACCCTCAGCGAAGCTCTTATGCAAGCAGAAGCTTGTCTAACCTTTCTCAAAAAGCCCGAAGCAGAATCAGTCTCTTGTAATAGTGTTCAGGAATTCATTCCGAACATAACTTTTACGCAAGATGACATGCTGATGGAAGACAACAGGCATGACCGTCCTCTTTACTATACAGGATATGTCGATTCGATGAAAGTCGATCGTATTCTGATAGATCCAGGGTCTGCTCTTAGTATCATGCCGAAGACAATGCTCGATGCTTTGAAAATTCCTGTGCATAGTCTCTCCACTACAATCACTACCATCCTTGGATTCAATCAAGGAAAGAGTGAACCTTTGGGCAAGATTCGCCTAAAACTTTAAATTGGCAATCTTCGCACAAAAGTTACATTCTACATTATTGACAATTTTGGTTGTTCTTACAACGCTCTATTGGGGAGACCATTCTTACACGAGCACAATGTTGTTCCATCAACCCTTCATCAATGTTTCAAATATGTTGATGACAAAGGCGTAGTTCGTAAGGAGGTTGCGGATCTTTATCCCTTCAAAGGTGTTGAAGCATACTGCAACGACGCTCGGATGTATAAGGATGAATTCATGAAAATCGTGTTAGCATTAGACACTGAAGAAGAACAAGAAGCGACGCCTAAAGACACTCTAATCATACCCGTCAAAGGGCGAGTTTCTCATCCTCAATCTTCCAAGCCACTGGCTATTCACTTATCAGCCCAAAAGAAGTTAATTGATGCTGATCAAGATCAAAGGGAGCTCACCTCTTCTGAGCCACTTGTTATCGATTTACGTCGTAACAAGGACAAAAAGCAGCTCACTTCTTCTGAGCCAATTGTTGTTGATCTCATTCGCAACAAAGAAAAAAAGGAGCTCACTTCCTCTGAGCCACTTGTTATCGACCTCCGTCGTAACAAACCGCCTCCACGTTCTTCTTCTCCCCCTCTTGTAATTAATCTGACTAAGCCTGCTAAGGCCAAAGGTCCTGTTGTAAATACTGATGTACAAATCAATGAAAAAGCACCTACTTTCCAGTATACTGATGTTATTTATCATACTAAATACTATTTAGATATGTTAGATAGCTTCCAATCAATTACAATGGGAGTTGTGCAATCTCTTCATACAGAGGTCTTACTCGAACACTCAGATGATTCATACTTTGTTGTCTCTTCTCGAAAGAGAGGCGAAAGTCCAATAATTTTTATTAAAGGACCAGAACAAAAATTCAGTTATACGGATGACAGTAAACTTAACGACACGGGGCGTATCCAACTCCATCGTTATAGTCAACAATCAAAAGACATCATTCGGAAAATGGGTTATGATTTCAAAAGTGGCTTCAATTACGGTAAGGGTAGACGAACTCCTATTCGTACAACTGTTCCGAAAGGAAAGTCAGACATGTACTATAGCAGGACTAAGAGAGGTCTCGGATATGCTTCTCCTCCATTGTTATCCCCAGCAGTCTCCGACTCCGACAGTGAAGAACGCTCTAACTCATCTGATTCCAGATCTTGGGATTCTGATACTAGCATTGGTGAAGTCCATAGGTTGGTCGTATCATCTAACATGGTCTCCGTTGAACTTCCAGAAGACTATGACGAGAATGTGGAAGAAAATCCTGAAACAGATCCTTGGGCTCAGCATATGGACAATCAATGGGTACTTCGCTTTGAACAACGTGAACCCCCTACTGAAGATCAACTACTTCAAATTGATGTAGGAGAAAGAGATTCACCTCGGCCAATTTTTATTAGCAAAAATCTTCCAGAAACAGACAAGGAAGAGTTGATTCTTCTTATTAAAGAATATATTGATATCTTTGCTTGGAGTTATGAAGACATGCCGGGTTTAGATCCCAAGATTGCTACACATAAATTGAACATTTTGCCTAATGCAAAACCTGTTAAGCAACAACAGCGACGCTTCAAACCAGAAATGATGGACGCGATCGATGATGAAGTCAAAAAGCTCATTGCTTGTGGCTTCATTCGAGAAGAACAACATCCTGATTGGGTAGCCAATGTCGTCCCAGTTCTGAAGAAAACTGGCAAAGTTCGAGTCTGTATTGACTTCCGGGATCTTAATGAAGCATGTCCAAAAGATGAATTTCCTCTTCCTATTACGGACGTCATGATCGACAATACTTGTGGGTTCGAACGAATATCTTTTATGGATGGATTCTCTGGATACAATCAAATCAAGATGCATCCTGAAGATGAAAAGCATACTTCTTTCCGTACTCCTCGTGGTGTTTATTGCTATACGGTGATGCCATTTGGTCTTAAGAATGCTGGTGCAACTTACCAACGTGCTATGAGTACTATTTTTAAAGATCATCTTCGCAAAACTGTTGAATGCTATGTTGACGATATTGCTGTCAAAAGTCGTCTAAAGGAAGATCACCTCCAAGACCTGAGAACTATCTTCAATCTCATGCGCCAACATCAACTCAAAATAAATCCCACCAAGTCGTTCTTGGGTGTCTCTAGTGGCAAATTTCTCGGCTTCGTCATTACCTCTAAGGGTATACACGTAGATCCCGAGAAGATCAAAGCCATTCAAGAGATGCGTCCTCCACACAACTTAAAAGAGCTACGAGGATTCCAAGGTCGACTTGCATACATCAGGCGATTCATTTCGAACTTGTCTGGACGTTGCAGACCATTCACTCAACTAATGAAGAAAGGTGTATCTTTCGTTTGGACTGAAGAATGTCAACAAGCATTCGATGATATCAAGCGATATCTCATGAACCCACCAGTCTTGGTGCCACCTATTTCTGGTATTCCGTTCTTAATGTATGTCCGTGCTATGGATCATTCATTGGGTGCTTTACTTGCCCAAAAGAACAAAGAAGGTCACGAACAGGCCATTTATTATCTTAGCCGTACTATGATTGGTGCTGAACACCGTTATAGTCCAGTCGAAAAAGAATGCTTGGCTCTCATGTTTGCTGTACAAAAGACGAGGCATTATATCATTGGTCAAACTATTCATGTTATATCTCGAGTTAACCCTCTCCGGGTACTTATGAAGAAACCAAGTACACTTAATTCTCGGTTGGCTACATGGGCAATCCTGCTAGCTCAATATGACATGGTGTATGTTCCACAAAAGTCTGTCAAAGGTCAAGCGCTGGCGGACTTTTTAGCGGCTCATCCTGTACCTGAGACATCTAAGCTCTATGACGAAATTCCAGACGAAACATTGGAAGTCAACATGATCTCCGAAGAATTTCCAACCTGGCGTTTATTCTTTGATGGTGCATCAAGGATTGGACCAAATGGTGCTGTTGTGGCAGGTGTTGGAGTGGTCCTCGTTTCTCCAGACGGATCAACTATCCAAAGAGCCTACTCTTTAGATGAACCTTGTTCTAACAATGTAGCAGAGTATAATGCTCTACTTATTGGCCTTCAGTTAGCTAAACAACTGAACGTTGAATATCTTGAAGTATACGGTGATTCTAAACTGGTTGTTAATCAGGTTAGAGGAACCTATGAAGTCCGTCATCAAGACCTAGTACCTTATCATGAGGCGGCAATCAACTTAGCTATATCATTCAAAGCTTTCTTCATTGACTATGTGCGGCGGGCTTGCAATACTGAAGCAGACGCTTTAGCCAATCTTGCAGCTGTCTTAGCTATCCCTATTAAAAGACAGCAGGTAGTGGTTATCTCCAACCGAGAACTGTTCTGTATTGAAAATAATCGTAATATTAAATTCAGCAATTTTGCTGAAGTTAATGTTATCGATGATGACTGGAGAACTCCTTTTATCGACTTCGTGGTACATGACATACTCCCCGAAGATCCTAAGGAGGCTACAAGCGTTCGTCGACGATCTCTCCGATTCTATTATAATCAAACTACTAAAACTCTCTATCGGCGAACTTATGACGGTCTTCTTTTACGCTGTCTCGCTGGTGATGAAGCTAAGCAAGTACTGCGTGAAGCTCATGACGGTGTATGTGGAGCACATCAGCCTGGTCCTAAGCTACAGGACCGCATTAGACGCATGGGTTACTACTGGCCCTCTATGGTATCGGATGCCATTGAGTATGCAAGGAAATGTCGAGCCTGTCAAATCCATGCAGACTTTATTCATCAACCATCAGAATTTTTACACCCGACGGCTGCTTCTTGGCCTTTTGAAGCTTGGGGTATGGATATCATAGGGCCCATTAATCCTCCTTCTTCTAGAGGACATCGGTTCATATTGGCGATAACGGACTATTTCTCCAAGTGGGCTGAAGCTATACCACTGACTGAGGTTAAGACTAGCAGTGTCATCAACTTCGTTAAACACGACGTCATCTATAGATTTGGTGTACCCCGAAGAATCATTCATGACAATGGACCTCAGTTCATCAGTCAGAAGTTCACTAGATTCTGCGATGATCATCGGATTGATAATGTTGCTTCAACAGCATACAATCCTGCCGCTAATGGTTTAGCTGAAGCTTTTAACAAAACCATCATTAAACTCCTCAAGAAGTTTGTTTCCACTAACAAACGGAACTAGAGCGAGAAACTTGGCGAATGTCTTTGGGCCTATCGAACTACAGTCCGTAATCCAACAGGCTTTACACCTTTCTCTTTAGTGTATGGCTGTGAAGCCGTTCTTCCTTTAGAGCTGCAAATTCCTTCTTTAAGGATTGCCGTCGCTAACGAGCTTACTACAGAGAACAACGATCTTCTTCGACTTCAAGAGTTAGAAGCGTTAGATGAGAAGCGATTAATGGCTCAACAGCATATTGAGCTATATCAAGCCCGCATCTCAAAGACTTTCAATCGCAAAGTTAAAGTCAGAGCATTTCAGCAAGGAGAACTTGTTCTAGCAGTCAGACGTCCTATGACTATGACTCACATGAGCAAAGGGAAATTCGATACGAAATGGGAAGGTCCCTATGTTGTAAGCAAAGTCTTCTCAAATGGAGCCTATCAACTTTCAGAGCTCGATGGTCGAATTGCCATGATGCCTATCAATGGCAAATTTCTCAAGAAGTATTATGTATAAATGTAAATGCTTGTAAAATTGTCAAACAGAATCAAGTTCATAAATAAAATGCAAATTTTATTTCATTAGATGATAGTACATAATGTTAAAGGTCACTATCATCTTTTTCTACATTGGGATGAGGCCCACTGCCGTCCTTCTCGAAGACATGATCAGCAAAAGAGCTAAGAACCTCCTTACTGGAACCCACGAGGAATTTGCAGGCGTCCATCCTCATGGCTTCTTCTTCTTCAGTCCTTCCTGGTTCGAGCAGGAAGTCCAAGATATCCCGTGGCGGCTGGGGTGCAGACGGACCTTCGCCCGCTTTTGCCTCCTTCGGTTGGATTGGATCGGTAGGGCGCTCTTCAGTGCCCTTCTCAACCTTCGGGGCAACCTCGGCTTTCTTAGATGCTTCTCCGGACGACATTTTTATGTTGAAGAGCAGAAGTGTTCATTTCTGTCAGATTTCTGCTATATTTATAGGCAGAAGTTCCTCAAATAAGGAAGCGACGGTTCATCCGTTCATTTATCACATTCATCAGACGGTTCATTCGTTCATTAAAGCCCGACGGTTCATCCGTTCATTTATCATATTCGTTTGACGGTTCATCCGTTCATTTATCACATTCATCAGACGGTTCATCCGTTCATTAAGGCCCGATGGTTCATCCGTTCATTTATCATATTCATTTGACGGTTTACCCGTTCATTGTCATCCATCATTTGACAGTTTACCTGTTCATTCATTTCACATACATTGACGATTCATCATCGTTTATTATCTATATCAGCAACTGGTTGTTTTCAACTAAGTTGTCAAGTCGAAATAATAATATTCAATATATTCTGCCACGTCCATATTACCTCTGAGCAGATATAATGAATATAATTATTTTCTTTAAAATCATCAGGAAATATATCATGTCTTGCACCTCTGAATATATTTTCTATATCTAAATAAGATATGCAATAAATAATGGAGCCACAACAAAATGTCTTTTATATCAAAATACGGGACATTACAAAAGTGTAGCTATAGCAATAAAACACAATAAAAATCAAGAAGGAGGGACAATCAGATTGTCAATCTACTGCTTCAATGTCCGCAGCTCTTCTTCATGTGTTGATTCTACTATCTTTCTTGCTTCCTCCATCCCATTTTCTTCATCAAAGATGGGCATATCCACTGTCCTGCGGGTAATTTCAGCACTATGAGTCTCGTCATACTCATTTTTCTCCTGAATTAGGACATTGAGTTGTTCAATCATAAGTCGTTGATTGGCAGTTTCTTCTTCAAATTCCTTCTGAAGGCGAATAATTTCCGCTTTCAATCCAGCAAGCCTCTGTCCTTTGTTCTCAGCTGCCAAAGTAACTGATTCTATCTTTGAGTTGAATTCAGCTGACTTTACAGAATGAGCTTCTAAAAGGTTCTGAAGGTTTATTCTTTCTATATCAGCTTCTTGGGCTAGTCGCTCATATTCAGCTTGCACCAGAGAGTCTATATTCTTCTTCTTGAGTTCTTTATATTTCCTTATGGATACTTCCAACTCATCTAATATATGTTCAAGAAGAATGGCTTGGGCTTCATCTCCTTGGCCTCTTATGGCTTTTATCAAGAAAGAAGTGGGCTTCCTAACCATAATGAAGTTAGCTCCTTCCTTCTCTATCATTTTATGGACAAGAGATCCCAATGACTCAAAGAAACATCTGGTAAAAGATTGGACAACTTGTTGATTGATGGCTATGGTTCCAGGAGTCGAAGCTACCCCTGTTGAGGATGGAGTATTCGGTTGCTCAAACCTTTGCTGCTGAATGATGGGCTCTTTAAATAAAGGAGCCAAAGTAGAGCTGGTTGCTCCTCCTGTTTGTTCTTCTGTAAAAAGTAAAATTATTATTTTACTAATTTGCCAATAAACAAAAAGATCAAATAAAAATAGTCTTACCTTGATTTGATCTAACAACAACTGCATCTTCTGCCGGAATAGACTCCCGTTGAACGGAAGTAGCTTCAATTGCGACAGCTTGGCTGCTGCCCGCTTCAGAGCCGCAAGATAAGTGATGGCTATTACTAACAACTACCGTTGGAATAGACACCATAGCCAGGTCCCTCGGAGGTGTTGGTAGAGTATCAAGATCTGCAAGAACTACAAATGAAGATATTATATATCAATCTATTTTAAAGAAAGAAGATTGCTAAATCTCGTTTTATACCTTGGGGTTCGGTGGTGGGATTTTCTTTCGGAACGTCTTCACCGGCCGCTTCTTCAGGAGATATTTCTATCTTGACGTCTTCATCAGGATTAACAACCTTTTCTGCGAGCGCCTCCACTTCAATATCCTTTTTAGGATTTGAAGCATCATCGGCGGTATCAAGAGATATGTGTTCTTCGTTGTTCCCTTCAGGATCCTGTATATACTCATCAACATTTCCAGATGACGAGCTTTCTTCATCCTCTTCTTCTTCCTCTTGTGCTGCATTCCCACTGTCGGTTGCAGTCTGATCTTCTTGCAAGCTATAACTGCAATCGACCAAAGCTGCTATCATTTTATGCTCTTCTTCTTCACGAAGAGTCTTAGGAGTAGGAGGAAGCTGAGTTGTTTTCGCGACGGGTGAAAGAGGTCGTGTAATATTTTGCTCATCCTCAATGATGTTTTCTCTGAATGTTTCAACTTCAGTTCTGGGGTCGAGATCTCCCCTCTGTTCAGTTTCTTCAAGGGTTTTACTCCCTGATTCAGAAATAGGTGTAGGAGATGATATTATAAATCCTGCTGCAGCATCTACTGAAGTCAGGAGTTGCTTAGAAGAAGAGGCTTCTAAATTTCTTCTGGTGACCAATTTCTTCTTTCTGTGTAGAGGTCTGTCGGGACTCTCTACATTTATTGGTGCTATTTGCTTCTGTACAGAAGTTGGTGTAGTAGCAACTTCTTGATTTGTCTCGGCTAGCTGCCGAGATTGGGATCTTGTAGTCACTTTATCAGAAGAATGCTCCAAGACCAATTTCTTCTTTGCTGCAGGAGCAGGAGGCTCCTCTCTTCTTCTTTTCTTGGCAGGAGATTTTTCCACTCTTAGAGAGATCCGCATTGCTGCGTTTATCTCTTGTTGGAACATTATTTCTCTTGAAGTTTCTAGGGGTTCATCCGCCGGCTCGTTTGCCTCATTATTGGCAGGGATTGATAAATCTATCCTCCCTTTCCTCAATCTTATCGCAGAAGCAAAACTATCGGCGAGATTAAAGTTCTCGGCAAAAGTATTTGCAGATGTGTAAAATACCGAGTATGTAAAGAGCATCCGAGGCCCTTGAGGAGTGCTCTTTGGTGGCATCGAGAAGGTAGCCTTTGTGTCACGGGCATTGTAGTAGGCCCAAGCTCGGGCCCCGTCAATCAAGAAACCCTTGCCCTGAAGGCAGGTGATTGCATTCCCTACGTGGAACTGATCATACCCAAATTGTCTAGCAAAACGGCTAGGGAGGTATGGTTCCAAAAAGCATTCTTCTTCAAAGCGGTATACTAAGTGAGATGGTCGAATTGTCTTCAACCATTCAAAGGCCACACGGTTTAAGGGCTGCAGTTTTGAATCTACCATGTTCGGTGGCATCTGGTCATGACCGGCCGGGAGAGGGGCGCAACAGAAGTTCCATCCTCTGTTCAAATTTAAAACAAATCTGCACTCACTCAGAGAGGTGTACTTCCATTTACCCTGAGAATATCTGCGCAAGAAGCTGCCATCTACTGGTCCCATACCAGGGTCCATTAAAGTTGGATAGTGGAGGAGTAACCATCCAAAGAGATAAGTGTACGGCATTTCGAGACGGGGGAATTCTTTCTCTCCCTTTGCCTTCAGCATCGAGTCAACATACAAGCGAAGACTCGCGTTCAATCTGCAGGTCATTGCCGATAACAAGTCAACCTTATAACCGAAGACTAGCTTGACGGCAGCAAAAAGTACACCGCGATGAAAACGGTCCACTGCACTAGATCCCGGGACCACGAATCGTCTGAGCCAGTGTGTCAGAAACCCTGCTAACTGGGCTTCTTTGGACATGGGTCTGTAACCCATTCTCAAAAAACTCTCCAAAATGTCACCTTTCTTTAAAGGTGGATATTGATAATCATCCTTCATTTCCTTATCATAATGTTTACTTTCTTCCATCATCTTCATGACTTCCGTGTTAATTAAGGGTTTGAAAAAATGAGGGTAACATTTGTCATTTTCCTTGGTTTTCTTCTATTCAATATGATTTAAGAACAAATATGGCAACCACTTCGAAGAATAGCAAGTGTTGGCCGTAGCACTCTTATAGTACAAAGAGCAAATTTTGTAATGGCATAGCAGTTCTTCAAACACTGCTATCATTTCTGCATTTTCTTTTCTGAGTTTCTCTAAATCGTCATTTGTGGGAACAAACTCCTCATATGGAGCATCCGCCATGGGCAAGTATGAGATGTACTTCATCTCGTGGAGTGCAAACCCCATCTCTCCACCCGGGGTCATGAAGGTTCCTGTTCTGTAATTGTATCGCTCAGCCAAGGCCAAAAACATTTGAGGGTTAGGAGCAAACCCGTATACAGTGGCATGCACTGCTTGAAACAGGTTAATTTGTTGAAGTTTATCTTGGAAGGTTGTCAGAACCCAATTTGCAATGCAATTCCATCATTTGTAATCTGGATTCACTAATCCAATCATTCTGATATCCTGTTCAGGGTATCTTCCTTCTTCCTTCGCAAATTCATTTACGAATATAGGGGTTCTGACGGGCATCAGCATAGAGGAGTTTTCCGGTGGGATGCAGCTGGGTCTTAAACCTCTCAACATAATACTGTATCTGTCAGAAGAGCTGTAAAACATATCTTTCCCGTTAACCTTCTTTACAAAGATCTTCCCTGCACGAGCATCCTGGAGAAGGATGATGTTCCAATCCATTTTCCTTGGGTAGCTCGCATGAGCATACCGTGACAAAGGAAGGCATCGAGCAATTTTAGGAATGAAGAATGATCTGTCTTCCCGGTGGACTACCATCTCCTCCATCATTGGCCTAGGCTGGGAGACTTTTTCAAAGGCGTCACCAAACAAGAATAAGGGTTTCTTGTGGATAACAGCATCTGCTGATTCTAGAGGCTGTCCATTCATCAGACACATTAAAGTTTCGTTGTCCTGAGAAATCAATATTGCCTGACGAGAAGTCGGCAGATCGTACTGAGGATAATGGACGTGAGACAAATCTTCTTTATATTCAGATTCAGACAAAGTTCCCACAAAATGTTCATAGTTTGGATCTTCATTGGTTTCAACTGCATCAAAAACAGATGAAGATCAGTACAAGTCAAAAATTCTATTTTTCAGACAAGCAAAACAGAAGAGTACACAATCCTCAGATTGCGCTAACATGGATTGCGCAACATTAGTTTGCGCAAACCAATCGATTGCGCTGACATTCAGCGCAAACCAATCGATTGCGCTGACATTCAGCGCAAATCAATCGATTGCGCTGACTTTCTGTCAGCACAATTCGATAGATTGTGCAGGATTACAGTCTTCATAAAAATGAAGACTGACTGTTTATGCAACCAAAAACCCTAAAAAGGGTGGCGCAAGTTGAACTCATCTCTAAAAAGAAATGAGTTTCGAAGATCGAAGGAAGTCAAAACACCCTAAAAAGGGGTTTCGATCGGTTTTACTACCTATCAAAGCAGGGTGCGCAGACTCATGTCGAGATGCTCGCCGAGCAACTCTGTCAGAGGATTCGGCCGGAGCTTTTCCTTTCGCAGCGGTGGTGGCGGCAACATTAGATCGTCGGGGCGCCATGGAAGTTGTCGGAGAAAGAAGACAGAAAGGGTTCGGGGATTTTTCCTTCAAAAGCACAAAGGAGACAAAGTAAAAAAATGAAATGAAGAAGTGGGCTATTTATAGCCTTTGAAATACGAAACGGCTGCCTTGGACTGCGCCTAAGATCGGGGAATACTTCGCTTTGCGCAGACAGCTCATCAACATGCGCAACTTGGTTCAATATTCAAAAATTCAAAGTATTTCGAAATTTTAAATCAAATCAACTTTCGAAAACTTTGAAGGGGGTCTTGTAGGTCCTAAAAAATCAAGTTGTATCAATCAACAAAATTAAGAAATCAAGATATACATCATCTTGTTGAATTGCGCAGACAACAGATTGCGCAGCCATCCGATTGCGCATTCTAATTTGCGCACACAACCGATTGCGCAAGCTGACGTGGCAGAAGTCATCATTACTAAATCAAATCAAATCTTTTCTGACAACTGACAGCGCGGATAACAAGGAGTCTGTTCGTTTCCTGCGCCGCACAGTGCTCGAGGGCGGCTGACAGCTGGCAGCGCAAACCAATCCTGCGCAGTTTGAGTTTGCGCAAACCATGTATGCGCAATTCAACTCTGCGCACTCCATCAAACGTAACTGTTAAGTTACACGTGGCATTCATGCCATCGATTGGTCATTACATGGCAACTGTTTATGCACGATCATGCGCATTTCTATCAAATCATGCCATGTGTCCATGATAGTCGGCCCACGATCCAGTAACTATCTGCACAAATCAATGTTGCGCAAACCAATGCTGCACAAATCATCATGCGCAGTCCAAAATAACTGAAAGTTAGTTATTTCCAGAACTCTATAAATAGAGTTTCAAGTCTTCATTCAAAGAGCAGAGATCAGAGATCAGATATCAAGATCAGAAATCAGAAATCAGAGAGTCCAGGAGTTCTTGCCAAAGTGCTGCTGCATTCTTTCGAGACTTTTGTCTTCAACTTCAGAGGCTTTTGCCTTCAGTTTCCAGAGTTGTTTTCAACTTCAAAGGCTTCGTCTTTACAGTTCACATCGTCCAAGGGATAAAGCAATCGTCATCGAGATTGGATTCCTACAGTTGTAATTTTCCCAGAATTCTTGTAATCTTTATTACAGTTTGTATCAATAAAGTTCTATACTTTTGTTTTTGCAAACACGTGCCAGCATTGATTACAGAGGGGTAGAGTTTTTTTCAGAGTGCCGGGGGAGCCAGAGTTTGAGTACTCTAGACGTCAGACGGAGCAGAGCAGCGAAGTTTTCTGTGGATTCTCAGTTGAGGAGAAGACGATTTCACACCCCTTGATAGCAGAGTATATGCCATGTTTTTCTAGAGAAATTGCCTTGATTGCTACCAGACAGAGACATTGAGTTCTCGATAGACTTGGTTCCAGGAGCGGAACCCATCTCTCAGCACGTCTATTGAGTGAACAACAGTGAGTTGGTGGAGCTGAAGAAGCAAGTGGACGAGCTGCAGGACAAGGGCTTCATCCGTTCGAGTTCGTCGCCATGGGGTACACCAGTATTATTTGTGCCGAAGAAAGATGGGTCAGTACAGATGTGTATTGACTATAGGGCACTCAACAACCTCACGACCAAGAACAGATACCCACTACCGCGGATCGATGATCTTTTTGACCAGTTGAGCGAAGCTCGGGTGTTTTCCAAGATTGATCTGAGGTCAGGATATCACCAAGTGAAGGTAAAGTGGAAGGATATTCCCAAGACCGCTTTCAGGATGCGGTACTGGCAGTTTGAGTTTCTGGTTATGCCGTTTGGGCTAACCAATGCACCAGCAGTGTTTATGAACCTAATGAACAAAGTGTTCCACTAATACTTGGACAAGTTCATGGTGGTGTTCATTGATGATATCTTGGTGTATTCCAAGACTGAGGAGGAGCACGAGGAGCACTTGAGGATAGTGCTGGAGACTCTCAGGAGGGAGCAGCTTTATGGGAAGCTCTCCAAGTGTGAGTTCTTCTTGGACCGGGTTGACTTTTTGGGGTATGTGGTGACTGGAGACGGGATCTCAGTTGACCCCAAGAAGATCGCAGCAGTTGAGGCATAGGCAGCGCCGACTTCAGTGGCAGAGATCAGGAGTTTTCTGGGGCTGGCAGGATATTATCGGAGATTTGTGCAGGATTTCTCCTGGGTTGCAGAGTTGTTGACTTGGTTGACCCGGAAGGATGCTGAGTATGTTTGGTCAGAGGAGTGTCAGGCAGCTTTTGATGAGTTGAAGAAGCAGCTTACGACAGCTCCGATTCTGACATTGCCTTCACGATCAGGGAAATTTACTATTTATAGTGACACTTCAGGGAAGGGGCTGGGTTGTGTCTTGCAGTAGCATGGAAAGGTGATTGCCTATACTTCCAGGTAATTACGTCCTCATGAGAAGAACTACCCTACCCATGACCTGGAGCTGGCAGCGGTGATATTTGCTCTGAAGTTATAGAAGCACTATCTGTATGGGGAGAGGGTAAAGATTTTTACAGATGACAAGAGCTTAAAGTATGTGTTCACTCAGAAGGAGCTGAACATGAGGCAGCGCAGATGGCTAGAGTTGATGAAGGACTTCGATATATCACTTCAGTATCACCCAGGGAAGGCCAACGTGGTTGCCGATGCCTTGAGTAGGTATCCGACAGCCATGTGTTTGACCATGGACCGTCACTTGCTTGCTGATTTGGAGAGCCTTGGGATTGAGGTGATCGTGCCCGGAGTGCAGATGCAGATATGGGGCATGCAGATTCAGTCGGACTTGATAGAGAGGATCAAGGCGACACAGTTTGAGGATGTTGCTCTGCGGTGTATCCGAGAGCAGGTTCGTGCAGGATTGGTGGATGGCGAGTTTTCTCTTGCAGAGGATGGTGCCTTGAGGGACGGTTTCAGGTTATGTGTGCCCAGCGGAGAGCTCAGAGAGCAGGTTTTGTAGGAGGCCCACAGATCTCAGTACTCTATACACCTGGTGCCAACAAGATATACCGAGATCTGAGGAAGCATGTGTGGTGGTACAGGATGAAGCGGGAGGTAGCTCGCTTCGTAGCTACGTGCTTGGTCTGTCAGCAAGTCAAGGCAGAGAGGCAAAGGCCCGGTGGATTATTGCAGCTGTGCCCATTCCTGAGTGGAAGTGGGAACATATCACTATGGATTTCATATCTGGATTATCGCGAACACCATGAGGGAAAGACGCGATTTGGGTCATCGTTGACAGGTTGACCAAATCGACCCACTTCTTGCCATTCAAGGTGGGTACGTCTACAGAGAGGTGTTTTCCATAAATAAATTTACTTTATTTATTTTGTATCTGAGAAAATTACAACTGTAGGAATCTAATCTAGAAGACGATTACTTTATCCCTTGGACGATGCGATGAAGAAAACTCGAACTTCGAAGAACTTGGACAGCGACTGGACAATCTCTCTGTTCTCTGTGAAATTGACTGTAGTGTGATGAAGATGAAGAAACTCTTTTTTATAGAGTTCTGGATAACTTTTCTGAAGCATACGCTCAATCAGTTACTTGACGTGTGCATAACTGCAGGGACGCGTGGCGAATTCTGGTGAAGACACCTTGGAGTGCGGTTGAGAGTAGTAGAATATATCTAGGAGAGATTGGTGGCATGGATGCCACGTTGCATAACATCTGAATAACTGAGTAACTGAGTACAGGACACGTGAGAACGTGTGTTGACTGTATATTGAAAGTCATCCTGGATGCCTTTGCTGTGATATGCTGTCTTTGAAGAAGAGTCATACGCTAGCTTTTGAAGGCACATGTCTTACATACGCTGACTTGGATCATATAAAGCTGATACGCTCACTTGATTGGGAAGAAGTCGTATGGAGTCCATATGCTTACTTGGCTGGGAAGGAGTCGTATGGGGTCCATACACTCACTTAGATGGAAAGGAATCGTATGGGGTCCATACGCTCATTTGGATGGGGAAGGAGTCGTATGGGGTCCATATGCTCACTTAATTGGGAAGGAGTCGTATGGGGTCCATACGCTCACTTAATTGGGAAGTTGTATGGGGTCCATACGCTCACTTAGCAAGGAGTTGTATGGGGTCCATACGCTCATTTGGATGGCAAGGAGTCGTATGAGGTCCATACGCTCACTTGGATGGCAAGGAGTTGTATGGGGTCCATACGCTCACTTGGTGGGGAAGAAGCCGTGTGGGTTGAGGGAGTAGACACGTGGCTATTCTCAATCTTCTCAAACACGCCATATCTTCAAATACTGACAAATATTTCTTGAGCGTCGTGCTGCAGATATGATGGCTGACAGACTGTCAGTAATGATGGCTTTTTATTTATGATGGCTGCTGAGCTGTCCTCGTAAGAGACAAAATCCTTTCTCGAAAACCAATACGACGGCAAATCTTCATAGGGCAGCTGTCTTTGCACAAAAGACGAAGTGTCAGATTCATCCTTCATTAAATACATGCTGTGCTGTCATCTCAAAAAATATTAAAACATTCACTGAGCGTATGGCCTTGACTGAGCGTATGGCCTTGAGCGTATGACTTGGACTGAGTCTTATGTCACCGTGTCATAATTTTCACACCCTACAAGACCCCCTTCAAAGTTTTCGAACTTTATGAATTTCAAAAGTTCGAAATTACTTTGAACTTAAAGTGGGAATAAGTCCTGACACGCTGGCATAAGTTTGTTATCTTCCTCAATATCAGTGCAAATCTTTCGGGATTTTGTTTAAAGCATATCCGCCGTTTGAACTTCTTCTTTTCTTCTATAAATAGGTCTTCCAAGACCTAATTTATTTCTTTACTTTTGCATTCATCTTCGAGAGAGAAAAAGAAACTCAAGACTCAACTTCTTCTTCTTTTTCGACTCAAGCTTTATCAATGGCGCCCAAGGTTGATGCTGCTACGAAGGGAAAGGGGAAGGCTCCTGCGAAGTCATCTCAGTCCGCCGCCGCCGCTGCTAAGAAGACTACCAATGAGCGCGTTCGATGAAGTGAACGCCCATTGAAGCCTCTCTATGGTGAGGATGATGATGATGAACTGTAACTATCCCCTATTTAGGGCTCTGGTTAGAACAAAATCATAAAACGTATCCCCTTTTTAGGGTCAAATACGTCAGAAAATACGCTTCCCTCTTTAGGGTTTAGCCGTATCCCATATTTTTTGTTTATACGAAAAATATGTTTGGAGCGTATTCTGTATGATACGCGTATTTTTGATAGAAATGTCAAAATACGCTGTCTTGAAAGAATATGCTATGGCGAGTTGTCTCACTGAGATACGCTAACTCCTGTGTTAGCGTATGTTTTTGATGATCATCTTGTCAACCATACACTGATACGCTCAAACTGAACATAAACTGAACTTCTAAAATCATTCACTTAAGATAAGATAAACTGAGCGTAAAAAGTGATCTCTGAATCTGTCATACTCTTAGAATAAACTGAGCGTATATGGATCTTCGAGTCTGCCATACGCTTAGTAAAAACTGAGCGTATGCTGAACCTTGAGTCTGCCATACGCTTAGTAAAAACTGAGCGTATGCTGAACCTTGAGTCTGCCATACGCTTAGTAAAAATTGAGCGTATGCTGAACCTTGAGTCTGCCATACGCTTAGTAAAAACTGAGCGTATGCTGAACCTTGAGTCTGCCATACGCTTAGTAAAAACTGAGCGTATGCTGAACCTTGAGTCCGCCATACGCTTAGTAAAAACTGAGCGTATGATGAACTTTGAGTCTGCCATACGCTTAGTAAAAACTGAGCGTATGCTAAACTTTGAGTCTGCCATACGCTTAAGGAAAACTGAGCGTATGCTGAACTTTGTTATCTCTTGATGTTGAAGACTACTAAGGTTTCATTCTTCTTTTGCAGTGGATATTCTGGCTCAGGAGGCAGAATTTGATGGATGTGTGGGAAATAACTATAGAAGTGACTTATCACATGTTCGTTTTCCCCAATTCGATGGACCTTCTACAAGAATAGCTCTTTTGACCAATCAAGAAAATGACACTTTGCTGAACCTGATGAGTGGACTGCCTTTACAAAGTGTGGATGGTGTTACCCATTCGAAGCCAGCATTTCTTTTCGGAGATGCTATTGACATGAATTCTCAGCCTGCTCTGGACAAAGTATCATACTGTTACTATAGGGATGGTGATGTAAATTAGCCAATGTATTTGACTGGTTTATCAAAAAGCATCAACATAGCTCGTTTATTTCATGCGAGTTGTCAAAGACAGATGAAGTGGGATATCACTCCATCCCGACAAGCAAAGGCTGGGTGGATAGGATATCGTCAAGGAAGATTCTGCAGTGGTACTGAACCACATGTCACATCTCTGCGAGGACTGCTACCTGCTACCATCCCTCCTGAGGACTCGGCACTACTGAAGCCAGTCAGAGTCCCAATTTTTGCAAACGAATTCGCTCAACTAGAAAATACCATCTATCCAAAACAGTCTATGAGGCTGACTGGTCTGGTAAATCCAGAAAATACCAGATGGACTGCTCTTGTGAAATGGATCCTGAAGAATTTTGGTGAACAGTTACAAGTGATAGGCCTATATGATGCCATTAAGTGTACTGCCTATAGTTTCAGGCCAAACCCGGATTTGTTCTTGGCGTTAGCGGAGAGGTATAACTACCGTACCGGCACCTTCATGACCCCAAGAGGCGAAATAGGATTCGCCCTTCACGAAATGGCATATATTTCTCAACTGCCAACAGCAGATCTGCCATATGAAGAATATATCCCTTTTGTTGATGAAATGAATAAGATTTCCGAAGCCAACCCACTGGTTCTTCATGTCTTTGAAGAATTGATGTGCCATTACAGTATTTATAAGGCATTTTATAAAGGACAAGGTGGAGAAGGAGATTCCAACTGTTATTCTTCCAAATGGATGGCCTATTTATTTCAAGGCCGTACTGATGAAGTTCAAAAGAAGAAGAAATCTGAGCAGTATGTCGGTGAATTTAAACCTCTGAATCAAGCTGAGATTGATAGGCTCATCCGGGATACCACTCATGACGACATTGTCATTGAGGAAGACGAAGGCACTTATAAAGCCGGTGATAGGTTTGAGACCTATATTAAGTAGGGCAGCCGAGAATTATCCGCTGAAGGTCATCTGGCCGGATTTATCTCTCTCTGGCTGAGAAAATTCGTAGTTCCTGGCACCTGTTCAGCAGACAGGATGCACAGAGGAGTTGTCTTCGCAGCAGTCCGTCTGGTTTTTGGGTATAAGATGGATTTACTGACAGCGATGACATGCCGTCTGAATGCTGGATTAAGGGCATACACAGACAGAATGTTCGAATTGGCAAGGAAGAGCCTTACATCCTTTCCTCGGGTAGAAATGCCCTTTACCTATTTATTTGGATGGTTACTTCTGCATTTCGAATCTCTTATGAGTGCTGGGATGGGTAGACCAGATGACACCTTTTTGGAAAGATATAGTCACACACCAAAGTGGAAATATGACACTTTGACAGATTACAGGACTATATTAAACAGGGGAGAACTATGGAGCTTCACTTGTGTTCCTCTACCTGTTGGATATGAGACCATGCCTGGAAGGTTGATTGATGGCATTGGTGGCAATGAGTTGGATGATGTTCAACATGAATGGCTGAAGAGGATCAGGCCATCTCATTTAATCTGTCGCCGTGACAACATCACTTATCTAGAACCATATCTTCCGAGCAGGTTTGCTCGACAATTTGGTTACGATCAGTTGCATGTAGGCAATGCAACGACGTGTTTTGGTTATCAAGGCGGGTTGATTGATGGTGCCAGAGCGTGGATATATTACATTGCTAAAGGTACAGGGGCTACCTTTTCTATGCCAGATCCGGTCACCTATCAGAGAGGAGCTAGAATATTGGCATCTTTTGCCAAATTCTATGTATCAGCTAATACCTTTGATGAAAAATTCAGCATCTTAGGTAGAAGTTTTATTCATATTGAAAAGAAATCAACTAAATCAGCCCTGCCTAGAGATTGCCATGATCAAGAAGATCCTTTGGCTACCGATGAAGTTGATGATGAAGTTCTAGAAACTTTCTTCTCTGATGACCTTCATCAACCATTACATGTACCCATCGGGAGTGCTGAAGAAAGTATATCTGCTGATAATACCCCGAAGAGGAAGCGGGGTAAAGGTGCTGCTGGGCCGGCCCCAAAAAGAGTCACTCGAGCAGAGACTCGAAATCGTGGAGGAATTACCATTCCAGGGACTTCTCCTGTTTCCAATCGAGTCAGAGATACTGATGAAGCAGGTAGTAATCCAAAAGACAATTATCCTACTGTTCCATTCACAAAAAGAATAGTAAGGAAAGTGATAGTTTCAAAAACTAAATCCGTAATTTGTCTCGATGCAGAGAGTCCCACTGATCGTGCTGTGCGATTGGCTTCAGAAAAACAAGCTGCTTTTGATTTTTCTGTAAAGGCAAAACCTGTTGAAGAAGATATTCCTGAACCTGCTGGGTCATCCATGCCTTCTGATATAGGACCGATTCCGCCAATGGCCGATGATACGTAGGAGATTAGTCAACCTGCGGTAGAGGCCGAGCATCAGACTGAAACAGCTAATGACTTACTGATTTTGGAAGAATCAGTGAAGGAAGCCACTTCTCTCAAACCAATTGCTGAAGCTTCAGAGAGCGAACAAGTTGACTATGAACCATCGTCTCATTCTTCTAGAGAAGAAGACATGGAGATAGACGATGAATCACCGTCTAAAACACCAATTGATGTACTGAAGACCATTGGTCAACAGGGTTGACACCAGAGCTGGAGAGGCATATAGAAGTTCAAGTTCCGAGTACTTCTGGGGCGGGAAGCAGTGAAATAAATCCCGTGTCAGAAAGTACTCTGAACAGACTACGAGCCGGGCTGAATGATCCGAAGGAAACTGAATATGAACCAGCTCCAGGTAATATTTTATTCATCAAAGTTTTGTCATGTCTCTGCTTTATTGTCTTTTTGTTTTGATCATGCGTCTTTGATTCCAACAGCTGTAGGAACTGCACCGGCTATGAGTTCTACTCAAGCCCCACTTGTTCAAACTAATGTGGGTGAGGGGAGTTCACATTTGCCGAGTTCTCCAAAAGCACTAACTTCAGCTCCAAGAATATAGGCTCCTCCTGCTCCTTCCCTTACTATTGCAGCGACTTCCGGTTTTGAAACAGGGATAGCAAAGATCATGGGGATGTATTCAGATATTATTTATTCGTATCTGGATACATTCTCAAGACGACTTATGAAGGATGAGACTATGCCCTTTTCGAGTCTTCGAGAAGCGACTAGTTTTCCACTTTCAGCTTTGAGACAGGCTGGTTATGGGATCCAATGTATCTTTTTTAAACATCTTCTGAATGATTTAGAAGCAAACATTCATAAATATTGGGAGATAAAAAAGGAGGATATTAATTCCCTGACTGCAGCTGAGATTGCTCAATTGGAGAATGAAGCTCAAGCTCAACATATTGCTCTGACAGAATTCCTCGCTCAGTCTTCCAAAGAGTTAATAGCGAAAGACGAAGAAATAATAAGTACTCGTCAGAATATGGAGCATCTAGAGAAAGATGAAGCGTCAAAAGCTGAAGAGCTTAGAAAGCTGAGGGAAGAGCTAGCTCGTATTCAGGAGCAAATTGCCTCCGTGGAAACAGAACAATCAGAGATTGCTACTAATCGTAAATCTGCAGCTGAATGCTATCAAGTTTTACAGCAAGAGCAAGAATTGATGCAAACCAATCAGATTGAAGAGACCAATTGCCGTAGCTCTATTATTGTGGAATATGACCAACGGATGATTGGAGCTGAAACAGCAGAGCGAATCAAGAAAGCTCATGAAGAAAAGATAAATAATGTAATCGTTCGTATTCAGGAGATAATTACTCCTCCTAAATAGATCTTTTACATTTATCATATATTGATGTTTTGATACCCATTTGTAATCAATGTTCTGATTTTGATTGAAATGAATATCTTGGCTTGATTTCAATTATGTGGATGATATTTTTGTAGAAAACATGTTCAGAGGTAAATAATACATGACATATTTCAAAAATAGAATATACAAATAAACTTTGTAACTCTATCATGATACTAAACCAAAGATAATTTTAGTTTAATACTGATTAGAGAAAACAGAATTCAGATATAAAGATATCTTTGGATTCTCTTTTCCATGATCTTTGGACTCGGAAATCAAAAAATGAGATATCATTTTCAGAGAATAGAAAATATGATACATATTGAGATAGAAAATTCAGAGGTAATATGGACATGATTTTCTATACAAGATCTTTATTAAATCCACTGGGGATCTAATAAGACAAAATATCAAATTCTCTGGGAAAATGATACATGGTAGAATATCAGTTTTCTCTGGGGATAACGATATCGAAATAACTTTTGTAGAGAAGAATTTTATATTTGCTGGGGAATGATGAAAATATTATACATAATATTTCTTTAAGAATTTGCCATTGATAGGCATCATCATGACTTTCCCATCCATAGAGGCAAGCTGGTATGCTCCGTTAGAGAAGACTTTGTTCACTACGAATGGGCCTTCCCATTTTGCGTCAAATTTGCCTTTGCTCATATGTTTCATGGTCATAGGACGTCTGACAATAAGGACCAGTTCTCCCTTCTGATATGCTCTGACTTTGACTTTCCGGTTAAAAGCTTTTGAGATTCGGGCCTGATACAGCTCGATATTTTATTGAGCATATAATCGTTTTTCATCTAGAGCTTCCAATTCTTGAAGTCGAAGACGATCATTGTTTTCTGTTGTAAGTTCATTGGAGATTGCAATTCTCAGAGAAGGAATCTGGATCTCAAGGGGAAGAACAGCTTCACACCCATATACCAAAGAGAAAGGCGTACATCCGGTTGCATTGCGAACTGTGGTGCGGTAGGCCCATAAACATTCACCAAGCTTCTCGCTCCAGTTGCGTTTGTTGGAAGAAACGAACTTTTTCAAGAGTTTGATGATCGTTTTATTGAAAGCTTCTGCCAATCCATTAGCTGCTGGATTATATGCTGTAGAAGCTAAATTATTGATCCGATGATCGTCGCAGAATCGAGTAAATTTCTGACTGACGAACTGCGGTCCATTATCATGGATAATACGCCGAGGAACACCAAATCGATAGATGACATGATGCTTGACGAAGTTGATAACACTAGAAGTTTTGACTTCAGATAACGGGATTGCTTCAGCCCATTTGGAAAAGTAATCGGTTATTGCTAGAATAAACCGATGTCCTCTTGATGATGGTGGGTTGATAGGACCAATGACGTCCATGCCCCAAGCTTCAAAGGGCCATGATGCCGCTGTTGGGTGTAAGAACTCTGACGGTTGATGGATAAAGTCTGCATGAATTTGACAGGCTTTACATTTCCGAGCATATTGAATGGCGTCAGCCACCATCGTGGGCCAATAATAACCCATATGTCGGATACGATCTTGAAGTTTAGGACCTGGTTGATGGGCTCCACAAACACCATCATGTGCTTCACGGATAATCTACTGTGCTTCTTCACCAGCGATGCATCGAAGGAGAAGACCGTCGTAGGACCGACGATATAGTGTCTTCGTAGTATGATTATAATAGAATCTGAGAGATCTACGCCGAATAGACGCTGCTTCACTCGGATTATCGGGAAGTATGTCATATAATACAAAGTCTAGAAATGGGCGTCTCCAGTCTTCAGTTATGGCTTCTGTTTCATTAGAAAAGACATATTCCATAGTAGAATCGGAAGAAGACGAGGACACTTTGTCAAACTTTAATCCAGCATTAAGGTTGAGAGAATCTTCATGAGGATTATGGGGAAAAGCCAAAGCCAGATTATTCTCAACACAGAATAATTCTCAGTTATAAACCACTATCACTTGCTGACGTCTGATTGGTATGGCTAATACAACAGCAAGATTAGCCAAAGCATCAGCTTCTGCATTATAGGCTCGTCGAACATGTTCAATAAAGAAACTTTTAAAGGATGAGGCCATAGAAAGTGCTGCTCGATGATAAGGTATCAAATCTTGATGACGAACTTCATACGTTCCTCTGATCTGATTGACAATAAGCTTAGAGTCTCCGTAAACTTCCAAATATTGAATATCTAGATGTTTAGCAAGTTGAAGACCGATGAGCAACGCATTGTATTCGGCTACATTGTTTGAACATGATTGATCCAAAGAATAAGCCCTCTGAATAGTTAGTCCTTCTGGGGATACAAGAACAATCCCAACTCCGGCGACAATATCGCCGTTAGGACCTATTCTAGATGCTCCATCAAAGAATAGATGCCAGGTAGGAATTTCTTCAGAAACCAGATTTGAATCCAGAACTTCATCTGGGATCTCATCATATAATTTAGAATCTTCTGGAACTGCATGAGCTGCCAGAAAATCAGCAAGAGCCTGTCCTTTAACTGACTTCTGGGGAATATAATGCATGTCGTATTGAGCTAACAAGATTCCCCAATTAGCTAGTCTGGAGTTGAGAATACCGGGTTTCTTCATCATAATCCTTATGGGATTCACTCTAGAAATGATGTGAATCGTTTGACCGATAATATATTGTCGCATTTTCTGAACAGCAAACATTAATGCTAAGCATTCTTTCTCGATTGGAGAATAACGCGGTTCAGCGCCTGTCATTGTACGACTGAGATAATAAATAGCCTGTTCATGGCCATCTTTATTTTTCTGGGCGAGTAATGCACCAAGAGAATGATCCATGGCTCGAACATATAGAAGGAATGGTATTTCCGATACCGGAGGTACCAAAACTGGAGGGTTCATGAGATACTGTTTGATATCGTCAAATGCTTTTTGACATTTTTCGTTCCAGACGAAAGATACACCTTTCTTCAGAAGTTTGTTGAATGGTCTGCAGCATCCGGATAAGTTAGAAATGAATCTCCTGATATAAGCGATTCTTCCTTGAAATCCTCGTAGCTCTTTTAAGGTGCATGGATGACGCATCTCTTGAATGGCTTTGATTTTCTCGGGATCCACGTGTATACCTTTAGTGGTAATGACGAAGTCGAGAAATTTACCACTAGAGACGCCCAGGAAGGACTTAGTAGGGTTCATTTTAAGTTGATGCTGATGCATTAAATCAAAGATAGTCTTCAAATCTTGGATATGATCCTCCTTTCGTCGACTTTTGACTGCAATATCATCAACATAGCATTCGACTATTTTCCGAAGATGTTCGCGGAATATAGTACTCATTGCTCGCTGATATGTTGCTCCTGCATTTTTGAGACCAAACGACATCACTGTATAACAGTATGTACCGATCGGCGTTCTGAACGAAGTATGTCTCTCATCGTCTGGAAACATTTGATTTGATTGTATCCCGAATACCCATCCATGAATGACATCCGTTCGAAACCACATGTGGTGTCGATCATGACATCTGTAATTGGAAGAAAAAACTCGTCTTTAGGACAAGCTGTATTGAGATCGCAAAAGTCTATACAGACTCGGATCTTGCCAGTCTTTTTAAGGACAGGAACGATGTTAGCCACCCATTCAGGATGTTGTTCCTCTCGAATAAATCCGGAAGCCATAAGCTTGTTGACTTCAGCTTCAATTGCATCCATAATGTCTGGACGAAATCGTCGCTATTGTTGTTTGACCGGTTTAGCATTTGGCATGATATTAAGTTTGTGCATTACAATCTTTGGATCTAGTCCCGGCATATCCTCATAACTCCAAGCGAAGACATCGATATAATCATGAATAAGCTTGATCATGTCTTGCTTATCTATTTCTGAAAGACTTTTACTGATGAATATTGGTTTAGGGGACCCTTCTTCACCAACATCAATTTGGATCAGTTTATCTTCAGTAGGAGGTTCCCTCTGCTCGAACCTGAATTCCCATTGATTATCTAATCTTTGAGCCTATTGTTCTGATTCGGAAGATATTTCAAAATCATCCTCATCTTCATCATTTTCTTACGGGCCATCAACAGAGACCATATTGATGGATAAAATAGAGCGATGGAGATCGCCAATACTCGTGTCAGAATCCCAAAAGAGGGAATCGGAAGACTCAGATCGTTCGTCTTCATCGAATTTTGAATCTTCATGGACTATGTTGATAAAGGAAGTAGGAGCAATGTAACCTAAGCCACATTTTGTCCTTCCGTATTTTAGTGGAGGAATTCGAACATGCATTCTTCTTCCTTTTCCATTATTGAGACTGGTTCTGAAGTCATAACCCATATTCTTGATGATACTTTTGGATTGCTGACTGTAGCGACGCAGTTATAACCTTCCAGTATCGTCGTTTATGTCATCTTCTTCCATGTTAGGAGGATCCTGGGGTCCTTTATAGAAGAATATTGGATTTTCACCCTTCTTTCTAATAGGGACCACGAAGTATAATTTTTGTATGGACTCCAATGATACATCTGTATGAAGAGTTTGAATAACTCCTATAGTTAGTGGCTCTAAGCTATCTAGCAATTGTAAATAACTTTGTACATGATTACAGACATCAATATACTGCAAAGGAGATGCTTCATTAATATTAGATACTGTATTTACAACAGAAGGCTGAGCCTTATCAGACTTAGTCAAATTAATGACAAAAGGGGGAGAGGAAGAGCAATCAGAAGTTTTGTTTCGATTAAGATCGATAACAAAAGGCTCAGAAGAGGTGAGCTCCCTTGAAGAAGATCGTGGATAAGTAGTACGTCCACTGACTGGAATGACTAGAGTATCTGGTCTAGCCTGAGAAGGTGGAGGGGGAGTGGTACGTCCACTGACAGGAATTATCAGTAAACTTTGTGGAGCTTGGGAAGACGACACAGTAGTACGTCCACTGACAGGAATTATCAGTGAGCCTTGTGGAGCCTAGGCAGGTGATGAAGTAGTACGTCCACTGACAGGAATTATCAGTGAGCCTTCTTCGGATGATTTAACAGACTGCGGAGGAGTGATACGCCCTTTTACAGGAATAACAAAAGTGTCGACTTTTGATATCTCATCGTCATTATCCATAGCTTGCAACACTTTTGAGTATTCATCTTTGTACATGCGAGCGTCATTGAAGTAAGCTTCGACTCCTTTGAATGGATAGAGATCTGCAACCTCCTTCTGAACTTCTCTATTATCATCAACATATTTGAAGCACTGATGAAGAGTCGAAGGAACGACATTATGTTCATGCAAGAATGGTCTCCCCAATAGAGCATTGTATGAGCAACCATGATTGTCGATGATGTAAAAAGTAACTTTAGTGCGAAGATCGCCTATTTGAAATTTGAGGCGAATCTTGCCCAAAGGCTCACTTTTTCCCTGATTGAATCCCAAGATAGTAGTGATAGTGCTGGAAAGACTATGCACAGGTATCTTCAGTGCATCTAGCATAGCCTTTGGCATAATATTGAGAGCAGATCCTGGATCAATCAGTAGACGATCAACCTTCATAGAATCGATATATCCTGTATGATATAAAGGACGGTCATGTCGATTATCCTCTAGCAGCATATCGTCCTGCGTAAAGGTAATGTTTGGAATAAATTCCAATACATTATGGCAATGAGAAACAGGTTATGTTTCCAACTTCTTGAGGAGAGTTAGGCAGGTTTCTGCTTGCAGCAGTGCTTCACTCAGAGTTTCTCGAGTCTCTTTAGAGAGGCGTAAGAGCTCGAAGATTGATAATTTAGCTGGTGTATTGGCTAGTTGAGCCAATATATCAAAATTATAAGGCTTTTCAAGTCCTGTAGGAGATGACTTCTTCAATGGTTTGTTGAAGCGGACTTGTTGTTTGCCTTTGTCAGCTGCTGTTGGCTTAGAAGGAATTGTCTCAACAGGAACATTTGAAGGCTCTTCAGTAGAGACTGGTGTTGGAGCCGTAATCGGAGGGACATCAGAAGTTTCTTCAGGAATTTCAGCATAATCTTTCAGATATATTTTTTCTGACCGAGTTCCAGCAAGAACTTCGCCTTCAGGCACAGGTTCAGGGTCTATGGAAACTATGTTGCAATTCTTTATCTTGCTCTTGGTTCTTTTATGCTTGATGAGAGCTTCATTCCAGAAACCAAGGCCAACACGAGATTGATTATGCCTCATAGTGATGGCTAAAGGTGCTCGGAGTCCTTTACCTGAGTTCAAACCAGGAGCAGTGGCTAGATCATAACCCATCTTCGCCATTAATTCACGAGATTGTGAACTGTATAGATGAAATACAGGCTTGTACCTATCTTCAGATTGAGGTACAGATTTTATCTCCGTAGGGAGTGAATTTCCTGCCAAGATGAAAGTAAAGGTTAGATAAAAATCGGGTGTGAAACTAGAAGTCATATTGCATGACTTAGTCTTCCCGAGCTTCTTTTTAGATGAGGGAGTCTTCCGAGGAGAAGAGGAAGATGTCTCAAACTCCGTCATTAAATCCGGGTGAATCCACATGATCTCTCCCTTCTTAGTTGTGACAGGAACAAGTCCTTCATTCTGTGCTGGTGGGATGTTCACAACTTCGAGAGTTGCTTTGGGGATAGGAACAATCCTACTTTCCACCATTAAAGGAGGGAAGTCACCGAACTGCATTAAAATTACATTTGCTGTGACTGTCTTGTCTTTGGGTGTCAGTGTCACAGCTCCTGATTTAATCATCTCTTGGATCTTTCCTTTTAATACATAGCAAGACCGGATTGTATGACCCAGCATTCTATGATATGGACAGTATTTTGGATGATCTGTTTTATTGGCTTCATCAGGCTTTTTGATTTCTGGCAATTGAATCTTGTTACCTTTGAGGAAGCATTCAAAGATACCTAGAACATCGTCATCGTCAAAAGAATATTCTTTCTTCCGCCGAGGAGGTCTCTGTTGTTGATTTGTTGGAGCTGGGGTAGCTTGAGTAGTCTTTACCTCTTGACTACTGCTTTGGAGATTGACTTGAAGAGCTTCTTTCCCTTTGCGATTGTTGGGTCGAGTACTATTGCTAGCACTCTGATTTGATTTCTTGGGAGCCATTTGTACCCCCAGACCTTTGAAGGTCTCAGCACTGACTTCAGCAGCCTTGGCACTGACAATGAAAGAAGGCCAATCTTGGAACTGAGTGGACCCTGTCCACATGCTGATAATTGGTAAGAGATTCGACTTGCAAGTGTTGATAGTAACAGCATCAGGAGTTCCGAGAGGCATTTTGAGGGCTTCTCTTCTGAATCTTTCAATGAAGTCCTCGGTGGTTTCATTATTTTTCTGTTTAATTCTTATGAGGGCTGACATGGTCATGTCATTGAGTCCTTCATAGAACCGTTCAAGAAACATTTGCTTGAAACCGGCAAATGAGGTAATGCACCCATCAGGGAGACTTCTATACCATTCATAAGCCATTCCTTTGAGACACCCAACAAACACCCGAGTAAGGAGGGCGTCACTTGGTTGCAGTTGATCAGTCATTACCTCAAAGTGATTAATGAACTGACTTGGGGAGGTTGTCCCATCAAAGAAAGAGATAGTCAGAGGCTTGTATTTAGGAGGATATGATACTTGCTTCCATTCTATCGGTTAAGGTTGCTTGATACCTAACCTTTGCAAACCATCCTTCTGTTTGAATGCCTTAAATTGAGTTCGGAGATTTCTTAACTCTTCAGTAACAATTTCGGAGGATTGTGGAGTTGTAATTTGTTGAGTGTAATTGGGAGGAGGGACTGCAGCATATGTACCACCCCCAGCTCCAGACTGACTTGGAGTGGGTTGTACAGGAACATTAGGTTGTACCCCCGGAATAGTAGAGGGTTTCGGGTTTGGAACAACAGGAGTATTTAATACAACTGGAGGGGCTGTATGTTTAACTTGCTGAGTTTGATGCTGAGCTTGCATAAGAGTGTGCATAGCATTCAATGTATCTGCCATAGCTCGCAATTGGTGTTCTAAGGAAGAAATCCTTTGTTCATGAGCTTCGGTGCTAGTTGAAGGTTCATGATTGCCCTCTGCCATGTAAGTAGTAATCATTCGAGGAATAGATGATAAAACAGTCTGTTCTGAATCATCACTGTGTGAGTCAGTATCTTTCCCGGGGCTATTTACGAGAATCAATACTGAAAAGTTGGATTCTCCAAGGAAGTCCTCTGTGATCTCCGGATTACCACTTGGATGAGAAGAAGAAAAGACCCTGGCCAAGGATCCGGTCCTGGATTGGGTGTCGAGATAAACTCCATCTTCAGAATCTGATATAGCATCAGATCGTATGCTACCCCCAATATTTCTGGAGGTCATGTTGACAGAAGCATAAAGAGGTTCATCTTCATCCAATATTGGTTCATATTGAATCCGTTCGAAAACAGATCGTCTTTTTGGTGAACAACAACATTGAATCACAACTCGAGGTTGGAAGTTGCAACCATGCTTTTCATGGCAAATATGAGCAATATCATATCCTGATGGAGTGTCAATTCTCCGTTTATTTTGCAAATACTCCCGGAGATCTGTAGGAACAGATTGGAAAGTACTTGAAGATAGTTTCTGTGTAGAAACTTATCTTTTGTTCTTCTGTCTTCTCGATTCTTGAGTGTATAAAGACTGATTAATTTGAGCCACATAGTTTTTGGCATATTCTGCATCAGGGTCTAATATACTTGTCTCAGTAGAACCGAGACGATTCTGATGAAGCTTGTTACGAAGATCCGTAGGAGATCTGACTTTGGTATCAGTCTTGGATACTTGTAATTTGCCTTTCTCAGATCGAGAAATTTTGAGAGAAGGAAGATGGGTATTATTCCGACAGGGAGTCGGTAATAATCCATCTTTAGAGGAACTAGCCAAAAGGCGTTTTCCTTTGTTTGATCTAATAAGAGTACTAGTCAAATTAACTCCAGAGGTAAAGACCTTAGGAGTACAGGAGTTGACTAAAGAGTCTTTCTCCTTGGTTGGCACAGGATGTGCAAGTTGAGGGGGAATCATTTGTATGTTCTGTGGAAGAGAACCCCCAGCTTGATTTTGAGAAACAGTCAAAGGACTGTATCTGTTAGCATACGCTGACTTCAGTTTAGACTTCTGGTCATACGCTACCTTTTTATTAACATACGCTGGCTTTGGCTTAGCATACGCTGCCTTTGCCGTACGCTGCCCTTTGACTGCCATACGTACAGAGTCATCAATGGCTAAAGAGCCGACTGCTGTCGTAAGAGTAGAGGGGGAAGAGACTTTGACATATCCAGAGATGGTTTTCCTTGGACATGCTAACTTGGTTAAAGAACCAATTTTGTCAGCGTGACTAGGAGAAGCCACTGTTGCCGTGTTCAGAGAAGCCGAAGTGTGCCTCGTGGAAGTTGAAGACGTGTTCTTGTCAGCGTGAGAAGTGACAGAAGCGTCTCGGGCTGTTGAAGAAGACTTAGGGACATAGACAGAGCGTCCCTTCTTCTTGGCAGCAAGAAGAGCGGAGGAAGCAGTTCGACCCTCCTTCGCCTTGAGCATTTCTTCGTAAGCAGATTGGTCGAATTGTATGACCATCGTCTTCTTCGTCTAGCCGATCGACGAAGTATCGCATTGAGTTGTTGCTATCTCGTTGGAGGAGACAGCTTTCCCCAGCAGAGTCGCCAATTTGTTTTCCATAAATAAATTTACTTTATTTATTTTGTATCTGAGAAAATTACAACTGTAGGAATCTAATCTAGAAGACGATTACTTTATCCCTTGGACGATGCGATGAAGAAAACTCGAACTTCGAAGAATTTGGACAGCGACTGGGCAATCTCTCTGTTCTCTCTGAAATTGACTGTAGTGTGATGAAGATGAAGAAACTCTTTTTTACAGAGTTCTGGATAACTGTTCTGAAGCATACGCTCAATCAGTTACTTGACGTGTGCATAACTGCAGGGACGCGTGGCGAATTCTGGTGAAGATACCTTGGAGTGCGGTTGAGAGTAGTGGAATATATCTAGGAGAGATTGGTGGCATGGATGCCACGTTGCATAACTTCTGAATAACTGAGTAACTGAGTACAGGACACGTGAGAACGTATGTTGACTGTACATTAAAAGTCATCCTGGATGCCTTTGCTGTGATACGCTGTCTTTGAAGAAGAGTCATACGCTAGCTTTTGAAGGCACATGTCTTACATACGCTGACTTGGATCATATAAAGCTGATACGCTCACTTGATTGGGAAGAAGTCGTATGGAGTCCATACGCTTACTTGGCTGGGAAGGAGTCGTATGGGGTCCATACGCTCACTTAGATGGGAAGGAATCGTATGGGGTCCATAAGCTCATTTGGATGGGGAAGGAGTCGTATGGGGTCCATACGCTCACTTAATTGGGAAGGAGTCGTATGGGGTCCATACGCTCACTTAATTGGGAAGTTGTATGGGGTCCATACGCTCACTTGGCAAGGAGTTGTATGGGGTCCATACGCTCATTTGGATGGCAAGGAGTCGTATGAGGTCCATACGCTCACTTGGATGGCAAGGAGTTGTATGGGGTCCATACGCTCACTTGGTGGGGAAGAAGCCGTGTGGGTTGAGGGAGTAGACACGTGGCTATTCTCAATCTTCTCAAACACGCCATATCTTCAAATACTGACAAATATTTCTTGAGCGTCGTGCTGCAGATATGATGGCTGACAGACTGTCAGTAATGATGGCTTTTTATTTATGATGGCTGCTGAGCTGTCCTCGTAAGAGACAAAATCCTTTCTCGAAAACCTATACGACGGCAAATCTTCATAGGGTAGCTGTCTTTGCACAAAAGACGAAGTGTCAGATTCATCCTTCATTAAATACATGCTGTGCTGTCATCTCAAGAAATATTAAAACATTTACTGAGCGTATGGCCTTGACTGAGCGTATGGCCTTGAGCGTATGGCTTGGACTGAGCGTATGGCCTTGAGCGTATGACTTGGACTGAGAGTATGGCCTTGAGCGTATGACTTGGACTGAGTCTTATGTCAGCGTGTCATAATTTTCATACCCTACAAGAGGCTTGCAGAGATGTATATAAGACAGATAGTCATTCACGGGGTTCTGGTCAGCATCGTCTCGGATCGGGATAGTCGCTTTACTTCCCACTTCTGGAGGAGTCTGCAGATTAGCTTGGGCACTCAGCTCAAGTTTAGTACTGCATACCACCCCCAGACGGACTGACAGTCAGAGAGGACTATTTAGATGCTCGAGGATATGCTGTGGACGTGCGTCCTAGACTTTGGAGGTTCCTGGGAGGATCATCTACATTTGGTGGAGTTTGCTTACAACAACAGTTTCCAGGCCAGCATTGAGATGTCACCTTTCGAGGTTCTGTACGGGCGTAGGTGTCGTACACCCTTATCTTGGGATGATATTGGTGAGCGAACTTTACTGGGGCCAGAGATGGTTGTTGATGCAGTCGAGAAGGTAAAGCTCATCAGGGACAAACTTCGCGTGGCGCAAGACAGACATCGGCACTGGGCCGATAGCCACCGGAGGTCCTTGGAGTTTGAGGTACAGATTAGAGTAGGATTAGATTTAGGTTTGTTTGTGTTTTGATTGATCATGTTTGTTTATTATAATTAAATTGAGATCTTGCTTGTGATTAGGTTGGAGACCAAGTTTTCTTGAGGATATCTCTGACTCATGGTACGATACATTTTGGTGGAGGCAGGAAGCTTAGCCCGCGCTTCATCGGCCCTTTCGTTATCAGCGGGAGAGTCGGTGACGTGGCATACAGGCTAGACTTGCCACCTGCACTAGTGGGGGTCCACAACGTATTCCATGTATCACAGTTGAGACGGTACGTGGCTGACCCTAGACATATGTTTGATCATTCGGAGATTGAGGTTGGGCCTTCTCTCAGCTATCCAGAGCAGCCAGTGGAGGTTCTGGATCGACGGGAGAAGGTTCTGAGGAACCAGGTGATACCTTTGGTTCGCGTCGCATGGAGGCATCATTCTCCAGGAGAGTCTACCTGGGAGCGGGAGGATGAGATGCGCGAGCGATACCCTTATCTTTTTGTACCTTGAGGTATACTTTCTATCCTTCTCATCAGTTGCGTTTTGCCTTTCAATTTTGAGGACAAAATTCTTTTAAGAAGGGTAGATTTGTCACTACCACATTTCTAGTTTAAGGGTATTTTTATCATTTTTGAGGTTATTTGAATTTATTATAATTTATTTGAATTTATGGGAATTTTTAGGATTTATTTTGGAATTATTTGAATGATGGTTGACTAGGTTGACTTTGACTAGCATTGACCTTGGTAGACTAACCTAGAAGCTAACCCTAGTTGTGTTTGGACTTGATTAGGTCATGTGACCCTAACCTAACATTAAGTTAATTTCTAATAGGCCATTTAGAATTTAAGTTAGAATAGAGAGGCTTTTAGTCATAAGCCATGACTTATGGTTTGAAACCATTAATTAGCAACTTAGCCATAGAGGCCCAAGCCCAACCCATTAGCTAACCCTAACCATAATTCCTTACTTGGCCGGCCACTATTATTGGGAATCCCACCCTATAAATAGTCTCTTCCATTAGGGCTAGCCTCTTTAGGAAAGTTCATTTGGAAAGAGAGGTATGTTCCAACTTCATTAATTCATAGAAATTCTATTTTAATTCCTTTTTCCCTCAAACCAACTGCAATAGGTTCTAATTTAGGAATTCTTGCTATTGGTATATTTTATTCTTAGTTTGTTAGCAATTTGGTGAAGTTGGGGAGCAAGAAGACACCCCCACTTTGGAGCTTTTTGAGACACCCCCTCTTTGGAGCTTTTTGAGGAGTTTTGACACCTATTGGTAAATCCCTAAAACTCTATATTAGATGCTGTTATTATTGTATATTGACCTAGATCTAAGTGTCCCCTAGCTAACCCTAGATTTCTGTAGGATTTTGACTCCATTTTGTGTCCTAAATGGACACGTATCAGCCCACTAGTTAAGGTGTTTGATGAAATGCCCAAAAGGGGATTTCGATTTAATTTTTGGAAAGTGTTTGAATGAAAAATTGTGTTTTGTGTGGCTTATAGTTTTCTGTTGGACTGAGCACGATTGCACCCGTGTCCGTGTCCAAAATTAGACACGCATGTACTGCACGAGGCTGTGCGCAGCTCCCCTGCGTACGAGCCCCCTGTAGGACACGACACGGCTTATTATGACACGATTCTTGGTGGACACCTAGGGGCATTGACTGACACCATGTGTGTCAAGTCTCATGTGTTCCCGTGTCGTGTCGAGCGAGCACGAGCTCGTGCACCGATTTTCTACTACACGCGTACAGTCTGTTTTTGGGTTCCGATACGGCTCGTTAAGTCTGGACACGACACACTAGGACCTAAAACAGGGTGACACGAACCTAGGTGGACACTAGGCGAACCACCCTGCATAGGGACACGACCCAATTGGTGTTGTGTCGGGTGCACGACACGCGTGCACACTAGCACGAGACTGTCCACTGCACTGTGTCCAGTTTGTGCTATTTTGGGTTTATTCGATTGGACACGTCGTGTCACGTTGTGGTGGGACACGAATGATTGCTGGACACGTACACTAATGGTGTTTGCATTACCACCCAATAATTTCACATATTAGTTTGTTTTATGTATCATTTTCTAATTTATTTTAAAAACCTGATACATGTTGTATTTAGTATTTTTCTAGTTTTTTAATTTGGATTTTAGCATCCATTTTAGTTTAGTTAATACTGTTAATTGCATGTTTAAGTCCCTAATGTTGTTCTCCTATAAGTAATCTACATGTATGTCAATTTTGGGTCGATTTTGGGTTGAATTGATTGTGTTTTGATTTCGAATGGGTGAATAAAAACTGTCAAGTTAGTTTAACCTGAGAATGATATTATAAAATCTGATATTGAAGTTGGAATGCTATACCTGAGAGAAATTCAGGATTTATGAATGTTGATTTCACTGCTATGTAATATTGATTCACTGATTATGGGGATTCGAAAATCTAGGGACTGAGAACTGTTTTGAAGTTGAGCATTGAGTTGATTTTTAATCCAAAACTGAGTACATTGTGTATTGAATGTGGGTTGGCTTGAGAAAACCAACTTTTCCTTTATGTTAAAATCTGAGTTTTAGTTATAGGTAAACTGTCATTGGGGTTCTGTCAAATCAAGGAACTGAATTGGGTTCCCTTCCTATATTTTCTGAAAACTGAACCTTATGTTGATTTCCTCTTATACACACACACACACACACATTGATTTCCAGGTTCCTCACATCCTGTGACACTCTTCACCATTCACACACACACACATCTCTCACACACACATTCAATAGCACAAACACACACACACACACCTATAGCTAAGTTCCTGGGACACACACCCTAGTATACACATCTCTTGACACACACACATCACTCCTCTTTTTATCCCTCTTTACATTCTATATACCTAATGTATATTTATGCATGTGATATATGTATATCTATATATATAGTATATGTTTGTATCTAGTATAGATGCTTGTGAATAGTATGTAAATATGCATCTATGTATTTATGTGAATGTATATATATATTTTTTTTTTTCAAAACACCTAATTTTATTCAGAAAGCAAACAACAAGTACAAGAGCCTACAGTTCGGGAATAGTAACATGAGTACATCTAATCATAGCCTTCTTCACTTGTCTTTTAACTTCAGCAATAACCTGATCCGAAGAGTATGCATAAGCTTCATAACGCCATTTATTCCGATTTTTCCAAAGTACCCAAAATATGGCTCCCACAATGATCTGTTTAAGGTGTTTCTGTCGTCGGCGCCACCAGTGCTGTAACCGTTGCAAGATATCTAAACGGTTATCTCGAATCCGAGTACTAGTTGTTCTTTGAAAATATAGCCAAACATCAAGGGCCAAATCTCCTTGACTAAAAACATGCGAGACAGATTCAGCTTGCCTATCCGAGCAACAATGGCAAGCCGACGCCAATGAAAAACCCAACTTAACAATATTATCATCAGTTGGGAGCTTATTAAACATGATCCGCCAGAGCAAGATAGACCATTTAGTTGGCATACAAGAGTTCCAAGCATTCTTATAATGAGCTTGTTGAGGAAATTGTACTCGAACGTGGTTCCAAGCCGAAGAAATAGAGAACTTGCCTGACTGATGTAGCACCCAAGTACAAGAACCCGTATCATCTTCTTCAATAAGAGCATCAGCAAGATCTCGACCACGAACCAGTCTCTTCCAAACATGAGATGCCGCAGACGTGATCTCAACATCAGAAGGGTGGGAATAGGAACAATATTTGGCCTGAAAGAACGAAGCCCAAAGAGAATTAGAAGATCTAATTTTCCACCACAGTTTAATAGTCATAGCATCCATAACATCATGCAAACGACGAACGCCCAAGCCACCTTCGGGAATAGTCCTCGCTACCCGGTCCCAGCAAAGCCATGATCGTTTAGGAAGACCATCTTTAGAGCCCCAGAGGAAACCATCAAGCAAACTTTCAATTCGATTCAGAACAGACATGGGAGGGTTACTTGCCGATAAGCAATGGACTGGAATAGAAGTAAGGATAGACTTAATGAGAACAAGTCTCCCACCATATGAAAGAATTTTGTTGTTCCAGCCAGAAATTCGCGAACGAATTTTGTCAACTAGTTCATCATACATGTTAGCGTTCCTTCTGCCAACCGAAATAGGGCACCCCAGGTAAGTAATAGAGCCATGCAGCAATTGGAAGCCAGTAAGCTGTTGTATTTCCTGAGCGCGGATAGCAGACACTTTCTCCGATAGGATCATAGAAGACTTAGAAACATTAACTTTCTGACCCGAATTGGCTTCATATTCCTGGATAACTAGCATAAGAAGGTGTATAGATCTCTTATCAGCACCCGAAAATAATAGAAGATCATCCGCATAGGCAAGATGAGAAATACGTGGACATCCCCTAGGAGAGTAGAAACCAGTAAAACCAGATGATTGTTGCAGATGATTAAGATTCCGGCTCAAAGCTTCAGCAGCAATAATAAAAAGAGATGGAGAAATAGGGTCACCTTGCCGAATACCACACTGACTATGAAAGAAACCAGAAGATCGACCATTGATCAAGGTCGAAAACCATATATTATCTATAAGGTGAAGAATGAGCGAACACCATTCGTTAGAAAACCCAAATTGCTTCATGACCCGAAGAAGGAAAGCCCAACTTACTCGATCATAGGCTTTGCTCATATCCAGTTTAATCGCCATATTGCCTCCCCAATGTTTATGATCCAGTTCAGATATAATCTCCTGTGCAAGGACAATATTATCCACAATCTCCCGTCCCCGAACAAAACTACTTTGTTCAGGAGAAATAATACGAGGGAGTATATCTATCAAACGCCTAGCCAATAATTTAGAAACAATTTTGTTCACAAAGTTGCAAAGGCTAATAGGCCGATAGTCCTTGAGAGATTTGGGATGTTTAATTTTGGGAATGGGAAGAATATGAGTGCTCGTTAAGGATCTAGGTAAAGCAAAACCATCCATAAATAAGTTGATAGCATCAAGGATATCCTCACAGATAATAGGCCAGCATGCAATGAAGAATAAACCCGAGAATCCATCAGGACCCGCTGTACTGTTGTGATCCATGCATTTGACAGTGGCAAGTACTTCTTCCATAGAAGGTTTAGCAACCAGAATATCATTGTCTTCTTGAGTAATAATGCTAGGAATATGAGCAAAATATTCATCATTAATAGGGAAATGAGAAGGGGTGAAAACCTTACTGTAATACTCATTGGCTTCTTGTTGAATATCAGCCAGCTTAGAAAGAGATCGACCATCCTCAGAGAGTAGATGATGAATATGCAGGCGATTTCTCTTGGATGAAACACAAGAGTGATAGAACTTAGTGTTTCTGTCCCCAGCCTCATCCCATTTCACCCTAGCTTTTTGCTTCCAATATGAGTCTTCAATACGCAAACGCTGCTTCAGATGGGCTCTAGCAAGCAGCCACTGAGGACGAAGTGAAGGATCACTCTCACAAGCAGCCTCAAGAGAAGTCACATTGTCTTCAGCCTTCTTGACTTCCTGAAAAATATCACCAAATGTAGCTCTACTCCAAGTCGATAACGCCCTCCTCGTAGCAGCAAGACGGAGACCAATGCGAACCAAACTGTTAACATGGTCAACCGAACGCCAAGCTGACTCCACAGTAGGCAAGAAAGAAGCATGATCCTTCCAAAAATGCAGAAAACGGAAAGGACGAGGAGAGTTAGGCTTCTCACTGTCTAAAGATAGCAATAAAGGAGCGTGATCAGACTCGGATCGATTCAAATGGGAAACCACAGATAAAGGAACCCATTCCAGCCATTTAGGATCAATTAAGACCCTATCTAATCGAGATCCTTGCTTGGGAGAGCCATACTGTCGATCAACCCAGGTAAAGCAATTACCAGTATAAGGCACTTCAGAGAGACCCGCCGCAATTTGAAAAGCTGAGAATTCCTTCATAGAAACACTGCAAGGAGGTGACCCGCCAAATTTCTCCTCTGGATGGGTAATGGCATTAAAGTCGCCCGCAACAAGCCATGGACGTGACCATCTAGAACGGATCATGAGTAAATGATCCCAAAGGAGGCGGCGTCCTTCTTTAGTATTACTCCCATGCACAGCAGTCAGCGACACAATCGCTGGTAATAAAGAGGAAGATATTGCCACAGAAAGGCATTGATCAAAGGAGTCAATAATCTGCAACTCCATATCATGTCTGGCCATAATCCAAATGTTCCCCCTGTTATTAGAGAAGGAGCACTGAAAGCCCAGTTTAAGTTGATAGTTCAACAACTTATCATAGTGAACCTTAGGTTCAACTATAATCACCAAAGAGACTTTATTAGTTCTACAGAGAGACTTCAATCTTTTAAAAGCCATTGGATCAGCAACACCCCTTATATTCCAACAGAGGAGTTTAAGCATTAGAGGAGGATGGAGGGGGAGGAGTTTGTGTGAGCTTAGCTGTTGAACGGAGGATGCGGTGGACCGGTGGTGGGGGGGTTTCTTTTCCTTTTGACTCCCTGGGATGATTGGGGGACGAAGAGCTCTGTCATCAATCGTAGTCGAAATATTGTTTACATATATATATAACCTGCTATGATCTGTTGTTTACATTCACATTAATATACATTCACATATATATATATTGTTTACATATATATATAACCTCCTATGCCATTCACATGTTTATATTGTACTCTGACTCACTAGCCACTGATAGTTCTCTATTTACTGTATATATATTTCCATTACAGCTTTCTCTGTTTACATCATGTACTTTTTTCAGTTCTTGTATCTTACTTTACTGCATGATTATATTTTCTAACCTGCTATGATCTGTTGAGATGTATTGCACTCGCTCCTGTCCTGACTGGACCTGTTGAAAATATTACAGAGGACGAGGAGGAGGCCTGTGTGGATACCTACTACTGGACAGCTCTAGATGACACCATTGATCCGGATTTCCAGCCGGATCCATTAGCTATAGAGGCTGAGGCTCCCTAGTCTAGGTTTACTATTATTGTCTTTTGGGATCTGGATTGTATATATTCTTTCATGTTCAGTAGTTGGGACTTGTATTCTGGATGTTTGCTGAGATGATATCTTAGACACTTAGACTCTTCTGATCTTCTGTATTTCATTTGAGTTTTATATCATATCGTACTTCTTCTTCCTTAGTTGTGATTGAGTTTACATTCTGCTATGTCACCCCCATTCCGGGAGTATAAACTGTTTAGTCTTATACTGTTAGATGCATTGAGACCTAGGACAGCGTTCTACCGCCGACACTGCAGCGTAGGCTGGGCGTTGTTACGTTCTCGTACCCTCACAGTGGGTGCAGGTCGTGACATATAGTAATCATGAAATAGAATCCACAAACACTAATCTCGTGTGATAATCGTGACAATAATCATGGAATGCATATATAAATCATGAAATAGCGTAACTATCAGGGAATGAAAGTAATCTATATAAGTACTTGCCTTCGGTAGTTGACGACGATGTGCGCGACACGAACGTATCGACACAAAAAGTATCACAGTCTAAAGTCCAGAATAGATCCCAAGATCGCGTCATCCTAAATCATAGTCGTAAAATGATCATGTCATCTAATAGTAATCCAAGATCAGTCCATTATCAAATATAATCCATAATTGATCCATAAAAGAGTATCCATTATTCGTTGATTGATTTAGAAGATTAAGCAAAGTCACAAATTAGGAAACGCACTATTAGATTGGAATTAAAGATAATCGAAGGAAATACCACATTAATTAAGTAAACAATTTTTGGAGAATACTAGAAACTTAGTTCTTTTAGTAAAAATATTGAAAATAATATTCAAAAATATTTATTAAGATAAATCTTAAATTTTGGTAAAAATATATTTTAATTAAATAAAACACTACATTAATATTTATAGGTAAAATATAATATTTAAACATTTTAGGTTCAAAATAAAATAGTTTAAAATCTACTTAAAAATTTATGAAAATACTTATTAATAATTAATTAACATATATATTACAAATAATAGTATAAATACATATTTTAGTATATACATTTTAATATAAATGGCCCGGACGACCAACAAATTAATTACACAGCAAAACAATAGTTTAATGGGCTAGCACAGCCCAACATCAATTATAAGTATTTATGAATCAGAAAACAGGTTAATGTGCTTGAAGCCCACAGTCCAGCAAAATAGGGTAAAAACCCTAATCCTTTCATCAAGAGAGAGAAAGAAGCAGCTACAAAAAATGGAGGAACGAACTCCACAAGGAAAAAAGAGAAGGAAATAAGAGAGAAGATCTCGTGAGTGTGATGGAAAGTAAGATAGAAAAGATCGAGAGTGAGTAACAGAGAGGAGAAAGAGGAAGGAAGAAGGAATAGGAGGGTGGAAAGGAAGCGCACCGATGGGGAAACGTCGGCGTGGTCTTCGATAGAGGTCTTACCGATCGGATCAGCCTCTGCGTCAATCGGTGGAACGCGACACATAAAGGAGTTGATCGACGGTGAGTCTCGAACGGCCGGAATAGATCTGGAGCGGGACTCGGCTCAGGTGGCGACGTACGGGAAGGATATTTGACAAGGATGATCAGCGGTAGGACGGGTGAGTCGCACGACGGAACCTGTCTGGCAGAGTTAGGCGGATCTAAAGTTGCGCATGGTTGAGACGTGCGGTAGGGATCGGCTCACCAAAGTGGCTGGAGGTGGTGGAGCTGAGATGGTCGATGGTGGTGGTGGTGTGGTCGTGTAGAAAATCGACCGAAATTTGTTGTAGCTATGGAGATGGGGCGTAGGGTAGATCTGGTGGCATGGATATGGGTGATGACCGGAGGCGACCGCATTGGCTAGGTTTGGGAGGTGGTATAGCGAAGGAAAGAGCTGGTGGTGGAGAAATAGGGCCGGTGAAGTCGGAGGATGCAGTAGAAGGGTGGCCAGATGGTGAAGCTAGGTCAGAGGAGTAGGGAATGGTGCTGGTGAAGTCAGACGAAGGAGATGGTACCTCACCGGAGTCCTACCAGCGGAGCTCGACGGCGAGCGACGGACAGACGGTGGAGCAAACTGTTGGTCAGGAGAGAGAGGGAGAGAGTTGGAATTTTATAATAAAATATTAGGGAGTCCTAATATTTTAATAAGAGAGAAAGGAGTACTCTCCAAGCCTTAGTGGCACCAATATAAATTGTAATAGATCTAGGGGTGATAGTGATTAATAACTATCTACTAATCACTAACAACTAATTGCTAACTAATCTAGTAATTAGTAACTAATTACCAACTAATAAATAATCTAAAGCCCAATAATAATTAGTACAAAATTTAGGAATATAATATTAGCTAGCAGTGTGAGACTCGTCTCACAGTATCGGTATTTATATACGGATACGTATTTTGTATTATATTTCGTATTTTCTTAGTTTTCGGAATGCTTTAAAAAATTTCTTAAATTATAGATTTTCTGCTTGATCCGGCATACCAACGGTGTACCGGTGTATACCGACGGCATGTCGTCCGGAAAGATTTTCCATATTTTAGATATTTTCGATTTATGATATTCTTATGAATAGTATTTCTGATATTTTCATAAATAGTGTTTCTGATATTTTTATGAATAGTATTTAGATATTTTGATGAATAGTATTTAGATATTTTTGTGAATTGTGTCGATGAATCCTATTATCCATTGGATAATTGGTTTTCTTTCAATGGCTAGGATTGAACTAGATTTTGACATGGATCACGATCCAACGGTCACGATTAATTCACCCCTTCTATATATATCCATTGAGTTTCTCTCTCCTCTCTTTTCTTTCCTTCTTATTTCCTTTTCACTCTCTTCCCTCTTCCTTAAGCTTAGGAAGGCTTGGCTTTGAGGCCTAAAGTGTGGTTTCGGAACCCCTCTAATTGGTGGAGTAGAAGATTAGGCTTGGAACTTAACCCTAGGCAAGTACATCTTGCTCAAAAGTGACATGACCATGCTATATTTTTATTTTTCATAGAAATTAAAGATTTATTGTTCTATAATATGCTCTTCTAAATTATTAACATCTTTAGTATATAGCACTTTTGGTTTTGATCGGTAGAATTACGTAGATCTGAGATTCTAGAGGTAATTTTTGAGTATTTTGAGGTATTGATCTATCAAATGCTTTAATTTGTGAAAACTATTACTTTCATGTCATAGTAAATTAAATTTCATGCAATTTTGACTTTTGAAAATTCGAATTTCGATTTAAAACGGAGTTTTTTGGACGAAACAAGTTTTGAGTTTTCAAAAATCAACTTTCTGTGACGGTTCAGAAAATCCGTCGGAAATTCACGGAAATCCGTTGGAAAATCCGAACTTGCACCACAAAACTTGCTGTGACACTTCAAAAAATTTGCCGGTAATCCGCAGTAATCTGCCGGATAATCCGGTTAGGCTATTTTTGTCTGTTTTTGTCCGTATTTGCCTGTTTTCGTCCGTTTTAGCTATCTTCTTCGATTGAAATGATGTTTTATCATGCTTTAGTGTTTTAGTATAGTTAGAACATGATTGTACACTATATATATACATGACATGTGTTCATGTTTGTAGAAGCATGAAAAAGAACAGGAAAGTTCATGCGGCTCGAAAGTCCTATAGAGCTTCATGCGGCTCAAAAGTCTCTTAGAGCTTCATGCGGCTCAAAAGTCTCTTAAGGCTTCATGCGGCTCAAAAGTCTCTTAAAATCTTCATGCGGCTGGAAATAGCTCCATGCGGCTCGGAACAGGCCTCGTGGCTCTATGCAGTTCAATGTAGGCATCTACAGCTGGCCATCTTCACTCTGTGCAGCTAGCTCATTAAAAGCTCTGACGCAATGCAGCAGCCCTGACACAACGGATTGACAGCTCTGACATAAAGGTAAAATAATGACTCTTGACGTGCTCCTAGAAAGACGAGAAAAAATTTTATAGCTGGCAAGATCCACCAAATTCCAAAAGCTCTTTATGCGGATCGCTTCAAGGTCTTCCATGCGGCTCTGACACGTGGCCACCTTTATGCGGCTCGGTTGGAGGCCACCCCTATGCGGCTGCTACTCCCATGTTGCTCGGATCATGGGGGCCACCCTCATGCGGTTCCAATTTTGGAAAGCTACACCCATGCGGCTCTGACACGTGGCCACCTTTATGCGGTTCGGTTGGAGTGCACCCCATGCGGCTCGGATCATGGGGGCCACCCTCATGCGGCTCCAATTTTGGGAAGCCACACCCATGCGGCTCTGACACGTGGCCACCCTTATACGGTTCGGTTGGAGGCCACCCCATTGCGGCTGCTACTCCCATGCGGCTCGGATCATGGGGGCCACCCTCATGCGGCTCAGATTAAAGGACTTCCATGCGGTTCAGATAAGGTCACCCTTATGCGGCTCTGACACGAGGCCACCCTCATGCGGCCCAACTATGACAGTCCTCCATACGGCTCGCAGCAGTTGGGACACGTGGCAGGAATTGATCAAATCCTAACAATCCAGATTTATGGCAATCGACATAACAGGCAGTTGGGACACGTGGCAGGAGATTGACCAAGATTTATTCACTCGGATTTACTGATATCAATAAATCATTACAATGCAGATTTGTTGCAATCAATATTAACTGCCCAGATCGAATTCTAGCAAACTATACAGATTTGGTGCAATCAACATTAACTGCCCAGATATGTTACAATCAATATTAACGGCCCAGATTAATTTCCAATAAACAAGATCAAGGCAAATCGTAACCAATCCCTAACCGCCCATTTTTCAAGGAGCAATCATTACAAACCCTACTTTTCATAACCCACTCCTATAAATAGCAAGGTGCCATTCCCTTGCAAACAGACAGACTTACACACAGAGAGAGCGACGGCGCACAGAAGAATCTCCCCACACATCCCGAGAGCATTTCTTCATCAGAGTCAAGGCTACGTCCGATCGTCCAAGGAGTAAGACAGAGTTGATAGCACTCTCCCGAGCCTCTACCGTCACCTTCCAGAAAAACTAAACAATTGAACTTATATTGCTGTACCTAGGTTTTCATCCCTAGGCTTTCTTTGTACGAGCGAGTTTGTGTTGTGAAGTAAAAGTCCAGTCCTCCCATAAAACTGTTATGTTCTTTTACAATTAATGGCAAACACGATGGCGACTCTGCTGGGGACTAACTTCTCTACGGCTAAGGAGTTGGTGATGCAATCGGACGCAGGCAAACTTGGCTCCACTCAACAGATGTTGGTCGTCCGTTTCGACTAGCAGGCGTTTGAAGAAATGCTCTCCGACGGGAGCGCTGGCCCGGTCCAGAAGCGAGCCCGCACGAAGAAGGCTCGCCGGGAGTGGAGGCCCAAATTATTTGTTCCTCCCCAAGCTCTGGAGGAAATGCTCCCTGCTACCAAAAATGGTAGGGAAGACTCTCGTGCGGCCCCACTTCAGACCATAGAGGACTCTGCTGTCCCCAAGTCCGGCAGAGGAAAATACTACGATGCTGGACTTGCAGGGGCAAAGAAGAACTCTATACGGTCCAAAAAGAAGCCGCATAAGAACGCCAGCCGCATGAAGACTCATGCGGCCACAGAAGCTAGCCGCATGCAGAAGGCTCATGCGGACAAAACTTCCAGCCTCATGAAGGAGGCTCATGCGGCCACGACTGCCAGCCGCCTGCAGACTGCTTATGCGGCCACCGCTTCTAGCCGCACACAGAAGGTTCATGCGGCCACAAATGCCAGCCGCATGTAGTTAGCCTGCACGGCCACCAATCCCACCCGCATATCATTTGCTCCATACGGCTCATGCGGTCATGACTGCCAGCCGCATGCAGACTGCTTATGCGGCCACCGCTTCTAGCCGCACACAGAAGTTTCATGCGGCCACAAATGCTAGCCGCATGTAGATAGCCTGCACGGCCGCCAATCCCAGTCGCATATCATTTGCTCCATGCGGCTCATGGTCAGTCTTTGACCGTCTCTCATGCGGTCCTGACCTTATATGCTCTCAGGAGGTTGCCCCAATCTCTGTGACACATCATTTGGACTCTTCCTACTATGCACCCTCGGGCGCTAGAACGAAGAAGTCTAATACAGCGCGGGCTTGGCGAGCTCAGTCAGCTGTCGCAACCTCTGACCATCCGAGCGCTCCGCTTACTGTTATGCGGGCCTTCGATGGAAAGTTGTACAGAACCACTCGAGTCCAGCCTCCAGCGGCAAACGGACAGAGTGGTTCCCAAGAGTCGCCCAACAATCAGGGAGCAAACATGGTGCCAACACACTCGGATGCTCGGGATTCCCAGGCCCACAAAATAGGTGTAAAGGTTGCTCGAGACGCACCTGACTTCCATGACGTGATCCTTCACAAGCGCAAGAGAAGAGAAGAAGCCTCGGTGTGCAGAGAGTCCTTCCATGGACATTACTGCACCCAAGTAATTGTCAACTGCTGCTGCAATAGCGTGGCAGTACAAGAAGACCGGCGATCCATCTTCCAACGACTGCAGCAACCAAGCTTAGAAGACGAAGCGCTTCTCGTCGCCTCCTGTAATTCTGCTCAGAAGATCCCTGGCGGCGGGAAAGGAAAGAAAACAAATGTCTCCATCCCAAAAATCTCAACCAAGAAACTCTCTACTAAGCGGTTGTCCACGACCATTACAGGAGGAGTTTACCAAGGCACCCGCCCTAAGACGAAATCTTTAACACTTGGAGATCCGTCATCTACATCTCTGGGGGTAGCCGAAGCTGGAGGTAGCACCCCTCCGAATGTCCACAACAATCCAGTGTTCCAAGAAGATAATCCAGGGGAAATGGTTCCCCCAACAGATGTAGCAAGTTCCGACGTCCCCGAGGACGTCCACAACTCTCAAGACGAGGCAAGCTCTGAAGCTGGGGGTACCACTCCTTCTGAGTTCGAACCAGAGGAGAACATTCCCACATACCCTGACGACTTCACTGTACAAGGGTATGACTCAAAGGGCACATCCTCTACCGTTTCTTCCATCTCTCCTCATGTGAGGACGGTGTTCATGACGGACAGCAACCAAGACGGCCCTAGTGATCGCCAACGCATCGACACTCTGGAGGGCATACTTCATACCTTGGTCAAATCCGTGGACGAGATCAAAGCGGCCCTACCGACTCTACAAGGAACGACGCCTGGCCAAACAAGTTTGGGTCCCGCGGTCAATACGGACTCAAACTCAACTGCGCTAAACCCGAGCAACAATCCCCCTATGATGACGGCTCCCACCGCTGCAGACGAGGCCAGGGAGGCAAAAAAAGAGGTCCAGGAGCTCCGGGCCATGTTTTACGCTCGAGAAACCTCTCAGGACCTCAGAATACGGCAACCATATCCTGCTGCATGGATAGATGTTCCCTTCCCACCAAGATATAAGCCATTCAACATCAATCTCTATGATGGCAAAACCTCTATAAGCCGGTACATCACTTACTTCGAGGTCACAATCGACCATTTGCCCCATGATGATGCCATCCTTACGCAATTGTTTATCGGGGCATTGGAAGGGGTCGCCTTCGACTGGTACCGCAACTTGCCGGACAACTGCATCCATTCCTTCGTTGGCTTCAAAAACAAGTTCCTTGAAAGGTTCTACGAGGTAGGACAAGATGTGACAATGTCCACCCTCATAGACGTTGTTCAAGGTGAGAAGGAATTGACAAGGAACTGCATTGAGCGCTTTTGCCAAACCACGATGAAATTGCCCTCTAGCAATCCAGATTCTTCCTTGATTGAAATCTGCCAAAAGAGGATGCTTCCCACAATCAGCCTCTGGATGGGCAAAAGTCAGATTAAGGATTGGAAGACTTTCATTATCAGCGCCACTAGCACAGAAGACGAGTTGAAGAAAGCTCGCCAGCTGGGATTGCACATCTCGGAAGGAGAGGACAGGGGCAAACACCCTAACGCCAACAATAACAATGGTGGTAATTCCTCCAACAACCGAGACAACAAGGGCAAGCAGGCTATGGTGGCCGACATAGCCCCGAAACCAAAACCAAAGCCGGCAGAGAAGAAGTGGCCGCAGATGACTTACTCCTTTGAAGACAGCCATGTCAAGCCAATTCTTAACATGCTCATACAAGGTGATCGAATCCAGCTCCCTCCTCCAAGACGTAAACCTCGTCCTGCAGAGATGGAAAGCCCCAAGTACTGCAACTACTATCGCTATGTCCATCATGCCATGCAAGACTGCTTCTAACTGAAGTGATACATCCAGCATCTCATCAATTCTAAGGCCCTGGCCAATGATTTCGAAGAGGTTACTAACCTTCCAACTCTCCAAGACCAAGCCGCTGGTCTAGTGCCTCTCACCACATCACGAGAGGAGGTCATGTGGGTCCACCAGGACTTAGTATCTGAAGTAACCAAGCCAGCATCACCCTCTACTGGCAAGAAGAGGGGTGGGAAAGTCAAGTCCAGACGCACAATCTCGACAACATCAAAGAATACCTATCGAACCCTCCAGTCCTGGTGGCCTAGTTGCTGGAAAACCATTCCTGCTCTATGTGCGAGCAATGGAGCATTCTCTCGGTGCTTTAGTGGCATAAAACAATGATGCAGGCCATGAGCAAGCTATATATTATCTCAGCCGAATGATGATGGGGCCTGAGCATCGATACACTGTCGTGGAGAAGGAGTGCCTTGCTCTAGTGTTCGCCATTCAGAAGATGCGACACTACGTTATGGGACAAACCATCCATGTCGTATCAAGAGTTAACCCCCTCAAGGTTCTCATGACCAAGCCAGGTGCACTCAGCTTTCGCCTCGCTACCTGGGCGATATTATTGTCTCCCTACCACATGATCTTCATCCCGCAGAAGGCTGTTAAAGGTCAAGCTCTGGCAGACATTTAGCAGCTCATCCAGGTTCAGAGTCAACCAGAATAAACGAAGAGATTCCAGATGAGGTCGCCCATTCAATCGTGGTCTCTCATGATACCGTATGGCGAATGTTCTTCAACGGCGCTTCCAGAACTGGGCCTAAGGGCAATATCGTCGCTGGAGGCGGAGTGGTGCTGATTTCTCTCTCTGGGCTGGTGATCAATCGGACTTATTTCCTCATGGAGCCCTGTTCAAACAACGTGGCCGAGTACAATGCTTTGGTTATTGGCCTCCGACTTGTAAAGGAGCTGGAGGTAGAGTATCTTGAAGCATACGGCGATTCGCAGTTAATCGTCAATCAGATCCGGGGTTCATATGAAGTTCGCCATGAAGATATGATCCCCTATCACCAAATAGCGATTAACATCATTTCGTCATTTGAAGGGTTCTTTATAGAACATGTTCCCAGACTCCAAAATATCGAAGCCGATGCCTTAGCAGGTCTTGCTGCTTCCCTAGCGATCCCAAAATATACTCATCATTTGGTGGATATAATAGGCCACGAATTGGTCTATCCCAAGAATAACGTTCAATTTGTAGCGAGTCATTCTGCTCAGATGGTCGACGAAGCACCAGACTAGAGACAACCATTCATTGATTTCGTATTCTACGACATTTTATCGGAGAACCTGAAAGAAGCCACTTCCATCAGAAGGCGTTCCCTCAGATTCTTCTACGATACAGAGATGAAAATGCTGTATCGACGATCATACGATGGGTTACTGCTTCGATGTCTGTCAAATACAGAAGCCAAAGAAGTCGTACGAGAAGCTCATTATGGCATTTGTGGAGCCCATTAGCTTGGCCCGAAATTACAAGATCGCCTTCGTCGAATGGGCTATTACTGGCCTACGATGGTTGCAGACGCGATAGACTATGCAAGAAAGTGCAAAGCCTGTCAAGTCCACACAAATTTCATCCACCAGCCATCCGAGTTTCTATATTCGACGGTGGCATCCTGGCCATTCGAAGCATAGGGAATTGACATCATTGGTCCGATCACTCCGTCTTCGTCTCGTGGACATCGCTTTATACTCGCAATCACAGATTACTTCTCCAAATGGGCGGAGGCTATTCCGGTGGCAGAAGTGAAGACTTCAAACGTGATCAACTTCCTCAAGCATCAAGTCATCTATCACTTTGGACTGTCCCAAAGGATCATCCACGACAACGGTCTGCAGTTCGCAAGCCACACCTTCTATCGGTTCTGCGACAAACACCGAATCTAGAATGTTGCTTCAACGCCGTATAATCCGGCAGCGAATGGGTTGGCAGAAGCATTCAATAAAACTATAATCAAGCTGCTCAAGAAGTTTGTGTCTTCCAACAAACGTGACTGGAATGAGAAGCTTGGCGAATGCTTATGGGCGTATCGCACTATAGTACGGACGGCCACTGGGAACACACCATTCTCTCTGGTGTATGGGAGTGAGGCGATTCTCCTACTGGAGACTCAAATCCCCTCGCTTTGCGTTGCCCTCACCTACCGATTGACGACGGATGATAATCACCACCGCCGGTTATAAGAGTTGGAGGCTTTAGATGCGAAGCGCCTGTTAGCTCAACAACGAATCGAGTTATACTAAGCACGTATCTCGGGAGCTTTTAACAAGAAGGTTAAAATCAGCACATTCCAAGTGGGCGATTTCGTTCTGGCAGTTCGGAGGCCGATGGTTACGACTCACAAAACCGTCGGTAAATTCCAGCCAAAGTGGAAAGGACCATTTGTCATCGAGGCTGTATTCTCCAATGGTGCTTACCGCCTCGCAAAACAAAATGGAGACTTGCTCATGTTGCCCATCAACGATAAGTTTCTGAAAAAATATAATGTCTGAAACGATATCCTCCAAATCTCCCAGATTGTTGAGTTATGTACCCTCTAGTACCGCTGAACTTATATTCTGACTCCAAATCTCCGAGATTGTTGAGTTATGTACCCTCTGGTACCGCTGAACTTACATTCTGACTCCAAATTTCCCAGACTGTTGAGTTATGTACCCTCTGGTACTGCTGAACTTATACTCTGACTCTAAATCTTCCAGATTGTTGAGTTATGTACCCGCACGTACCACTGAACTTACACTCTGGTCATTCCAGATGAATCTATATCGCATCTTTTGGGTAGTAAGTCACGTATGATAATACCTCTGAACTTTCTTCCTAAAAAGAGCACCTTCCTCATGATCTATTACCCGTACTTTCAGTACATAAAAAGGGTAACAGATCCACAAAATTCCCGAAACAACCACGTCGATGTCACCTCTGAGTTGTTTCTCTTCCGCCAAAAACAAACCACCCCTCACGTAGAACTTCCACGTCCATATCACCTCTGAGTTGTTCTATGTACCCTTCATGGAGTCCACTCCAGCCACGTCCACATTACCTCTGAGTAGGAAGGCTCCACTGAAGAAACCCCCATACTTGCCATGTCCTCATTACCTCTGAGTAAGTATGTCAGTTTTCTCTCGACTTATTATCTGTACCCAAAACTGGAGTACGCCAAGGATAATAGGCCCACAAATGTCCTCTGTTGACCACAAATGCTGTACTAAGTTTCCTAGTACATGCGCCTCATTTCTCATCATGCCTCGGGAGCCTAGCTGCTCCATGGTATTCTTTCTCCCGATACCAGAAACTTCCATAGCCACCTTATTGTGGAATTGTTCTAAGTATCCCCATCAAACTTGTTATCCGTACCTAAAACCAAGGTATACCAAGGGTAACAAGTCCACAAACAATCCCCCAGTGGGGCAAATACCACAACACCACAAACGCGATAAGCAATACAAATAAATGGTAAAATAAAACATACTCTTTTATTTGGAAGTCAAAAGTACTACATGTTCTGGGACCACGTCCCTCTAAAAAAAAAACATAAACAAAAGAAGGAAAAGGTCGACTATGGTTCGGCAATACATAATTCCATGAGACGGTCCCTCACGAAGGCAGTCGACCGTTCATACCGTTGCTTGGCCCGGCGCTCGGCCTCCTGAGTCAGCTGCTCTGCATCCTCCAGATGCGCATGAGCCTGCCAGCCATCCTCAAGCTTCTTCAGAGCATGCTCCAGGCCAGCAGAAGCTCGAGTGACCTTGTCGGCCTCCTGGACAATCAGCCTCTTATCCGTGTGGACGACCTCGAGCTCAGATTCCAAGAACGCAAATTTCCTCTGAAGCTCGAGGATCTGCTCTCTAGTATCAATTACCTTACGGGAGGTGGCTGCTTCCCGAGCCATGCAATCCGCACTCCTGCGGCTCAACTGATCGTATTACTGAGACAGATCGTGGAGGTACTTTATTGTAGTCGGCTTGACCGGATCCCGAGCAACCCTTACCTTCTCCATGGTAGTTATGAGAAAGACACGCTCTTGATCTATTGCTGCAGACAGATCAACTTGTCGCAGTACTTGAAAGTGGGCCACGAGCTGATCAGCCTCTAGCAATTTAGGCTCCAGAAGTGCAACTATCTCTGCCCCACCAGGGAGGGTTTTAAGAATTTTAATTTGGCCATGGGCGCATTGTCGGGCCAAGGCAAAGGGGGTCCTCCGCTCCACAGCAGCTTCGACCCCTCTCTTCAGGTGGCGGTAGAAACTGCAACCACATCCTGTGATGCTTCATCCAGAACTTCCGTAGAGGACAGCATGAAAGGAAGTGTAGCTGGCATATCGAAAGAGACGTGCCAAAACTTGCTACCCCTGCCACCAGAAAAACAAATTTCGAGCAAAAAGACGCGTGGATAGCAGTTAACTCCTCTTCTGTGGCCCGAAGAACCTGGATACTCGACAAGGCGGAAAGGTCGACCCCCGAAGCCACATGAACAGAGGAGGACGCAGGGACCATTGCTCCTTGCCCCGGCTGTGCCACCATCTGATCTCCCGAACTCGATCCAGCGGGAGGCCCCTCAATATAAGTCGGAATGGGAGGGGGCACACTCCCTTCCACCGGATCTCCTCTGGCAAAGCCTACCCTGACAATGTCCATCATTGGCAGTGAAGGGACAGGACCTGTATGTCCAGAGCAACCATCAATCAGCCTAACCCGAAGGATGTGATGATAGAGCAAATGGGCCTCCTCACAAGTCAAGATGTGGCTTATCTTACCAGGAGAGGGTTGTGGAGGCTGAGGTTCGCTCACAGCCGTCGTAGTCCCCTCACCAGCGACCTCTGAGCCAAATGCAGCTGGTTCCTCCACACCAGCCGCCCCGGAAGGAGATACAGCTGGATCGGCATCGCCCGGCTGAGATTCAGCAGTCTCGAAGACCGGTTCAGCAGGGCCCACATCGCCTCGTGTTGAGACCTCAGCAATGGGAGGAACCTCAGCCGTCACCGGAAGAACCCCGACAGAAATGATCTCGGCACACATATCATTAATCAAAGTAGTTAAAGTCGGATCGACGGCAGAGGCATCAGTCGGCTCCGGTGACTCCGCTTCTTCTGACACCTACAAAGGTAAAGGAAAATGATTAGATCATAGTTCAGGAGAAAGAAGAGCTAAAAAAAGATGGTTGTAATTTAATTCACCTCTGGAATGGCGTCAACACCCTCGCCTCTTTCCTTAATGAGTAGCCTGCGATGCTTAACCGTATCCCGTTTTACGGAGTAGGTTATGCCTGCGATGCTTAATCGCTTGCGTGAAAGGCCAGGCGCAACAGGTGGCTGATCTGCCACCACCTCATCTGGCACAACAGGCGGCTGATCTACCACCACCTCTTCTGCAGGAGGGAGAGAGTTATCGGCATCATGCTCGTCATCCTCTTCGTTCGTATTGGTGGACTCCGAGTCACGCACAGGAACCGTGTTCGTCCTCTTCTTTCTCGTCTTAGACCCTTTGGGCTTCTCCGTCAAGCCAGTACCCACAATGAAGCTGGTACTCGGGTCAAAATTAATGGAAGGCTTGCTCACCGTAACATGGTATAGTGCCACCATATACAAAATCTTCCCTGGCGCCTCAGCATCAGGAATCGAGAAGCTGGTTCGGGTATGAACCGTGTCATAATAATGCCAGGCCCTGATACCGTCGAGGACGCTACCTACAAAGCCCAGGCAAGGGCTAGGACTGTCAAAGAATAGCTGGCTATACCCGAACTGGCGGGAGAACCTACTGGGCAAGTAGGGCTCCAGGTAGACATTTTTGCGGTTACGGTATACTACGTGCACTGGACGAATATTCGCAACCAGAGGAGCAACTTCTCGGGTAAGAGGTGAGGCGGTCCGGTACCGTCAATATGCACGACCCTCACTTCTTCATAAAAAATAAGGAACGGACACGAAAAATGGTATCCTTGCACTCTCGCCAGCGCCCTCCGACAGACTGGCATAGTCTTGCACTTCCAGGGCTGATGGCGATATTGGAAGATGAAAGCATCATCAGCCGTTACGCCGTCTTCTGCTCCATGCCTCATCAAAGATCGGCAGTGCATCAACAGCCACCCCATCAGATAATGCTAGCGCAGCTTTATGCTCTCAAAATCCATCGCCGTGTAACGGGCAATGACCTTGGACGAGAAGGCACGAAGGCCATAGTATATGCTGCACACCATGGCCGGAAGAAGGGCCAGTCTGGCCCCAAAGACCAGCTTTATGGCAGAGAGGATAAAGTGGCGGCTGATCCTCTCAATGGAACCCGCCCCTCCTGAGACCACGCAGTTCCGTAGCCACACCATCAGGAATCCTGCCAAGAGTGCCTTCTCTGACAGCCGTTGAGTACCATGATAAAAATAACTAAAGGAGTCAGTTTGACTCCCAAATGTGTTCGTGGCCCTCGATCTCTTGGCAATCGATGCCAGTTTTTCTACCTCCTCCTGGGTTTAAGGATCTCGGGAAGAAACTCGGCCTGAGGCACCTACTGAAAAAAGGTATAAGACCCAGGACGTGGTGTGAGGAATGCTCCCTTCCGAGCTACTATCCTTCTTGATGGACGTCTAGTGACAGGTACTGTGGTGATATAATAATTCTCGGTATACGGCAACAAAGCCCAGGAACTGCCGATCCAAATTCTCGAACTCTTCGGTCATAGGGGTGTACACTTCAAAGACTTCTTCCCCCCAGGGCAGCTTGGAAATTACATGCATCTCGTGGAGGGCGAGTCCCATCTCCCCTCCAGGCGTGAAGAAGGTTCCCGTCCGCCGGTTGTACACCTCCAGGAGAGCCATGAACAGCGGCTTATTTATGGGCAGACCATGATAGGTGCCCCGAATGGCGTGGTAGAGGCCGATCTCACGCAGGGGAGTCTCATACTTCTGCAGAATCCACATGGTCAAGTTGGCCCACGTAGGGATGGGGTTTATCCAGTTCAACAGTGCCAATCGACCGACGGGATAGGACCCCTTCCGAGCAAGCTGGTTCAAGAAGGTGTCAGCTTAAGAAAACATAAAATTGGGACCCGGTACATTTATGAAGGTACCCGGGGCCAGTCCCATCACGTACCGACTGACCGATTCCCTACCCGCATACGCTGACCCCAAATTCCTGTTATAATGGATGTTACCCACAATCATCCTCGACTTGCTTGGGGTCAAGGAGTCCACCATCTTTCTGTCTATCGGTAACATGTTGAACCATGATAGAGGAAAATGACGCTCCATTTGAGGGATATGGATCGCCATTCCGTTAAGAGTAAAGCTCCAACTCTCGAATATATCCAGCACTCGGGGGTCCTTCACAGTCAAGGCATCCCCAAAGAGGAACGCCGGCTTCAGGTATTTTCCCTCCAATTGCCCAGAGTTCATCATGGCACAGAGAAAGTAGAAGGGCTGGTTTTTTATAACATTCAGCCTCTCCATAGGCTCGTTTGTGGGAAGCTGGTTCGCCATATATTGGACTAAGTGGTCGAATCACACACTCACAGCAGATTGGGCCGAACCCACTAGGGGTTCTTCCGCTGGATTGACTGGCAGATTCACTGAAAAGGACAAAAAAATAAAGTTAGAAGATGGCCAGGTGAAACCAACTTAGTATTTCGGGGCTTATGCGGCTCTATATTGGCGGGGCCTTATGCGGTCCAGTTCAAAGTGAGCTTATGCGGCTCGGTCCAACGCTGCCTCATGTGGCCCAGTTCAGTTGAGCTTATACGGCTCGGCTTAGCGCAGCCTCATGCGGCCTACTTCAGATGAGCTTATGCAGTTCTTCTTAGCGGGGCCTTATGCGGCCCAGTCCAGATGAGCTTATACGGTTCTGCATAGCGGGACCTTATGCGGCATAGTTCAAAGGGGGGCTTATGCGGTCCTGTTTGATGGGGCTTCATGCAGGTCAGTTCAGAGGGACTTATGCAGTTCTGTTCGACGGGTCCTTACGCGGTTCAGTTTACAAAGTGCTTATGCGGCCGCAAGACGACTCTCATGCGGCTCGGATATGGGGTATACCCCCATGCGGCTCAGACATGGGATGTACATGCGGCACATACAGTACAGTATGCGGATTCATCACAATGAACTTGAACAGTTCAATAAAGACAAAGAAGGCCCGTGCATAAAATATACGACATAGCCATGATGGTTAGGTTCTGAGTTCATGCAATTTCTCCTAAAATTCTTACCAGCAATGAGGGGGTGAACGTCGGGATGAACTTCAGGCGCTGTAGTCGATGTAGAAGCCACTCCCTTACCCTTTGCCGCAGCCTTGGAAGTCTTGGGGGCCATCGATGATCGAAGAAGAAGAAGAAGAAGACAGCAACTAGGGCAAGAAAAGCTTGAACTGGAGAAGAGAGTAAAGAGTCTCTCTCTAAAAACATTACTCTTATTTATAGGCTGACATGGGGCACGTGGACTGGAGAAGAGAGTAAAGAGTCTCAACTAGTGCTGTAGACAAAAACCGACTCTTGGGATTTCATCCCCTCTCATGCAGGAGATTCATCAAGGCAAAAAATCTACATATTTAATAAACCGACTCTTGGGATCCTCCCAAAAGACGGCTTTAAATCAAAACGAATCAAGAGCATTTAATGAGATGCCTATGTGGCAGAAAGGACAGTATGCGGCCAGAGCGGTCCATGCGGCTAGAGAACTCCATGCGGCCAGAGCAGTCGATGCGGCTAGGAAGTCTATACGGCCAGGTCAGTCCATGCGGCATGAAGAGATTACGTGGACATGCTTCTTATTCAAAGTATTTCAATTTTTACAAATTGAAAACTTTGAAGGGTGTCTTGTAGAAGCATGGAAAAGAACAGGAAAGTCTATGCGGCTCGAAAGTCCTTTAGAGCTTCATGCGGCTCAAAAGTCTATTAGGGCTGCATGCGGCTCAAAAGTCTCTTAAGGCTTCATGTGGCTCAAAAGTCTCTTAAAAGCTTCATGCGGCTGGAAATAGCTCCATACGGCTCGGAACAGGCCATGTGGCTCTATGCAGTTCAAAGTAGGCATCTACAGCTGGCCATCATCACTCTGTGCAGCTAGCTCATTAAAAGCTCTGACGCAATACAGCAGCCCTGACACAACAGATTGACAGCTCTAACATAAAGGTAAAATAATGACTCTTGACGTGCTCATAGAAAGAGGAGGAAAATCTTTATAGCTGGCAAGATCCACCAAATTCTAAAAGATCTTTATGCGGATCGCTTCAAGGTCTTCCATGCGGCTCTGACACGTGGCCACCTTTATGCGGTTCAGTTGGAGGCCACCCCCATGCGGCTGCTACTCCCATGCGGCTCGGATCATGGGGGCCACCCTCATACGGCTCCGAATTTGGAAAGCCGTACCCATACGGCTCTGACACGTGGCCACCTTTATGCTGTTCGGTTGGAGGCCACCCCCATGCGGCTGCTACTCCCAAACGGCTCGGATCATGGGGGCCACCCTCATATGGCTCCGATTTTGGGAAGCCACACCCATGCGGTTCTGACACGCGGCCACCCTTATGCGGTTCGGTTGGAGGCCACCCCCATGCGACTACTACTCCCATGCGGCTCGAATCATGGGGGCTACCCTCATACGGGACAGATTTAAGGACTTCCATGCGGTTCAGATAAGGCCACCCTTATACGGCTCTGACACGAGGCCATACTAATACAGCCCAACTATGACAGTCCTCCATGCGGCTCGCAGCAGTTGGGACACATGGCAGGAATTGATCAAATCCCAACAATCTAGATTTATGGCAATCGACATAACAAGCAATTGGGACACGTGGCAGGAGATTGACCAAGATTTATTTACTCGGATTTGCTGATATCAACAAATCATTACGATGCAGATTTGTTGCAATCAATATTAACTGCCCAGATCGATTTCCAGCAAACCATGCAGACTTGGTGCAATCAACATTAACTGCCCAGATTTCTTACAATCAATATTAACGGCCAAGATTAATTTCCGACAAACAAGATCAAGGCAAATAGTAACCAATCCCTAACCGCCCACTTTTTAAGGAGCAATCATTACAAACCCTACTTTTCACACCACACTCCTATAAATAGCAAGATGCCATTCCCTTGCAAACAGACAGACACATACACACAGAGAGCGATGGCGCACAGAAGAATATCCCCATACATCCCGAGAGCATTTTTTCATCAGAGTCAAGGCTACGTCCGATCGTCCAAGAAGTAAGTCAAAGTTGATAGCACTCTCCCGAACCTCTACCGTCACCCCGCAAAAAAACTAAACAATTGTACTTAGATTGTTGTACCTAGGTTTTCATCCCTAGGCTCTCTTTATACGAACGAGTTTGTATTGTGAAGTAAAAGTCCAGTCCTCCCATAAAACTGTTCTGTTCTTTTACAATCAATGGCAAACAATATTCACGTATTGTTTTATGTCCAGATTCTTGATAGTGGCTCGTAGTAGCGCACTCATGACTTGATTTTCTTAATGATTTCTAGATCCGAGATATGTGTACATGTTCTTTCTTGACACTGTGGATATAGCTTGTTAAATGTTAATCTATTGCATCTTGGCACTGGACAATCGAGTGTGAGTATTGTTCTGTATATCACGTGATGTTAGTACGGGGATATTCGTAAGTGATAACTTACGAATTACTCGTACATAACACACGTCATCTTCGAAAATTCTTGAGTGTCCACAACTTAAGAACTTGACATGAATACGAAGGTAAATAACTAGTAAAATTCAAGTAGATCATTCTAGGAGAAAATTTGCACAACCAATCCTGAGCTCCAAGGGTCCAATGAGGCGTGGCTTAACCCTGCTAGGAAAGGGCTCCATGACCTACCAAGTTTACGCATATTGATACACGATCGAGTCACATGTCGTGCCGGGTTACGGCATAGTCAGTTATATGTTTTCTTTTACAAGTATATGATATGGTTGTTCATGTTATATGTCAAGACACGTTTCATCTACCAGCAGTCTTGTTGGGTAATAGATGTACTACTCGTACCCATGGATATCTGAATATCTGTAGTCAGCTAGTTGCGAAAATCCTCAACTTGCATACTAGTAATTAGTATTGTGATAATCCTAGTTAGTTAATGATAGCAAGCTGTAGGTAATGATTGGCCGTGCACTTTTGGTTGTGCATTACTTTATATGCTCTTATGTCGATGAGTGGCCAGAGGCTAAGTTCTGCTAGGGAAAAGATCTGCAACCCTGGTCCTTGTTTGGATTATGGCTGGTGGCTCCGATTTCTAGTAGTTTCTAAGTCCCTTGTTGCTTATTAGCTTATTGTTCTCTATTGCTATATGGTTCAGTATTTCCATTCAGTCATTTATATTCTCGAGATACGTGCATTGGTATTGTACTAGTCTCGACTCATATTTATTTATTTCTGTCATTATGTTATTGTGTTGTTGTTGGGCTTTGTTATTCACCTCGAGCCTTCCTTGTGGTACTTGCTATTTGGGATCTGACCCCACTGGTTTTGCATGGCCAGGTTCCATAGTTGATCACGAGGATCTACCGTCTTCTCCTTCGGATGGTTCGTACTCAGAGGACCGACATGGATTAGCGAGTGGGTTACCTTTATTTCTCATTTTATCTTGTACTTTCATTTTATGGTGTATTAGCCAAGGGCATTTGTTAGTCCTTGTTTCTGGGTTTTGTTCCCTCCGTCTTAGTATGGCATGGATGTATATTCTGGACAGCTGCTAGTTGTACATTTACGTACCTTTTTTATAGTCAGTTAATATATCTTTTATTATGTCAGCTCTCATGATTATGTATGTATTTATGTTTGGGATGCCTTACCCATCTCATATATGATTTACTCTTTATTGCTTCTTATATTGATTGGATTCAGATAGGATTTGTTCGACCTTAGGAGTCGTCAGTGGCATGCTAGAGTCAACCCACTTGTCTTCTAGACAGCTTTGATCGTATATTGGGGTATTGACATACTCTGATATACGTAGCTGGCTTTGTTTTGTCCTCGATCAACAGTATTCTGGTTCAGGGGCGTGACAGGGTTTTTTGGTGGCCCATGTAGGTCTGTCTTCAGACTTGTAGGGAATTCATCTTATTAGAATCTCAATCCTATATTTGTCTTCTTTTGATCTTCTCTTGGAGATTGTATCATCTCATTTTTCTTGAACTATGAAAATGCTTGATATATCTTTGCTCTATTCCTGTCCCTTTTTATATCACGTGTTCTTATCATTCGGGACACCCAACCTTCTTATCTATTTCTTTCGAGAATTTTATTGCTCCATCATCTTTCTTGGTTCAGGCAGTATGTCGGCATCAAATCCCGCCTCCACAGAGTCAGGTACTAGTACCATCTCGGCATTTGGTGGCAGCTCAGTTCACTTCACTCCAGTCAGTTTAGCTAATAAAGTCTGTCTGATCCCATGTTCAGCACCTCCTTCCGACGCGGTCTCATCAGATTTAATGTCAGCATCCGGCACAGTTTGTCCAGGTCCAATAAGTCAGATAAAATTAGCAGCAAGTAAGAGCAGCAGTCCCGATGCATAGACAGAAAGAGTTTGTTATCATTGAGCAGATATTGGTTGAGGGCAGTCAGATTGTTAGTAAGCTTCTGCGGTGTTCCTTCAGTCATTCTTATTCTTGGGTTCCGTTGACGGCCTTGTATTCCATTCATAGCTGGAATGCGATGGTCGACTTGACATATTCGGCGAGTGAACCAGAGTTTCTCGTACCACTCATCTGCCTTCGTATTTTGTTATACACGATATCTATCATGTATCCCGACTACGTAGGTGCATCCTGGATTAGAGTCATGTCTTCGACTGAGTCGTTGGTACCGACTTCCTTCGAAACTTGACCCTTGTCCACTTTGAGAGTCAGCGTAGGCAAGCGAGGACGAATCCCTACTCAACTGACTCAGGGGTATATTATTCCATATGCCTCCTTTTCTTGTATTATATATGTATGTATATATTATTTTCCGTATTTATTTAAATTCTGTATCTCAAATATCACTTGTACACGTGATGTTTTCTTTCGATGTGTTATGATTTTATATTGTTTTAGCATGTATATTTTTGCTCGACTGGCTTTAGAAAATTCCGAGGACGGAATTTTTCTAAGTTGTGGAGAGTTGTGAGACCCGTCTCACAGTATCGATATTTATATACAGATACGTATTTTGTATTTTATTTCGTATTTTTTGGGTTTTCGGAATGCTTTAAAAAATTTCTCAAATTATAGATTTTCTCCTTGATCCGGCATACCGACGGTGTACCGATGTATACCGATGGCATGTCATCCGGACAGATTTTCCATATTTTAGATATTTTTGATTTATGATATTTTCATGAATAGTATTTCTGATATTTTTATGAATAGTGTTTCTGATATTTTCGTGAATAGTATTTAGATATTTTGATGAATAGTATTTAGATATTTTCGTGAATAGTGTCGATGCATCCTATTATCCATTGTATAATTGATTTTCTTTCAATGGCTAGGATTGATCTAGATTTTAACATGGATCACGATCCAACGGTCACGATTAATTCACCCTTCTATATATATCCATTGAGTTTCTCTCTCCTCTCTTTTCTTTCCTTCTCCATTTTCTCTTCACTCTCTTTTCTCTTCCTCAAGCTTAGGAAGGCTAGGCCTTGAGGCCTAGATTGTGGTTTCGGAACCCCTCTTGGTGGTGGAGTAGAAGATTAGGCTTGGAACTTAACCCTAGGCAAGTACATCTTGCTCAAAAGTGACATGACCATGCTATATTTTTGTTTTCCATAAAATTAAAGATTTATTGTTCTATAACATGCTCCTCTAAATTATTAACATCTTTAGTATATAAAACTTTTGGTTTTGATCGGTAGAATTACGTAGATCTGAGTTTCTAAAGGTAATTTTTAAGTATTTTGAGGTATTGATCTATCAAATGCTTTAATTTATGAAAACTAATACTTCCATGTTGTAGGAAATTAAATTTTATGCGATTTTGATTTTTGAAAATTCGGATTTTGATTTAAAACGAAGTTTTTATGGCCGAAACAAGTTTTGAGTTTTCAAAAATCAACTTTTTGTGACGGTTCGGAAAATCCGTCGGAAATATGCAAAAATCCATCGAAAAATCCGAACTTGCACCACAAAACTTGTTGTGACACTTCGAAAAGTCCGCCGGTAATCCGCAGTAATCCGCCGGATAATTCGGTTAGGCTGTTTTTGTCTGTTTTTGTCCGTTTTTGCCTATTTTCATCCGCTTTCGCTCTCTTCTTCGATTGAAATTATGTTTTATCATGCTTTAGTGTTTTAGTATAGTTCGAACATGATTTTACACTATATATATACATGACATGTGTTCATGTTCATGTATTATTATTTTCGATTCTTGATAGTGGCTCATAGTAGCGCACTCATGACTTAATTTTCTTATTGATTTCTAGACCCAAGATATGAGTACATGTTCTTTCTTGATACCGTGGATATAGCTTGTTAAATGTTAATCTATTGCATCTTGGCACTGGACAATATAGTGTGAGTATTGTTCCGTGTATCACGTGATGTTAGTACGGGGATGTTCGTATGTGATAACTTACGAATTACTCGTACATAACACATGTCATCTTAGGAAATTCTTGAGTGTCCACGACTTAAGAATTTGACATGAATATGATAAGGTAAATGACTAGTAAAATTCAAGTAGATCATTGTAGGAGGAAATACGCACTACCAACCCCGAGCTCCAAAGGCCCCATGAGGCGTGGCTCAACCCTGCTAGGCAAGGGCTCCATGACCTACCAAGTTTGCACGTATTGATATACGATCGAGTCACATGTCATGTCAGGTTGCGGCACCGTCATTTATATGTTTTCTTTTACAAGTATATGATATGGTTGTTCATTTTATAAGTTAAGACACGTTTTATCTGCCAGCAGTCTTGTTGGGTAATAGATGTACTACTCGTACCCCTGGACATCCGGATATCTGCAGTCAGGTAGTTGCGAAAATCCTCAACTTGCATACTAGTAATTAGGATTGTGATAACCCTATCTAGTTAATGATAGCAAGCCATAGGTAACGATTGGTCGTGCACTTTTGGTTGTGCGTTACTTTATATGCTTTTATGTCGATGAGTGGCCAGAGGCTAAGTTCTGCTAGGGAAAAGATCTGCAACCCTGGTCCTTGTTTGGTTTAAGAGTTGTAGCTCCGATTTCTAGTAGTTCCTAAGTCCATTGTTACTCATTGGCTTATTTTTCTCTATTGCTATATGGCTCAGTATTTCTATTCAGTCATTTATATTCTTGAGATACGTACATTGGTACCGTACTAGTCTCAACCCATATTTATTTAATTCTGTTATTATGTTGTTGTGTTGTTGTTGGGATTTGTCGTTCACCTCGAGCCTTCCTTGTGGTACTTGCTATTTGGGGTCTGACCCTACTGGTTTTGCATGGCCAGGTTCCATAGTTGATCACGAGGATCTACTGTCTTTTCCTCCGGATGGTTCGCACTCAGAGGACCGACATGGATTAGCGAGTGGGTTACCTTTATTTCCCACTTTATCTTACACTTTTATTTTATGGTGCATTAGCCAAGAAAAAATGTTAGTCCTTGTTTCTGGATTTTGTTCACTCCGTCTTAGTACGACGTGGATGTATATTCTGGAAAGCTGCTAGTTGTACATTTACGTACATTTTTTATAGTCAGTTGATATATCTTTTATTATGTCAGCTCTCATGATTATGTATGTATTTGTGTTTGGGACGCCTTATCCATATCATATATGATTTGCTCTTTATTGCTTCTTATGTTGATTGGATTGAGATAGGATTTGTTCGACCTTAGGAGTCATCAGTGGCATGCTAGAGTCCACCCACTTGTCTTCTAGACAGTTTTGACCGTATCTCGTGGTATTGTTGTACTCTGATATACGTAGCTGGCTTTGTTTCGCCTCCGATCTCCAGTATTCTGGTTATGTGGCGTGACAAGCAGCCCATAATCTAAACCCAAGACTTGGTACACAATTAGATTAGCTAGTCTATAATCCAAGCCTAAGGCTTGGTAGGCTCACAAGCAATTAATTAATAATAAAATAAATCTAAAAATAAAATTATAGAATTAGAATTAGAAATAATTCTACAAATAAATTTGAAAAATAATTTTATAAATTCAAAAATTAATGACATTGATATAAAAAATATAATTTCAAATATAGGAAAAGAATTTTATAACTAAAAAATTAGCTCTAAATTTCAAAAATAGAAATTCAAAATCTGGGTAGTTACGCATACTTTCTACATTCATGTACATCTTACATTATCTTGTATATTCGCTCTACTTACTGTTATATAGCCTTTATCATTTACTAGAATTGCTATTAGAGTTGTACTTCGCTCCAATCCTGACTGGATATATTTTTCTAGGATGTGGTTGGAGTAGACCGTGAGACACTGATTCATGAGGGCTTAGCTCTAGCTGAGGAGGCTCTAGTAGCGACTCAGTTAAACTAGTTGTTAGTACTGGATTTACCTCCAGCCCTCTGACTCTTGGCATGTTATTATTTGAGACTTATGTTATCGAGATAGTTGATTCTTAGACTCTAGACTTGGACGTGTATTATGTATATGTTATACTTCTCCTGGATATTCATATCGTGTCTTTATTTTTTTTCGTGCCATTTATCTTCCTTATAGTTATTATGATTGAGTATAAATATTTATCATTATTTGTCCTCCTTTTAGAGTTGAGATATCTTGACAGGTTATGATACATATTCATGTGATGTATTAGATTCTATAGTAGACTTAGACAGCTTTCTACCGTCGATGCTACGGTGTAGGCTGGACGTTGTCTCGCACTTATGCCTTTACATCAGGTGCGGGTCGTGACACGGTCCGGTATTGACCAATACCCGATACTAATCGATACCAACATTAGGGATCTCTTTTCTGATCAATTCGACAAAGAAATTTGTACAAAAAACTAATCAACAGTGGTGTAAAAGCATACTAAGGTTATAAAAACATGTAAAAGAAGAAAATTTATATATCACATGTAAACCAATTGGCAAGGGTGACTAATATTTCATTCAATTTTAAAACTACTAAACAATAACTCTAAAAATACGCAGAACTATACCTAAATTTGTCAAATATATTTTCTAAAATGTTACTAATTATTTGATTTTTGATACCAAAAAATTCGATACTCCGATCTGAAATTGTATAATGCCGATACTAATACTCGCAGGAAAGATTCGATACTGATTATGATATCGATACTTCAAACCTTGGCTGAAACAAAGGCAATAAATGACAACTTTATTTCAGTAGGAGTTAGGTGCTATTGGTCGAGCATGGAGTTTTGAAGGTCGAAAGGCTTTAACAGCAATATCGAGGCTCTAGTGGAACTTGTCGGAATGAGTCTTTGGCTGGATAAGGTTCGGAGATTGGCTGGTTGGATGGACGAAGAATAGATAGATAGAAGTTTGACAAAGAAGGTGGTGGGTCAGGAAGGAGAAAGGAAGGATGGATGTAACTACCTAATTCTGGAGAGGGATAATTTTGTTATTTCATATTATATAATATTATGCATATTTATTTATATATACTGTGTTAGTTATTATGTTAGGATGGATGTAACTACCAAGGCAAGGCAAGGCTGCCTGGCCAAATTGGCATATTGCCAAGGCCAACAAAGGACTAACCCTATACAAACCTCCCCTAGGTTGCCTGCCCACTCATAATACATACCACACTTAGAAATCTGAGTTCAACTCAAACTCAATCCAGTAGACACACACACACACACATAATGTAAACCCAACTCAACAGTTCATCTCAACCCATATGAACTAACCCACATCTCTACATATCAATGCAATCACCTGCATGATTCTAATCTCAGGAAAACTGAGAATCAAACCTAAACTCAGTCAACCCCCAACTGAAACAAGTATCAATATCAACATATATATATATATATATATATATATATATATATATATATATATATATATATATATATATATATATATATATATTCGAACCCAAACACATTTGTAACTGGGAAAACATAGGAAAGGGGTGTGTCACAGGGGTGTCATAGAGTCTCGGGTCTTGTGTCACTTGTACACGTGTCCACATTGTGTCCAACAAGTGTCAAAATTGTGTCAAACCTAAGAACCAATATGTATCAGAGGCAGTGTAGGTGCACTGTCTCATGCACAGGTGTCGGCTCCAATAGGACACAACGTGTCCGGTGTCCTGTATCGTGATCGAGTCCATATGTAGGTTAGGTCTAGGGCTTCGTGTCAGAGTGCCTAAAATATGTCTAATGTGTGTCGTGTCCTGATATAAGCCCCGTATCAGTAGCAAATTTCGTACGTGTGAGTGTCAATAGGAAATCGATGCGAGTTTGATTTCTCGCTCGATACTGAACCAGATCACCTGAGACTTCATGTACACCTTGTCAGTCATGTCCCCCATCTCCATGCTAAAATTCATGTGACCACATAGCATGTCCATCGAGCATGAGGCTCCTGGCAGCAGGACACTGCACCACAGTCTTGTGTCTTATCCCCGTGTCCAAATATGACATAAAAAATGTGTCAAAACGTACTTAGTCATAGAAATTAGTGATCTACACATTACCAGCTTCAAAATCATTAGCATTCATTTCTATATGGTATTTCACCAAACACATTACATAGCACTCCGATACTCCTCCGATACGCACCCTAAATGGATTCGATTTCCTACTAAACTTGGCCTACAGCTAGGGGGGCCTAAATAAATGCATCTATGGAAAGAAATCATAAAATTAATAGGTTTAGAGGCCATTACCTACTGAGAGTTAGAATCATAATAAAATTGTACTTGAGAGCCAAATCCCTCCACTTCTAATGGTCAACTTGCTTCAAAACCTTGCAAGCTAGTTACTAATGACCTCTTCTACACTAGGGGAGTGTACTGCAATTGATTAGGCTCAATTTGGAGTTGATTTGGATAAAGGGGGTGAATATGGGGAAGAACACAAATTAGGGTTTGAAGATGTAATGAAAAGAGACAAGGGGGTCAAACATGTGTTTATATAGGCAAGGGGATCCTTTGATGGCTGCCAAGGGTTGTCTATAGGGTTAGGGTTTAGTTCTAAGTGAATTAAAGGCCTCTACATGCATAATTCAAGGACTTCTAGGTAGAGGCCCAACCAAACCAGGGTTTCAAGCTAAATATCTAACATTAACATAATATCTGGACATCTTTAACCTTGTCATATGATAGAGCTTCTAATCTAATATCTAGGCTCATGACTAATATCTAGATTAGGGCAATTCTAGGTTAAGGCCTAATATAACACTTCGCACATTACCAATTGATCAAAATTCTAATTAATTCAAAAGTCACAAAATGACCAAAATATCATTAGCCTAAAAAGTAGTAATTAGCTAATATAATCACATGGGATAGGTCCCCACGGCCATGGTTAGTCTCTAGGCTAAGTAGTTCAAGGGTCACACTACTAAAACACCAAAATCATAATTCACCAGTTTAAATAGTATTAAATTAATTAAAATTTACCATAAATCATTCACATGATTTAAATTCGATTATTCAATGATTAATTTTACAAAAGTTCAAAATTATTCTTGTTTTTAAAAGTGGTGGTTACAAGTATACCCTCCTTAAAATAATTTCGTCCTCAAAATTTAAGGTGATCGTACTCCTTCTAGGTCAAACCCCCAATCATTTAAGGTGAAGAAATAACATGCAATCATGGTCCTACTGGTCGTGATTTCACAGTCTCAAACAGGATAACTATACTATCTAACATATCACAAGAATATCCTGACAGGTACTAATGAAATCACATATCAAGGTGTGGAAGAAGAACATGAAAGACAAACCTGCTAACCCGTCACCCGCAGCGTCGGTCTCCTCGACCGTCAGCACAAAAGCCTCGCCCGTTTGGTGTTGGGAATGGTGCCGCATCACAGGTGGCGATGCAGTAAGGTAATCCCTGACCTGGTGAGCAGAGGATCCACAGAGCAGACAAAACTTCAGTCTTCTCCTACAAGACTCCCAAATGTGCCCCGATTTCTTGCAGTAGCCACAACTCTGCACCATGTGATCCTTTCCTCGAGGCTGATGTTGTGCCTGTTAAACTTTGGCAGGTGCATGCATCTGCTGTGGCTGGTGTGCTACCTTCTGCACAAAGGGGTGCTTTCCACTACCATTAGCCGCTCCTGAATCATCTCGGCCCCTCTTGGACTTGAGCTCCAAGTCATCCTCTTCTGCCATGGCTCCTGCCAAGATCTGCTCGAAGGTGGTGTCGCGGTCTCTCTTAGTCAGCGACTTGGCCTCCTTGATCAGATCCGTACGAAACCTCCTCGGCTTTGCCGTCTTGCTCAGTCCCTCTACAAATCTGCCCAGGTGACAGAACCCTCCAGTATACTCCTCGATAGTCCGGTTCCCCGGAACCAGAATTTCGAACTGTGTCTCCAATGCACCAAGTATTGTACCAGGAAAGAACTTCTCCTTGAAAAGCTTCTTAAAAGCCTCCTACGTCTGTCCATCCTTACCAACTCTCGGGTCGATCTGGTACCATGTACAGGCAAGGTCCTAGATCTAGCTGCCCGCTGTCTCTATCTGGATCCTAACCGGTATTAGTGCAAGAAGAAAGATCTCCTCTATGTGCTCGATCCAGTTGTCGGTATATAGGATACCCTCCGTACCTCTGAAGTCTCTCAGTCGCATCTTCTGGAAGTCCTGAATATTCGGGGTCTTCGGCTGTTACTACTGCTGTATCTGACCTCTCTGCGGCTGGGCAGTCACCCTCTTTACTACTGTCATGGCCAGCTGATGGACATTGTCGATGCCCACCCTCATATCCGCAGACTGGCACTGCTGAGCCTCCACACCTCTCGAAAGAAGGCAAAGAACTGTGCTATGTCAACTGTCTCTAAGGTGGTGGCGGAAGCACATCCTGAATCACCGGGGTAGGCCTTCGAACTGGTGGAGGAGCACCCCCAAAAAGCTGCCGATGCTCCTACATGAGCAGAAATAAGAGGTGCTGCAGCTCCAACATCTGTTTGGATCGGACGAGAGTTGGCAGACATCTTACCAGTGTCTGCTGGACCAGAGCGACGCGATCGTGTCTCCACCTTCTAGAAGAGAGATCAAATAATGAAATCAATACTGAGCAAGAATCAATTTCATCAAGGAAGGACATTTTATTTCAAAGAAGATAATTATCAGCAAGGATGTATAGATGGCAGGAATTAGGTCAGAATTTTTCCTAACTGTGATTGAGTACCGCTCCGCTAAAACCTATTCCTTAATTCTTATCGTAGGCTCACAATAGTACAACTAAGTCACTGTACTACCACGATATCGCACTATTGTGACTGTCGACCTGCATGGGCCACCACTAAAAATGTGTCAAGACCCGTACCTAGTGTAAGGGTACAAGTGCTTAACTGCGCCCAGCCTACGTCGCAGAATCGGCGGTAGAACGTTGTACTACGTCACTATCTAAACAACAACTCACGCAAATATATAATGTACTTGTCATAATCTCAACACCGAACGGAGGACAAGTATAGATACTGATACTCAATCATAGTCTAAGCACGATAAAGATAACACCGAAGTCTATAACTAATAAGAGTAAATAACAACAACAAAATAGAACTATAAAATAATAATATCTCATACAATCTCAAAACAAAGTTAAATATCTCAAGTTTTTACAATTCAAGTTCTAAACATGAAAACTAAACAAGTCTACTAGCTAGTCTTCCGATCACTCCTGAGAGTCGGGGCCAAAGGTAGCTAATCCATCTACAGGTCCATAGCATGTAGGGCAAGTATCCTCGGGGCAAACATCTGTAATATTTTGTCAACGTATCCATTCAGGATTGGAACGAGCACAACTCATCTAGCATATCACAACATGAATTAAATCCTATTATTCAATGATAAATTTTACAAAGGTTTAAAATTACCCTTGTTTATGAAAAGTGGTTGTTATAAGTCTACCCTCCTTAAAATAATTTTGTCCCCAAAATTTAAGGTGATCGTACTCCTTCTAGGTCAAACCCCCAATCAATTAAGGTCAAGAAATAACATGCAATCATGGTCCTACTATTCGTGATTTTACAGTCTCGAACAGGATAACTACACTATCTAGCATATCATAAGAATATCCTGATAGGTACTAATAAAATCACACATCAAGGTGGGGAAGAACAACATAAAAGACAGACATGCTAACCCGTCACCCAGCATTGTTGGTCTCCTCGACCGTCAGCGTAAAAGCCCCACCCCTCTGGTGTTGGGCATGGTGCTGTGCCACAGGTGGCCTAACTTCCTCTCTCTGATCCGATGCTCCGTCATATGGGGGTGCAGTAGGGCAATCCCTGACCTGGTGAGCAGCGGATCCACAGAACAGACAAACCTTCAATCTTCTACTACAAGACTCCCAAATGTGCCCCGACTTCTTACAGTAGCCACAACTCTGCACCCTGTGGTCCTGTCCTCGAGGATGATGTTATGCCTGCTGAACTTTGGCTGGTGCCTACATCTGCTGTGGCTGGTGTGCTACCTTCTGCACAAAGGGGCGCTTCCCACTCCAACTAGCCCCTCTTGAATCATCTCGGCCCCTCTTGGACTTGAGCTCCAAGTCATCCTCTCATGCCATGGCTCCAGCCAAAATCTGCTCGAAGGTGGCGTCGAGCTCGCTTTTAGTCAGCGACTTGACCTCCTTTATCAGACCCTTATGGAACCTCCTCGCCTTCGCCGTCTCGCTCAATCCCTCTACAAATCTGCCCAAACGGTAGAACACTCCAGCATACTCCTCAACAGTCCGGTTCCCCTGAACCAGACTCTCGAACTGTGTCTCAAGTGCGCTAAGTGCTGTATCAGGAAAGAAGTTCTCCTTGAAAAGCTTCTTGAAAGGCTCCCACGTCTGCCCCTCCTTACCAACTCTGGGGTCGGTCTGGTACCTTGTACGTGGAAGGTCCTGTATCTGGCTGCCCGCTGCCTCTATCTGGGTCCCAGCTGGTGTTAGTGCAAGACAAAATATCTCCTCTATGTGCTCGATCCAGTCGTCCACATATAGGATACCCTCTGTACCCCTAAAGTCTCTCGGCCGTATCTTTTGGAAGTCCTGAATGTTCGGGGTCCTTGGCTGGTAGTACTGCTATATCTGACCTCCTTATGGCTGGGCAGTTTCCCTCTCTACTGCTATCATGGCCAGCTGATGGGCATTGTCGATGCCCACCCTCATATCCGCAGACTGGCACTTCTGAGCCTCCATCATCTCTCGGAAGAAGGCGAAGAGTTGTGCTATGTCAACCGTCCCCTGAGGTAATGGTGGAAGCACATCTTGAATCACCGAGGTAGGCCTCCGAACCGGTGGAGGAGCACCCTCAATAGCTGCCGATGCTCCTACATGAGCAGAAATAAGAGGTGTTACGGCTCCAACATCTGTCTAGATCGGACGAGAGGTGGCAGACCTCTCACCAGTGTCTGCTAGACCAGAGCGACGCGATCGTGTCTCCACCATCCTGAAGACAGATCAAATAAAAAAATCAATACTGAGCAAGAATCGATATCATCAAGGAATGATAGTTTATTTCAAGAGACAATTATCAGAAAGGACGTATAGATGGCAGGAATTAGATCAGAATTTTTTCTAACTGTTATTGAGTACCTCTCCGCTAAAGCCTATTCTTTAATTCCTATCGCAGGCTCGTAGTAGTACAACTAAGTCGTCGTAATACCACAATATCGCACTAATACGACTCTCGACCTGCATGGGCTACCATTAAAAATGTGTCAAGACCCGCACCCAGTGCAAGGGTACAATTGCGTAACAGCTCCCACCCTACACCGCAGAATCGGTGGTAGAATACTGTACCAGGCCACTATCTAAACAACAACTCAAGCAAATATATAATGTACTTGTCATAATCTCAACTCCGAACGGAGGACAAGTATTGATATAATGAAACTCAGTCACAGTCTAAGCACGATAAGATAACATAGAAGTCTATAACTAATAAGGGTAAATAACAACAACAAAATAGAACTACTAAATAATAATATCTCATACAATCTCAAAACAAAGTCAAATATCTCAAGTTTTTACAATTCAAGTTCTAAACATGAAAACTAAGCAAGTCTACTAGCTAGTCTCCCGATCACTCCTGAGAGTCGGGGCCAAAGGTAGCTAATCCATCCCTGGGTCCCTAGCATATAGGGCAAGTGTTCTCGGGGCAAACATCTGTAATATTTTGTCAACGTATCTAGTCAGGATTAGAATGAACATAACTCATCTAGAAATCCTAATTAATTCAAAGACTATAAAGCAGTTATAGATAGTTATATTGATGAACATGGAAGTTTTAGACAGGTAATGACTAGAGCAACAATATAAAGTACAAGAGAAGTAACATAACGAATCAAGAGATCATGGTAATGAAGACTGTAAATAAAATCTTGTTGAACTAGAGTAATGTGATATAAGTCTAAACAGTACAATATAAGTTGAGTTTAATTCCAATGCGAGTCTAATACAATATGAGTCGAGTGTGATTCCAACCAATGATTCTAGTAGGGTAGTTCGAGTAAGGTGGTACTAGTAATGATCCTTGATGGTTCTAGTGATATTTCTAGACAATACTCCAAGTGTGTTTTAAAATACTGAGATAGACATGCAAACAGCTAGGGTAATAAGGCACATCGCACGCTGATCAAGTGAGGGATGGCTAGCATTCGAATATAGTTCACAGGGAGGTGGTTAGAGTATTTAGGAATGTTTACATGTCTACTTAAGTATTTCCCTGCCCAACAAATACAAGTGAATCCATAATCCGACACGAAAGTAAAGTACAAGTCCAGCCAGAACATGATGATGCTAGTAGATGGTTCGAGTGGTTGTTCGAGTAATAGAGGCTAGACGAGAAAAGTATGTGTCGTACACATGAATTCAGTAATAGCAATCCATGTTTGTAACATAGATTCAAGTATAACTAACTAGAACTTAAATACAGTTATCGATAAGTAAATGAAAGAACTATCAAAGAACGTACTCGCCTGCTACCCTGAATGACTGATGAATACAGATGTCTGAACAGGAGTCACAATGTCATATTTAGAGCAATACATGTTATAATGTATTCAAAAGGTAATAATTGAAGTTACAATACAATCTACATGATTCTAGGCCATTCTAGGTCAAAGTCAACTCTTGGTCAACTTTGGTCAACCTCCAGTCGAACCAAGTCAACATATAGGGTTTGGTCAACTAACTAGTCAAACAAGGTCCATTAGGCTATTTCTAGGTCAAAGAGTCATTTGGTCAATTCTAACTAATTGGTCAACATGGTATATTTCTAGGGTTTAGATAATAGACTATTATATTTCAACTATATATTAAGTTAAACTCATAACTAACCATATACTAATACCTATATGAATATATATATATATATATATATATATATATATATATATATATATATATATATATATATTTTTATATATATATTTTATATATATATATATATATATATATATATATATATATATATATATATATATATATTATATAAAAAAATATATATTTTATATATATATATATTTTTTTTTTTTTATATATTTTATATATATATATATATATATATATATATATATATATATATATATATATATATATTTTATATATATATATATATATATATATATATATATTTTATATATATATATATATATATATATATATATATATATATATATATATATATAATTTTGTTTTTTATTTTTTATTTATATATATATATATATATATATATATATATATATAAATATATATATATATATATATATATATATATATATATATATATATATATATATCGGTATTAGTATATACCTATATGTCACTTATATGTATATACATACACTAGTCATTTCACAAATCCTTAAAATTGTATTTCCTTACCCCTAACCATAGCCATATCATACTCATCAATTTCCCTTCATCTCATAAAGTTGCTCTCCTAATCCTCACTAACACACTACAGCTAACTGCTATGCTAACTATCCACACAAGCTAATATCTTAACAAAGGTTACATCCTTCTAACTGATATCTGATACCAATGTGAGGATGGACTGAACCAAGTAAGGCATCAATTGAACCAATATCCTAAAACTCGAGCCATCAATCCCCCTTCCATAAAAATAGATACTAGAATGTCCTATCATGATTTGGTGCTTGGTATCCTCTACATCTTGCTACATAGTAGTATACCCTGCCCTTGCATTGTTGCTGCTACTGCACATGCAGCTAATGTTGCTGCTACTTCAAGGCAGTGTAGCCCAAGTGTAGGCCATGCTACCAAGGGCCTCCTTTGCTGCCAAGGCACCAAAAGCCAAGGCAAGGCAAGGCAAGGCTGCCTGGCCAAATTGGCATGTTGCCAAGGCCAACAAAGACCTAACCCTATACAGACCTCCCCCTAGGTTGCCTGCCCACTCATACTCACTCAGAAATCTGAGTTCAACTCAAACTCAACTCAATAGAGACACACACACACATCATGTAAACCCAACTTAATAGTTCACCTCAACCCATATGAACTAACCCACATCTCTACATATCAATGCAATCACTTGCATGATTCTAATCTCAGGAAAACTGAGAATCAAACCTAAACTCAGTCAACCCCCAACTGCGACAAGTATCAATATCAACATATATATATATATATATATATATATATATATATATATATATATATATTCGAACCCAAACACATTTGTAACAGGGAAAACATAGGAAAGGGGTGTGTCACAGGGGTGTCATAGAGTCTAGGGTCTTGTGTCACTTGTACATGTGTCCACACTGTGTCCAACAAGTGTCAAAATTGTGTCAAATCTAAGAACCAATATGTATCAGAGGCAGTGTAGGTGCACTGTCTTGTGCACAGGTGTCGGGTCCAATAGAACACAACGTGTCCAGTGTCGTGTCTCATGATCAAGTCCATAGGTAGGTTAGGTCTAGGGCTTCATGTCAGAGTGCCTAAAATATGTCCAATGTGTGTCGTGTCCTGATACGAGCCCCGTATCAGTAGCCAATTTCGTGTGTGTGAGTGTCAATAGGAAATCGATGCGAGTTTGATTTCTCGCTCGATACTGAACCAGATCACCTGAGACTTCATGTACACCTTGTCAGTCATATCCCCCACCTCTAGGCCAAAATTTATGTGACCACGTGGTACGTCCATCGAGCACGAGGCTCATTGAAGCAGAATACTGCACCACAGTCCTGTACAGTGTCCCCGTGTCCAAATATGACATAAAAATGTGTCAAAACGTGCTTAGTCACAGAGATTAGTGATCTACACACTACCAGCTTCAAAATCATGTAATTAGTTTTGAAAATCATTAACATTCACTTCTATGTGGTATTTCACCAAACACTTTACATAGCACTCCGATACTCCTCCGATATGCACCCTAAGTAGATTCAATTTCCTACCACATTTGGCCTACAGCTAGGGGGGCATAAATAAATGCATCTATGGAAAGAAATCAGAAAATTAATAGGTTTAGAGGCTATTACCTATTGAGAGTTAGAATCTCAATGAAATTGCACTTTAGAGCCAAATCTCTCCACTTCCAATGGTCAACTTGCTTCAAATCCTTGCAAGCTAGTCACTAATGACCTCTTCTACACTAGGGGAGTGTATTGCAAATGATTAGGCTCAATTTGGCGTTGATTTGGATAAAGGGAGTGAATTTGGGAAAGAACACAAATTAGGGTTTGAAGATGTAATGAAAAGAGGTTAGGGGGTCTAACATGTGTTTATATAGGCAAGGGGATCCTTCGATAGCAGCCAAGAGTTGTCTCTAGGGTTAGCGTTTAGTTCTAAGTGAATTAAAGGCCTCTACATGCATAATTCAAGGCCTTCTAGGTAAAGGACCAACCAAACTAGGGTTTCAAGCTAAATATCTAACATTAACATAATATCTTGATATCTTTAACCTTGTCATATGATGGAAGATTCTAATCTAATATCTAGGCTCATGACTAATATCTAGATTAGGGCAATTCTAGGTTAAGGCCTACTATAACACTTAGCACATTACCAATTGATCAAAATTCTAATTAATTCAAATGTCATAAAATGACCAAAATATCCTTAGCCTAAAAATTAGTAATTAGCTAATATAATCACATGGGATAGGTCCCCATGGCCATGGTTAGTCTCTAGGCTAAGTAGTTCAAGGGTCACACTAGTAAAACACCAAAATCATAAGTCACCAATTTAAATAGTATTAAATAATTAAAATTCACCTTAAATCATTCACATTATTTAAATTCTATTATTTAATGATTAATTTTACAAAAGTTTAAAATTATTCTTGTTTTTTGAAAGTTGTGGTTACAAGTCTACCCTCCTTAAAATAATTTTTTTCTCAAAATTTAAGGTGATCGTACTCTTTCTAGGTCAAACCCCCAATCAATTAAGGTCAAAAAATAACACGCAATCATGGTCCTACTGGTCGTGATTTTACAGTCTCGAACAGGATAACTATACTATCTAACATATCACAAGAATATCCTGACCGGTGCTAATGAAATCACACATCAAGGTGGAGAAGAAGAACATGAAAGACAGACCTGCTAACACGTCACCCGCAGCGTTGGTCTCCTCAACCGTCAGCACAAAAGCCCCGCCCCTCTGGTGCTGGGCATGGTGCTGCGCCACTGGTGGCCTAACTCCCTCTCTCTGACCTAGTATTTCGTCATACGGGGGTGCAGTAAGGCAATCCCTGACCTGGTGAGCAGCGGATCCACAGAACAGACAAACCTTCAGTCTCCTCCTTCAAAACTACCAAATTTACCCCGACTTCTTGTAGTAGCCACAACTCTGCACCCTGTGCTCCTATCCTCGAGGCTGATGTTGTGCCTGCTGAACTTTGGCTGGTGCCTGCATCTGTTGTGGCTGGTGTGCTACCTTCTGCACAAAGGGGTGCTTCCCACTCCCACTAGCCCCTCTTGAATCATCTCGGCCCCTCTTGGACTTGAGCTCTAAGTCATCCTCTCCTACCATGGCTTCTACCAAGATCTGATCGAATGGGGTATCGCGGTCGCTCTTAGTCAGCGACTTGACCTCCTTGATCAGATACTTACGAAACCTCCTCGCCTTTGCCGTCTCGCTCAGTCCCTCTACAAATCTGCCTAGATGACAGAACTCTCCAGCATACTCCTCGACAGTCCGGTTTCCCGAAACTAGACTCTCGAACTGTGTCTCCAGTGCGCCAAGTGCTGTACCGGAAAAGAACTTCTCCTTGAAAAGTTTCTTGAAAGCCTCTCACTTCTGTCCCTCCTAACCAACTCTGGGGTCGGTCTGGTACCATGTATGGGTAACGTCTTACATCTGGCTACCCGATGTCTCTATCTGGATCCCAATTGGTATTAGTGCAAGACGAAAGACCTCCTCTATGTGCTCGATCCAGTCGTCGGCATATTGGATACCCTCCGTACAATTGAAGTCTCTCGGCCGCATCTTCTGGAAGTCCTGAATGTTCGGGGTACTCGGCTATTATTACTGCTATATCTGACCTCCCTGCGGCTGGGCAGTCACCCACTCTACTGCTGTCATGGCCAGCTGATGGACATTGTCGATGCCCACCCTCATATCCGCAGACTGGCACTGCTGAGCCTTTATCACCTCTCGAAAAGAAGGCGAAGAACTGTGCGATGTCAACTGTCCCTGAGGTGGTGGCAGAAGCACATCCTAAATTACTGGGGTAGGCCTCCAAACTGGTGGAGAAGCACCCCCAAAACCTGTCGATGCTCCTAGAGCAGAAATAAGAGGTGCTACAGCTCCAGTATCTGTCTGGATCGGACGAGAGGTGGCAGACCTCTCACCAGTGTCTGCTGGACCAGAGCGACGCGATCGTGTCTCCACCTTCCAAAAGACAGATCAAATAATGAAATTAATACTAAGCAAGAATCGGTATCATCAAGGAAGGACAGTTTATTTCAAAGAAGACAATTATCAGCAAGGATGTATAGATGGCAGGAATTAGGTCAAAAAATTTCCTAACTGTGATTGAGTACCGCTCCGTTAAAACCTATTCCTTAATTCTTATCGTAGGCTGACAAAAGTACAACTAAGTCGCCGTACTACCACAATATCGTACTAATGCGACTGTCGACCTGCATGGGCTACCATTAAAAATGTGTCAAGACCCACACCTAGTGTAAGGGTACAAGTGCGTAACAGCGCCCAGCCTATGCCGTAGAATCGACTGTAAAATGTTGTACTAGGTCACTATCTAAACAACAACTCACGCAAATATATAATGTACTTGTCATAATCTCAAGTCCGAACGGAGGACAAGTATAGATATAATGAAACTCAATCATAGTCTAAGCACAATAAGATAACATGGAAGTCTATAACTAATAAGAGTAAATAACAACAACTAAATAGAACCACTAAATAATAATATCTCATAGAATCTCAAAACAAAGTCAAATATCTCAAGTTTTTACAATTCAAGTTCTAAACATGTAAACTAAACAAGTCTACTAGCTAGTCTACCGATCACTCCTGAGAGTCGGGGCCGAAGGTAGCTAATCCATCTCCGGGTCCATAGCATGTAGGACAAGTGTCCTCGGGGCCAGCATCTGTAATATTTTGTCAAAGTATCCAGTTAGAATTGGAACGAGCACAACTCAACTAGAAATCATAAGTAAATGCAAAGACTATAAAGCAGTTATAGACAGTTATATTGATGAACATGGCAGTTTTAGACAGGTAATGATGTAGAGCAACAGTATAAAGTACAAGAGAAGTAACATAATAAATCAAGAGATCATGGCAATGAAGAATGTAAAAAAAATCTAGTGGAACTAGAATAATGTGATATAAGTACAGACAGTACAATGTAAGTCGAGTGTAATCCCAATGTGAGTCTAGTACAATACGAGTCGAGTGCGATTCCAACCAATGATTCTAGTAGGTTAGTTCGAGTAAGGTGGTACTAGTAATGATCCTTGATGGTTATAGTGTTGTTTCTAGACAATACTCCAAGTGTGTTTTAAAATACTGAGATAGACATACAAACGGCTAGGGGTAATCAGGCACATCGCATACTGATCAGGTGAGGGATGGCTAGCGTTCGAATGTAGTTCACAGGGAGGTGGTTCGAGTATTTAGGAATATTTACATGAATTATCAAGTATTTCCCCACCCAACAAATATTAGTGAATCCATAATCTGACACAAAAGTAAAGTACAAGTCCAGCCAGAATATGATGATGCTAGTAGATGGTTCGAGTGGTTGTTCGAGTAATAGAGGCTAGACGATTAAAGTATGTGTGTCATATATATGAATTCAGTAATACCAATCTATGTTTATAACAGATAATCAAATAGAACTAACTAGAACAGAAATAAAGTAATCGACAAGTAAATGAAAGAACTATCAGAGAATGTACTCGCCTGATACCATGAATGACTGATGAATATAGATGCCCGAACATGAGTCACAATGTCCTATTTAGAGCAATACAGGTTATAATGTATTCAAAAGGTAATAATTAAATTTATAATACAATCTACATAATTCTAGGCCATTCTAGGTCGAAGTCAACTCTTGGTCAACTTTGGTAAACCTCCAGTCAAACCGAGTCAACATCTGGGGTTTGGTCAACTATCTAGTCAAACAAGGTCTACTAGGCTATTTCTATGTCAAAGAGTCATTTAGTCAATTCTAACTAATTGGTCAACAATGTATATTTCTACGGTTTAGATAATAGACTATTATATTTCAACTCTATATTAAGTTAAACTCATAACTAACCATATACTAATACCTAACCATAGCTATATCATACTCATCAATTTCCCTTCATCTCATAAAGTTGCTCCCTAATCCTCACTAACACACTAAGCTAACTTTTATCCTAACTATCCACACAAGCTAATATCAAAACCAAGGTTACGTCCTTCTAACTGATATCTGATACCAATGTGAGGATGGCCTGAACCAAGTAAGGCATGGATTGAACCAACATCCTAAAATTCGAGCCATCAATCCCTCTTCCCTAAAAATAGATACTAGAATGTCCTATCATGATTTGGTGCTTGGTATCCTCTATATCTTGCTACATAGTAGTATACCTTGCCCATGCATTGCTGCTGTTGCTGCACATGCAGCTAATGCTGCTGCTGTTTCAAGGCAGTGTAGCCCAAGTGTAGGCCATGCTGCCAAGGGCCTCCTTTGCTGCCAAGGCAAGGCAAGCCTGCCTTGCCAAATTGGCATGTTGCCAAGGCCAACATAGGCCTAACCCTATACAGACCTCCCCCTAGGTTGTCCGCCCACTCATAATACATACCTCACTCATAAATCTGAGTTCAACTCAACAGAGACACACACACACATCATGTAAACCCAACTCAACAGTTCACCTCAACCCATACGAACTAACCCACATCTCTACATATCAATGCAATCACCTGTATGATTCTAATCTCAGGAAAACTGAGAATCAAACCTAAACTCAGTCAACCCCCAACTGAAACAAGTATCAATATATATATATATATATATATATATATATATATATATATATATATATATATTTGAGCCCAAACATATTTGTAACTTGAAAAACATAGGAAAGGGGTGTGTCACAGCGGTGTTATAGAGTCTAGGTTCTTGTGTTACATGTACACATGTCCACACTGTGCCCAACAAGTGTCAAAATTGTGTCAAACCTAAGAACCAACATGTATTAGAGACAGTGTAGGTGCACTGTCTCGTGCACAGGTGTCGGGTCCAATAGGACATAACGTGTCCAGTGTCGTGCCTCGTGATCGAGTCCATAGGTAGGTTAGGTCTAGGGCATCGTGTCAGAGTGCCTGAAATGTGTCCAATGTGTGTCATGTCCTGATACGAGCCCTATATCAGTAGCCAATTTCGTACATGTGAGTGTCAATAGGAAATCGATACGAGTTTGATTTCTCGCTCGATACTGAACCAGATCACCTGAGACTTCTTGTACACCTTGTTAGTAGTCATATCCCCCACCTATATGCCAAAATTCATGTGACCACATGGCGTGTCCATCGAGCACGAGGCTCGTGGCAGCAAGACACTGCACCACTGTCCTATGTCGTATCCCCGTGTCCAAATATGACATAAAAAATGTGTCAAAATGTACTCAGTCATAGAAATTAGTGATCTACACATTACCAGCTTTGAAATCATGTAATTAGTTTTGAAAATCATTAGCATTCATTTCTATATGGTATTTCACCAAACACATTACATAGCACTCCGATACTCCTCTGATACGCACCCCAAATGGATTCAATTTCCTACCAAACTTGGCCTACAGCTAAGGGGGCCCTAAATAAATGCATCTATGGAAAGAAATCAGAAAATTAATAGGTTTAGAGGCCATTACCTATTGAGAGTTAGAATCATAATAAAATTGTACTTGAGAGCCAAATCCCTCCACTTCTAATGGTCAACTTGCTTCAAATCCTTGCAAGCTAGTTACTAATGACCTCTTGTACACTAGGGGAGTGTACTGCAATTGATTAGGCTCAATTTGGAGTTGATTTGGATAAAGGGGTGAATATGGGGAAGAACACAAATTAGGGTTTGAAGATGTAATAAAAAGAGACAAGGGGGTCTAACATGTGTTTATATAGGCAAGGGGATCCTTCGATGGCTGCCAAGGGTTGTCTCTAGGGTTAGGGTTTAGTTCTAAGTGAATTAAAGGCCTCTACATGCATAATTCAAGGCCTTCTAGGTAGAGGCCCAACCGAACTAGGGTTTCAAGCTAACTATCTAACATTAACATAATATCTGGACATCTTTAACCTTGTCATATGATAGAGCTTCTAATCTAATATCTAGGCTCGTGACTAATATCTAGATTAGGACAATTCTAGGTTAAGGCCTAATATAACACTTAGCACATTACCAATTGATCAAAATTCTAATTAATTCAAAAGTCACAAAATGACCAAAATATCTTTAGCCTAAAAAGTAGTAATTAGCTAATATAATCACATGGGATAGGTCCCCAATGGATGGTTAGTCTCTAGGCTAAGTAGTTCAAGGGTCACACTACTAAAACACCAAAATCATAATTCACCAATTTAAATAGTATTAAATTAATTAAAAATTACCATAAATCATTCACATGATTTAAATCTGATTATTCAAGGATTAATTTTACAAAAGTTCAAAATTATCCTTATTTTTAAAAGTGGTGGTTACAAGTATACCCTCCTTAAAATAATCTCGTCCTCAAAATTTAAGGTGATCGTACTCCTTCTAGGTCAAACCCCCAATTAATTAAGGTCAAGAAATAACATGCAATCATGGTCCTACTGGTCGCGATTTCAGTCTCGAATAGGGTAACTACACTATCTAGCATATCACAAGAATATCCTGATAGGTACTAATAAAATCATACATCAAGGTAGGGAAGAAGAACATGAAAGACAGACATGCTAACCCGTCACCCGCAGCGTCGGTCTCCTCGACCGTCAGTGCAAAAGCCCTACGCCTCTGGTGCTGGACATGGTGCAACGCCACAGGTGGCCTAACTCCCTCTCACTGACCCGATGCTTCGTCATATGGAGGTGCAGTATGGCAATCCCTGACCTGGTTAGCAGCGGATCCACAGAATAGACAAACCTTCAATCTCCTCCTAAAAGACTCCCAAATGTGCCCTGACTTCTTGCAGTAGCCATAACTCTGCACCCTGTGGTCCTGTCCTCGAGGCTGATATTGTGCCTGCTGAACTATGGCTGGTGCCTGCATCTGCTGTGGCTGGTGTGCTACCTTCTACACAAAGGGGCACTTCCCACTCCCACTAGTCCCTTCTGAATCATCTCAGCCCCTCTTGGACTTGAGTTCCAAGTCATCCTCTTCTGTCATGGCTCCTGCCAAGATCTGCTCGAAGGTGGCGTCGCGGTCCCTCTTAGTCAGCGACTTGACCTATTTGATCATACCCTTACGGAACCGCCTCGCCTTCGCCGTCTCGCTCAGTTCCTCTACAAATCTGCCCAAACGGCAGAACTCTCCAGCATACTCCTCGACAGTCCGGTTCCCCTGAACCAGACTCTCAAACTGTGTCTCCAGTGTGCCAAGTTTTGTATCAGAAAAGAACTTCTCCTTAAAAAGCTCTTTGAAAGCCTCCCACGTCTATACCTTCTTACCAACTCTAGGGTCGGTCTGGTACCATATATGGGCAAGGTCCGGTATCTGGCTGCCCGCTGCTTCTATCTGGATCCCAGCTGGTATTAGTGCAAGACAAAATATCTCTTTTATGTGCTCGATCCAGTCATTGACATATAGGATACCCTCCGTACCCCTGAAGTCTCCCTGCCACATCTTCTGGAAGTCCTGAATGTTTGGGGTCCTCGGCTGGTACTAATGCTGTATCTGACCTCCCTGCGGCTGCACAGTCACCCTCTCTACTGCTGTCATGGCCAGCTGATGGCATTATCGATGCCTACCCTCATATCTGCAGACTGGTGCTTCTGAGACTCTATCATCTCTCAGAAGAATGAGAAGAGTTGTGCTATGTCAACTGTCCCCTGAGGTGATGGTGGAAGCACATCCTGAATCACCGGGGTAGGCCTCCGAACCGGTGGAGGAGTACCCCAAAAAGCTGTCGACGCTCCTACATGAGCAAAAATAAGAGGTGTTGCGGCTCCAGCATCTGTCTGGATCGAATGAGAGGTGGCAAACCTCTCACCAGTGTCTGCTGGACCAGAGTGACGCGATCGTGTCTCCACCATCCAGATGACAGATCAAATAAGGAAATCAATACTGAGCAAGAATCGATATCATCAAGGAAGGATAGTTTATTTCAAATAAGACAATTATCAGAAAGGATGTATAGATGGCAGGAATTATATCAAAAATTTTCCTAACTATGATTGAGTACCTCTCCGCTAATGCCTATTCCTTAATTCTTATCGCAGGCTCACAGTAGTACAACTAAGTCGTCGTAATACCACGATATCGTACTAATACGACTCTCGACCTGCATGGGCTACCACTAAAAATGTGTCAAGACATGTACCAAGTGTAAGGGTACAATTGCGTAACAGCGCCCAGCCTACGCCACAGAATCGGCGGTAGAATGCTGTACTAGGCCACTATATAAACAACAACTCATGCAAATATATAATATACTTGTCATAATATCAACTCCGAACCGAGGACAAGTATAGATATAATGAAACTCTATCACAGTCTAAGCACGATAAGATAACACAGAAGTCTATAACTAATAAGAGTAAATAACAACAACAAAATAGAACTATTAAATAATAATATCTCATACAATCTCAAAACAAAGTCAAATATCTCAAGTTTTTAAAATTCAAGTTCTAAACATGAAAACTAAACAAGTCTACTAGCTAGTCTCCCGATCACTCCTGAGAGTCGGGGCCAAATGTTGCTAATCCATCTTCGGGTCCATAGCATGTAGGACAAGTGTCCTTGGGACAAACATCTGTAATATATTGTCAACGTATCAAGTCAGGATTGGAACGTGCACAACTCATCTAGAAATCCCAAGTAAATGCAAAGACTATAAAGCAGTTATAGACAGTTATATTGATGAACATAGAAGTTTTAGACAGGTAATAAGTAGAACAACAGTATAAAGTATAAGAGAAGTAACATAACGAATCAAGAGATCATGGCAATGAAGACTGTAAATAAAATCTAGCTGAACTAGAGTAATGTGATATAAGTCCAGACAGTATAATGTAAGTCGAGAATAATCCTAATGTGAGTCTAGTACAATACGAGTCGAGCACGATTCCAACCAATGATTCTAGTAGGGTAGTTTGAGTAAGGTGGTACTAGTAATGATCCTTGATGGTTTTAGTGATGTTTCTAGACAATACACCAAGTGTGTTTTAAAATACTGAGATAGACATGCAAACGACTAGGGGTAATCAGGCACATCGCACACTGATCAAGTGAGGGATGGCTAGCATTCGAATATAGTTCACAGGTAGGTGTTTCGAGTATTTAGGAATGTTACATGTCTACTCAAGTATTTCTCCGCCCAACAAATATAAGTGAATCCATAATCCGATACGAAAGTAAAGTACAAGTCCAGCCAGAACATGATGATGCTAGTAGATGGTTCGAGTGGTTGTTCGAGTAATAAAAGCTAGACGAGTAAAGTATGTGTGTCGTATACATAAATTCTGCAATACCAATCCATGTTTATAACAGAAAATCAAATAGAACTAACTAGAACTGAAATACAGTAATCGACAAGTAAATGAAAGAACTATCAGAGAATGTACTCGCCTAATACCCTGAATGACTGATGAATACAGATGTCCGAACAAGAGTCACAATATCCTATTTACAGCAATACAGGTTATAATATATTCAAAAGGTAATAATTGAAGTTACAATGCAATCTACATGATTCTAGGCCATTCTAGGTCAAAGTCAACTCTTGGTCAACTTTGGTCAACCTCCAGTCAAACCAAGTCAACATCTAGGGTTTGGTCAACTATCTGGTCAAACAAGGTCCACTAGGCTATTTCTTGGTCAAAGAGTTATTTGGTCAATTCTAGCTGATTGGTCAACATGGTATATTTCTAGGGTTTGGATAATAGACTATTATATCTCAACTCTATATTAAGTTAAACTCATAACTAACCATATACTAATACCTATATTAAATGTCACTTATATGTATATATATATACTAGTCATTTCATAAATCCTTAAAATTGTATTTCCTTACCCCTAACCATAGCCATATCATACTCATCAATTTCCTTTCATCTCATAAGGTTGCTCTCCTAATCCTCACTAACACACTAAAGCTAACTGTTATCCTAACTATCCACACAAGCTAATATCTTAACCAAGGTTACATCCTTCTAACTGATATCTGATACCAATGTGAGGATGGACTGAACCAAGTAAGGCATCGATTGAACCAATATCCTAAAACTCGAGCCATTAATTCCCCTTTCCAAAAACAGATAGTAGAATGTCCTATCATGATTTGGTGCTTGGTATCCTCTACATCTTGCTACATAGTAGTATACCCTGCCCTTGTATTGCTGCAGCTACTGTACATACAGCTAATGTTGCTGCTGCATCAAGGCAGTGTATCCCAAGTGTAGGCCAAGCTACCAAGGGCCTCCTTTGCTGCCAAGGCACCAAAAGCCAATACAAGGCAAGGCTGTCTGGCCAAATTGGCATGTTACCGAGGCCAACAAAGGCCTAACCCTGTACAGACCTCCCCCTACGTTGCTTGCCCACTCATAATACGTACCTCACTCAAAAATCTGAGTTCAAATCAAACTAACTCAATAGAGACACACACACACACACACATCATGTAAACCCAATTCAACAGTTCACCTCAACCCATATGAACTAACCCACATCTCTATATATCAATGCAATCACTTGCATGATTCTAACCTCAGGAAAACTGAGAATCAAACCTCAACTCAGTCAACTCCCAACTGAAACAAGTACCAATATCAACACACACACACACACACACACACACACACACACACACACACACACACACACACACACACATATATATATATATATATATATTCGAACCCAAACTCATTTGTAACTGGGAAAACATAGGAAAGGGGTGTGTCACAGGGGTGTCATAGAGTCTAGGGTCTTGTGTCACATGTACACGTGTCCAAACTGTGTCCAACAAGTGTCAAAATTATGTCAAACCTAAGAAACAACATGTATCAGAGGCAGTGTACGTACACTGTCACGTGCACAGGTGTCGGGTCCAATAGGACACAACGTGTCCAGTATCGTATCGCGTGATCGAGTCTATAGGTGCGTTAGGTCTAGGACTTCGTGTCAGAGTGCCTAAAATGTGTCAAATGTGTGTCGTGCCCTGATACGAGCCTCGTATCAGTAGCCAATTTCGTGCGTGTGAGTATCAATAGAAAATCGATTCGAGTGTGATTTCTCGCTCGATACTGAACCAGATCACCGGAGACTTCGTATACACCTTGTCAGTCATGTCCCCCACCTCCATGCCAAAATTAATGTGACCACGTGGCATGTCCATCGAGCACAAGGCTTGTGGCAGCAGGACACTACACCACAGTCATGTGTCATGTCCTCGTGTCCAAATATGACACGAAAAATGTGTCAAAACGTGCTCAGTCACAGAGATTAGTGATCTACACAATACCAGCTTTAAAATCATATAATTAGTTTTAAAAATCATTAACATTCATTTCTATGTGGTATTTCACCAAATACTTTACGTAGCACTCCGATACTCCTCCGATACGTACCCTAAATGGATTTAATTTCCTACCAAACTTGGCCTACAGCTAGGGGGGGCCCTAAATGAATACGTCTATGGAAAAAATCAAAAAATTAATAGGTTTAGAGGCCATTACCTATTGAGAGTTGGAATCTCAATAAAATTGCACTTGAGAGCCAAATCCCTCCACTTCTAATGGTTAACTTGCTTCAAATCCTTGCTAGCTAGTCACTAATGACCTCTTCTACACTAGAGGAGTGTATTAATTGATTAGGCTCAATTTGGAGTTGATTTGGATAAAGGGGGTAAATTTGAGAAAGAATAAAAATTAGGGTTTGAAGATGTAATGAAAAGAGACAAGGGGGTCTAACATGTGTTTATATAGGCATCGGGATCCTTTGATGGCAGCCAAGGGTTGTCTCTAGGGTTAGGGTTTAGTTCTAAGTGAATTAAAGGCCTCTACATGCATAATTCAAGGCCTTCTAGGTAAAGGCCCAACCAAACTAGGGTTTCAAGCTAAATATCTAACCTTAACATAATATCTAGATATCTTTAATCTTGTCAAATGATGGAGGCTTTGAATCTAATATCTAGGCTCATGACTAATATCTAGATTAGGGCAATTCTAGGTTAAGGCCTAATATAACCCTTGGCACATTACCAATTGATCAAAATTTTAATTAATTCAAAAGTCACAAAATGAGCAAAATATCGTTAGCCTAAAAAGTGTTAATTAGCTAATCTAACCACATGGGATAGGTTCACATGGACATGGTTTGTCTCTAGGCTAAGTAGTTCTAGGGTCACACTAGTATAACACCAAAATCATAATTCACCAATTTAAATAGTATTAAATTAATTAAATTTTACCATAAATCATTAAAATGATTTAAATCCTATTATTCAATGATTAATTTTACAAAAGTTCAAATTTACCCTTGTTTTTGAAAAGTGGTGGTCATACTTTCTCTCTCTCTCTTTATTTTATTGTGTGCCAATTACTCTTCATTTGGTGTCCTTCCTCAAATTGAGCTATCCCTCCACCAATTCCTCTCAATTTTCACTCATATTCTCTTATATTACTCTCATTCTCATCACTTGTAGGAGCATAGGAGCATGGATACTAGAAGTAGTAGAAGAGGAGTCCATTTGCTAGGAGCTTTGTGTCCGGATCATGTTTATTTGGCTTTTTATTAGAAATCCATCTCCCAATAGGTATACATATTATTTTATCTCTAATTAGACTCTAATTGTTCTATTTGACCATTAGGAATTCATCCATAGATTAGGACTACCAATATGAGGAAGAATTAGGCTCTAATAACTCTCTATTTAAAAGTTATATGGAGTTTTG